>CM038471.1:8459385-8855211 GCA_021464415.1 Lonicera japonica | reverse complement strand
TTTGGAGATGGGTCCCGTCGTAGTTCCTTTTGTATAGCCTGCGGCACAAGTATGAATCCTGATGCTAATCTCCTGAGTGTGACCCGTGTTTTCTTGTCTGTTTGCTCGGGGTACTAGTGGTTTTTCAGTAGGTTCCAGATATCATAAAACCAAGTGGTTGAGTCCCCTTCCTCTTCACTTTTTACCTCAAGGTCTATGCAGTGTGCTGGTCCGGATTTCTTTTGTACTGTAAGAGTTATTTCTTCCATTCCTTCTGGGATATCGATCATAGATGCCAGGGTTGCAAGTGCGTCAGCAAAACTGTTCTGTGACCTGGGGACATAGTAAAACTCTGCATGCTCAAACCTTCCTGCGACATCCTCCAGTCGGGTGAGGTAAGGGACTAATTTCTCATCTCTAATCTTCCATTCCTTCAGAACTTGGTGGACCACTAGTGCTGAATCTCCGTATACCTGTATTCTTTTTATACCCCTTTGGAGTGCGATCTCCAACCCGATGATGCAAGCTTCATATTCGGCCATGTTGATGGTGCAGAAGAAGTCCAGACGATATGATACCGGGGAGTGAGTTTGGTCTGGAGAGACTAACAGAATGCCTATCCTGTTTCCGTTTCGGTTGGCGGCCCCGTCAAAATACAATTTCCAATTTTCATCGACCTCGACATTCATGATAGTTTCATCTGGGAACTTGGCTTCTTCTAGCATGTCCCCCAAAATCGGATTGTGGGCTAGGTAATCAGCTATGTTCTTGCCTTTGATCGCCTTCTGCGTCATGTAGGTGATGTCGAATTCGGAGAGCAGGAATAACCATTTTGCCATACGGTTCGAGAGAGCTGGTTTCTCGAAGAGGTATTTTAACGGATCAATTCGTGATGCTAGGATGACTGGGAAAACCAGCATGTAATGTCATAATTTCTGTGTTACCCAGACGAGAGCGGTGCATGATTTCTCCAATGGTGTGTAGTTTATCTCAAACGGGGACATCTTCTTGCTGATGTAATAGATGGCCTGCTCTTTTCGGGTATCGGTCAGGTGTTGTGCTAACATGGCACATGCGGCAGAATCAATGACGGTCAAGTATAGGATTAGTGGCAGCCCGGTCTGCGGTGGGGCTAATACTGGGGGGTTGGAGAGGTAATCCTTAATTCTGTCAAAAGCCTCTTTAAAAATGGGTTCGCAAGTTTGGGTAAGCTGAGAGATGAACCTACTGATGTACTGCAAATTTCCCAAAAATCCTTGGACTTCTTTCTCTGTACGAGGTTCGGGCATGTCTCGAATTGCTCGAACTTTGGCAGGGTCTACCTCGATTCCCTTTTTACTAACGACGTACCCCAGAAGCTTTCCTTTGGTTACCCCGAACACACATTTTTGCGGATTGAGTCTCATCTGGTACTGACGGAGGTGGTCAAAGAAAGCTCGTAAGGCTGGCACGTGGCCTTCCCTCTCCTTCGACTTGATTATCATGTCGTCCACATACACCTCTACTTCATTGTGAATCATGTTGTGGAAGATAGCTGTTGCTGCCCTCTGATATGTTGCTCCGGCATTCTTCTGCCCGAATGGTATAACGGTGTAGCAGTATGTTCCCCATGGTGTGATGAATGCAGTTTTCTCCTGGTGATCTGGGTGCATCTTGATCTAATTATACCCGGCAAAACCATTTACAAAGGACATCAGGGCATGGTTAGCAGTATTATCCACTATCAAGTCGATGTTGGGAAATGGGAAATCATCTTTTGGGCAAGCTTTGTTAAGATCTCGGTAATCCACACACATGCGGACCTTCCCATTTGCCTTTGGAACGGGCACAATATTGGCTAACCATGAAGGGTACTCGATCACCCGCAAGAACCCTACACTCAGTTGTTTCATCACTTCTTCTTTTACTTTTAGGGACCATTCTGGTGTAAGTTTCCTCAACTTCTGTTTGACGGGCCCAAATTCCGGCTTGGTGTGTATCTCGTGCATGACTATCTGGCTGTTCAAACCTGGCATATTTGCATAGGACCAGGCGAAGACATCCACATACTCTTTCAGAGTTTGTGTGAATTCTTCTCTTTCTGTCTTACTTAGACTTGCCCCACTACGGATCTCTTTTCTCTCCTCTTTTGTCCCGAGGTTGATCACAAGAGTGTCTCCTTCCTCGCTCTGTATAAGCTGCTCCTCCCATTTAGGGTGTTCGTTTAGTCTTTCCAACTCTATATAAGCAATTACAGAATTAAAATTAACAGGATAACGCAAAACATAATCTTCTTCATTGATAATGGTGTTTACAGGTACAAAAAGTAAATCTAGGAGTGACTCCTCCTTAGCCTTACCCTCACTCCTATTTCTCACCCTTACATTTTCACTCTTTTTCCCTTTTCCTTGGCAATTCGGATATGCGTGTATCAAGTGTATAGGGTCGTCTCTTGGTTCCTCATCCCCTAGGGCCATGACGTCGAAGAGATCTCCGATCAATTCTTCTTCTTCATCTTTGTCGTCTTCATTTTCTTCCTCTGGCCCGATTGTCAACTTGGTAGAGAAGTTGTGTATGACGTCTTCTTTGATATAAAGGTCCTCTTCATAGAAGATTTCCCATCCCGGAAGGTTCTCTCCGTCGCTGTTTCTCCAAGGTTCTTGAAAACCACAAAATGGGAAGTCCTTTCCATCTTTGACAAAAAATCCATTCAAAGAGCTAAAACTCGAATACTGATGCCCTCGGCTTCTTTTCTCTTGGTCGTCTTCTTCGGTGTGCTGGTATCCCAAGCCTTCTTTTTCGTGCCTCGTCACTGGTTCTAAGGCCTAGAGTAACCCTGGCTGTCCCATCCTTAGACCGGCTCCAGGTAAATATTTCATCATCCTCAGCATATTTGTGATCTTGGCGCTGAGACCGGGAATATTGTCAGGGGGTAGATACTCGATTCTTTGGGTGGTGAGAGCTTGTACTTGTGGCTCGTAAGAAAAGCCTCCCAACTATATGCTCTGGCTCCTGATGCCCAATACAGGTAACTCCAGATCTGCCAAGGTCCTTTCAGGATCTCCTTGGATGGTGATTATATTCCTTTTGAACGATATCTTAATCTTCTGGTGTAAGGAGGAGGGGAGTGCTCCTATATCGTGTAGCCATGCTCTTCCCAACAGGAGGTTAAAACTGGAGGGAATGTCTATGATTTGAAAATCAGCCGAAAAGTTTCCGGGACCGACCATTAGATCAAGCTTCAAAGAACCCAGAATGGCCCTTCTGGTATTGTCATAGGCCCTAACAGTCACAGCTGACGGGGAAAGCTCTGAATCCGAGATACCCAGATATCTAGCGGTTTTTAAGGGACAAACGTTTATGGTTGACCAGTTGTCGATGAGGACTTGTGGCAGGATTTTCCCTCGGGTTCGGACGGTGATATGGAGGGCCAGACTGTGTTTCCTCCCCAATGGAGACAAGTCTTCATCTGAAAATGACAGGCTTCTTTGGACTGTAAGTGACCCGATCATATTTGGCAGTTGTTCGGGTGTGGAGTCTGGTGATATGACGGCCTCGTCTAGAAGTTTGATAAATGTGATCCTGTGAGGTTTGGAGGCGACCAAAAGGCCCCAAATGGTGATGTGTGCCTGGGTCTTCTTCAATTGCTCAAGTACTCGATCTTCCCCTATTTCTTTAGGAGGTGGTGATTTCTCGGCATCCACCGGTGGTGGTTGGTATACCCTTCCTGAACGGGTGATTTATTGGATCCAAAGGGATGCTGGGTCTGATCCCTCTGGGATTTCTGATGACTCTGGCTCTGTCGACCAACTAAAAGTTCTGGGGGAGGTTTCTGTCATACAAATTGTCTCTTTAGGGGGGGCTCGGGGTTTCCATGGCTGTTTCTTCTTCTCCTGGGTCCATCCTATCCCAGATTTTTCGGAATTGGTTTTGATTGTAAGTGGCTGTGGGATCCCTTGATTTTCCTTTCCTAAACCCTGCCCGGGTAGGAAGTTCATCTTAGCCATCCATTGGTCGATTATCGGATTGAGGCCTGGGGCAACTTGAGCCTTTGCTGGTAGCATAACGGGCGCCTTATAGGCTGGGTCATTCCGAATGAGTCTTATGGGGTCAAAGCCTTCTTCATCAGTGGTCAAGGCGTTAATTCCCGCAGGTGGAGCATGGTTAGGAAGTGGATTGTTGGTAACATTGGGACCGCCGGGTGCGGGAATGGTTTCGGCTTCAATGAGGTCCTGGATACGATGGTGAAGAGCCAAGCAGCGTTCCGTGTCATGGCCTTCTACTTGATGGTATGCACAGTTTTCATTCATTCTCCAGGTGCTGGGAATAGGGTTTGGTGGGGGGGCGCGGGTTGAGTGGAGTGATCAGTCCGGCCTTTCGGAGTAGTTCCAGGCTTTTGACCAGGGTAGTGGGGAGGGTGCAGAAGTTTCTCCTCCTCTTAGCCTCGGTGTTTGAAGAGTCTCCTTATGCAGGCCAACTCATCGGAGGGGTTTGTTGTGATTGTTGGAATGGGTTTTGTTGATATGGGTATGAGCTTAGTTGATTCACGGCTGGAGTGACTGTCTTTCTCCCGGTGTATGAGGCTTTCTTGGTATCTGTTTATGCCTTCTTGGCCAGTTCTTCTTCTACTTGCGACCCCATACTCAACAGGGCTCTGAAGTGTGGGAATACATGCTTTTCCATGCAACTTAGTACGGCCGGGGTGAAATTCTTCTGTACGATCTCCAGCTGTTCTTCTTCATCAGGTCGCTTGGACATTTGGGAGGCCATCTCTTTCCAGCATGTGACGAAATCGCTGAAGCTCTCTTTCTCGCCCTGCTTAGCCATTTCTAGGTGTTTACGGGTTATTTCCAAATCTTCGTTGGACCCGTATTTGGCCATGAACTCCTTGACGATATCTCCCTAAGTCTTCGTGTGGTGTCTCTCCAGATCGAAAAACCATCTCAGGGCGGCCCCCGTGAGAGTCATGTGAAAGGCTTGAGCCAACTCCGGCTCCCCACAGCCTGATACTTGCATGGATCTAATGTAGGATTGAAGATGGGTTTTGGGGGGTATGGTTCCTGTGAATTTGGTGATGGAAGGGAGCTTGAATCCCTGAGGCAGTCTTGCTTCTGGGTAGAGGGAGAAAGCATTCATATCTGTAATCTTGTCTGCCCCTTTTATCAGAGAAATTCCTCTTTACAGAACCTTCATCTGTTCTTTCAGTTTCTTTATCTCTTCGCTCTCTCTTGACGCATAATTGGGCTGTTCCCGAGCTATAACCGATTCTGCATACACTGCCCGAAGTCGATTGATGTCTGGGTATTCATTGGGAGGGGATACTGGGGCCGGTGGTAGAATAAGTCTTGCAGGGACTTGTGTCCATGGCTGGTATTGGGGGTCGAATTTGGGTTGTACTTGGGGTTGCGGCCAAACTATGGGTGGCTCTTATTGCTGATAAGTGGGGCCTGAATCCGGGGCCCATTGATTCTGGTTGTTGGGATCGGTTTGAAAGGGACCGGCTATGATGGGACCCGTTGGTGGTGGGTTGGTTCCTTGGACTGGGGGAAGCACCTGTGAAGACTGCCCTTGGTTCGGATCTCGATTCGGTGGTAGTCGTTCGAAACTCGGTGGTGCGGCTCGTTCGGCTGACAACTCCTTTATTCGGACACGGGTATTCTGTTGCTTGTTTGTGAGGCTTGCTAGGTTCATGCTGACGGTCGTCAACAGTCGATGCATCTCGGCTAAAGTTGGCTGAACTGCAGATGCCTCGGCTGGGCTCTGATCTGTCTCTTGATTCTCACGTCCCTCAGCCATTTTGGGTGTGCTTGGTCTTACTAGTCTTCTGGTGTGATCTCGACCGACCCAACCTTCCAGACTGTCGTCGCTTTACGGCTGTAGACGAAACCATGTGACGAAGATGAAGGAAGACTGTGATGCGACTTGATTTTTTGTCAAAAGAAATACTAAAAATTGCCGAGAAAAGCCTCGGATTTAAAAAGGTGTTGGAAAGTAAGCCATAAGGTGGTACATCCCCTACGGCTGTTTGACAAGTGTTTTAGCCGACTCAATCTTATATGCAGCACAGGTGTACGAATGGTTAAGGCTTCAGGCTCCCTCCTATTTGGCAAGACCTTGTGATATACCCCAAGGGCGGGTACGTGCAAGAGC
The DNA here is from genome assembly GCA_021464415.1 of Lonicera japonica. Taxonomy (NCBI): domain Eukaryota; kingdom Viridiplantae; phylum Streptophyta; class Magnoliopsida; order Dipsacales; family Caprifoliaceae; genus Lonicera; species Lonicera japonica. The sequence goes on along the minus strand of CM038471.1, from coordinate 8,849,103 downwards.
CTTTTGATATACTTCCCGGGTACGTGAGTGTTCTCGTCACTCGATATACCTCGGGGGCGTACTTGGCCAAGGAGAGTGGAAGTAAATGCTTTCGGTTTATGTTGGCCCAAGCAAGCCAACTCCCTACTCACTTATAATACTTCTGAGGGTTTTGGGGTAAATTCACACTCGTAGAACCAATGCATGATTTGTGATAGTGCGTGTAAAGTTCGAAAGGTTGGTTTCACAAATATCATTATTTTTATTACGTATTTTTGAAAAACTTTCATTCTTTAGAAAAAAGGTTTCTCCTCAAAATAATTTACACAAGTAGGGAAAGCGGTAAAAGCAAGTATTCAACAGATAAACAAAAAGTCCACATATAAGAGTCTAGTTTTCTAACATGTCCCCAGCAGAGTCGCCACTGTGAGAATCCGCAAATGCGACCCCCGGGTCTCGTCCCCGTTTGGTTGGGCGTCTGAAACGTCGGAACGGATTCCGTCGTTCTATTTGCTGGAGTATCTTCGTTGATTCATATCACATGTCCCTATGTCCTATTTCTAGATGCAAAAGGGTTCATTCAGAGTCGCCAGTACGTTTTATTAAAAAAACGGACAAAAAGGGTCGTGTAAGAGGAAAGATTATAAACAAGCCTTTCTTTACACGTTTGTCTACGAAACCAGGATTCTATAGGGTTCGAAAACTATATTACGGTTTGGGAAGGTGTTAAGCACCCATTCCGCCCTTTCGGTCTCTAGTGGTCTTTTATATGTTTGTTTTATGTTGAAAAACTTGGATGCTTTTACTGACAGTCTACTACTTTCTAAGTGAAAACCCTAATTTCTGGGAAAAACGGAAAAAAGGGGATGAAAACCTTTGTGTTCCAGGATCCAATGTTTAGTTTTGAGAGATGCAAATACAAGTGTCAAGCGATGTTCTTACTTTAGAGGGAGTTTTACTGTGTTATTCCTCAGATAACGATGATTTTTCTCGGTTTTGAATTCATTTGGGAAAAAGTGTTGGATTTTGTATCGGAACTAATTCAATATGGAATTAAAACTCTTGAGGGGAGTTCTACCAGATGTATCACAATCTATGAAACAAATAGGATACACCGGGTTTTTTTGTTCCTAAGTAAGTTTTACCGGTCCGGGTTTTAAAAATAGGATTTTATCCGAATAGTGATATACTTACTCTTCTGGTTTTGTAAATAGTTTTATCAGGGTCTTTTGTTTTGAAAACGGTAGACTATTCGTAACTTGGCAATAAGTTTATTCAAATAAAACGTGGACAAAATAATAGAAATAACACGAGTACACAGATATTTAATGTTAAATACTAGAAGAGACTTTCTTTACCTTCTCGACGAGAATAATAATAAGAAAGAAAATATAATACGGCAGAGAGATCTCCGGCGATAATGATCTTTTCCTTCTTCAGATATTTTCGGGAATTCGATTCCAGAGACAGGACATGTCGAGTGTCGAGAATAGATTCGATAATTCTTCGGAAATAAGACTATAATAGAGAATGCTTGACAAAAGACTAGAAAATTAGATTTAAAGCTTAGAATTCTTCAATCCCAACTTGCTGCCTCGAACCCTTGGGGGTGTTGGCCTATTTATACTGCTCGGGAGAGTATGTCGCGCGACACTTCCCCAAAAGGGGCATATGTCGCGCGACAATGTGTCCTATGTCGCGCGACAAACGGCTGAAGTGATGTTTTTGACAGACTGATGTGTCAGAGAGTGGATGGTCTGGTGTCAGGAGGGATTGTCGCGCGACATAGGAGTGTTTGTCGCGCGACAATGTGATATGTCGTGCGGCAATCTCTATTCAAAATAGGTTTGTTGACCAACAAACCCTTTCGGGGTAGTTCCAGGTGCTCGGGTGGGTCCCGGACCCAAAAATAGTAGTTCTCGAAGGTCGTTAGAGTTCTTGCGGGGGTCACGAATCGGGGTGTCTACAATTGATGATGCGGGCTTGTGAAATGATAATGAATCGATGTATTGACGATTGTTATGATCACATTTATGGGCTGGATTGATTGCTAAGCAACGGGTCTTGACCGCATGGCTTGTTACAGGGCCTCCTATTTTCGCCCCTAAGTGAAAGTCCCTAAATCGTGCATAAAAAAAATAATCGATTGCTCCACCAGTTGGTTGAGATCCCACGAAAGGAGAGCCAACTCAATGTATTTTGCTTTCCCATTGGACTATGTGTTCTCAGTTCAAAGAGTTTTCCCGGCAAGCGGAGTAGGTTCTATGTGCCACTACAGACCAAATGGTGAGTCTCGAAAAGTAGTTGGACTACTAACGAACACCGCCTTGCTAGGGTAGTCTATTGGAGTAGTTCCTTCCTAATGTTAAAGTCGGCTTATATGGGTGTTCATCTTGTTAACTCTTTGCAGCGTTATCCCCGGCAAAATGTCTTGCGTGGGTTATTTTCAAATGAATTACTTGATAGAACCAAGTCCTTGAGCAACTTTTCCACCTGGAGGAGATATGGATACTTAAAGCTTAGGACCCTTCGGGATCCATTGTACTGGGTCTAGTCGACCGCGAGAAGAAATTGAGGCATTATGCTAGAGATATGATATGAGGACCGATGTGATATTTTTTATTGTGATTATTGTTATTCTATCATATCTTGTGTTGTTATATATAATGCATCGAATATTATTGCATATAGTGTAAGAACACGAACATGATTGAACGAACCATAATACATATAGAGGAGCATTTGACCGTATCATAATGTACTAATACATATTGGGAAGTATTAACAATAAATAATCCTTAGATTTAACATATGGACACACTTATAGTCTATGAGATTAGTTGGCCTGATCATAATGAACATAAGATATTAATAATCAAAGTGGAAATCATAACTAATGGTATAACTAGATGGGGGAACACTGTAAAGTAACGCTTAAGATGAAATAGGTATTGGCCATTGATGTAGAATATGGATATGAGGGTACGCAATATGTGATGAACGATCTAGTAGTGAAGCTTATTAGTCGGCCAAGTATAGAATCCATAATGAACTATAAACAAAGAGTAAACAATAAATGCTTGGCCTACAGTTACCGACTTTTAGTATATGTATGGGATAGTGTTGATTCATGCATTAAAAAAAGTCTACCTTTGTGACGCCCCAAATCTCGTTCTGAGATTTTCACCTCCGGAACCCAGTTAATCACGGTGTCGTACGTGACGACGGGTGTGAGTTATAAAAGAAAATTAAGTAAAATCCATTTAGAAAAATTTCGGCATGTGGAGTTTGTAAAATGCGATATCCGCCCTGTAAATAAAAAGAACAATCTCTGTTCAATCATTTCACAAACAACCATTAAATAAAATACTCCACATCTGATACACTTTATCAAAGTTCGTTAAAGTATAAATTTATACAACAATCCCAAATCCTTTTAAATAAATACAAGTGTCTTAAAGTGTAATATAGAGGCCTCAATGGCATTGCCCTTATATTAAGGACTACAAAGTAGTTCGAGGTCATCAGAGCTTTTATAAACGTACCAACCGTGCCACCCTCGAGTATGGACCTGCAAAACTGTTGAAAAGGAAGGAATGAGCCAAATCCGGGCTCAGTGGGAACTATAAGGGTTTATAATAAAAATAAGGTTTTCATTTGAAAACATATGTATCATATATATGTTTCTTCGTACAATTGTTTTATGAAAACCTCACTATTCAATTCACCATGTATGCACGTGCCAAAACCCACTAATTTTTCTATCTTAGGTATCAAAACTGTTCCCTAACTCTCATCACTTAGCATTCTACTGTTTCTAGCTTCCTAGGGTTCACATGCTATAGGAATCATTCTGCTCTCAGTTACTCAACTGGGTATGAGGGGTATACACTTCCTAAGCCAAATATTCATAGTTATCGCTTTGTTTATAGTACATTAAGGGTCACATACTTGGCCGACTACTAAGCATTACTACCAGGACGTCTAGCTTAAGCGTTACATTAAGATATTCTTCCCGTCTAGCCATTTGTATACTATGTTGGCCACTTAGGTTATTAATATTTTACGTTCAATATAAACCGGCAGACTAATCTCATATCTACACGCTTTCACGCATCCGTATACTATGTTTGTAAACTGACGGTTACTAGAACTTTTCACTTTAGATATTAATTTGTTATGGATGGTCAAATGGTTCTCTAAGTGTACAATGATCCGAACCGATATATATTATCCATAATATACCAGAGACAATATATGTAGCACAATATAAAATATAACACAACAATATATACATCGAAACCACCGCCACATCCGTCATTGTGACGTATTAGTATTATCCGAGACAATGTCTCTTATTCCTAATAACCAACCATGACATTCGAGACATGTATCTCAATAGCCCTCACAGCCTCGACCATCACAATAATAATCGCAATCGTCCAAGCGTCACCAGGTCTGCATTTTGTGGCCATTCACCCATGCGACAACAGGGCCTCTTGTTCGTTTCCATGCACGGTTTTGGGTCTTGCACCCAGGGGCACTCTGTCCCAACTTAAGGCCTCCATCGTTAGAGACCAACCCGGGACCTCACATGAACTATACAATCTCATCATTATCACACACACACACACACATATGTATCGATAATCAGTACACAATCATCATATGATAAAATATGTGAACATATAAACAACCGCAATCATAACAATCATTCATTTCTTACAATGAATGCACATGTATATATATATCAATCCCGTATATATATGTACATATAACATCACAATACACATGTGGCCATTCGTATCAATACCATATATATAGCTTCCCATTATGCACTTATCATGATCATCATTATCTTAGCCACTCGGCTCATTGCCATATACATCATCTTACACAATTATATATATATATAATATCACACACATATGTATGTAGGAGATTAGTACACAGGAGATTAGTACACGGCTATTCATAATATTATTAACTATCCTGTCTTCTCGTTTACTAATCTGTGGGACTAATATCATATATACTATACTCGAGTACTCATGTCACATACATTAGTTCAAGGGTTACCCATGGAATTCTAGGCGTCATCAACGTATACTTATGATACATTTATGCTGTATTGGATAATGACCTTCATTAATTAACTTAAGCTGTGGTCATGTAGGTAACTAAACCTAATGTTAATGCATACGTGTTCACTTTGGTGAGATTCAGTGTAAAACTCGAAGCTAATGTCCTACACAAGTATTTCATGGCAATAATGTGTATGTCCAGGTTTCAAATGCCTCCAAAACCTCTAACATCTCCACTTGCCTAGTCAAAACGCTTAGCCTCCATGTAAGCTTGTTCGGCAACTTAATACATATACTAATACAAGTAGATAGTTGATAGAAAAGGGTATTGGAGTATTTATATATCATAATATATCATTAATAACCCAAAACAATTCACTTTCCACTCACAACCCCAAACTACTCGCCATTTAGTTCATATATGTAACTATAGGTTGCGTATGTTGTCTAAATACAAGAAACGAGCTCAACGCATGACGAGGATGGGTAATATAGGATATATGAGTACTAATTAATCCATTCACATCACTAATTTAACCTTAAACTAGCCCAACCTCATACGTGCACCACAAACCTAAGATTTTGTATAAAAATCCCCATTAATATGAAAATCTTTGGTATAAAGAGTAATAAGTTGAAAAATAAGTTTAGTAGTGTTGTTCCCACCTTATACATGCCGAATTTTCAAGCTATTGAGCATTGGATTGATCCATGCTTTGGTAATTAAAAACCCCCCAAATTTTGCTCAAGCCCTAGAAATGGTGATGAAAGTGTGGAGAAGAAGATGAATAGTGATGATTGATGTTGTTTTGGCGTGGTGAAGATGTGTGGATGATGACATCTCGAACCCCCTCCAATTTCCTCACTTTTTCTCTCTCTAAGAGCTCTCTAATAGTGTGATGAAATGATGAAGAAGGAGCTGAACATATATATATATATATATATAAACTGCCTTCCAATTCGCAGGTTACTGTTCACGGCACCATTTTTGGGGCTTGCAGCACTGATTTTTGGACGGCCATAACTTCTCGCTCCGAAGTTCAATTGAGGCGATATTTATGTCCACGTCGGAGATTTACAACTTCCTAGAAGGAAGTGCCCCCAAATTCTTGACATATAATTCCTTGAAATTCGACCAAGTTAGCGCCTTAATGTTACCGAATAAACAATTGATAGCAATTTGCCTATTTCGCGCTCAGTTTCGACCTAGTAGGAGTTTGATTTTGTCTTTGGCCAAAACACAAAAGTTGTAGATTGCCTAAAAATATAGACCTTTATGTGGATGGAAACTCAATCTGGAAAGAAACGAAGAAGTTACGTTTCCCCCAAGTTATCCCAAAATCTTGAAGTCGGGTAAATTGAAAACTTGCAATCTACATCCTGATTTCAACTCGAATCACCTGAAATGACTTACGGCTATTCTAACAAGCTTAAATACACCAACATGACTTATTGGAATTCTCCGAACTCTGTCGCTCCTTTCAGAACATTATTTCACTATTCAAAGCTCAGAATCGCTTTAATCGTGATTTTTGAATGCGATAAGCTTGAGATTTAAGAACGGGGTGTTACAACCTTAGCATGACGAACCGTAAGAAGCTAGAGATCAAGTAAGATGATACTATAATATCATTCCATAGAAAGACATAAATTTATAGAGAGGGTCGTAACTATGGATTTGTGAGTATGGGATTGGTTAAGTGCAGTAGCTTTCGGTGACTAGGATGGGAACCCTAGTGGGGTTCGGCATGCATGTGTGTGTGGATTCCATTGCATTATTTTCATAATTTCGTAGTAAAGTAAACAACTTACTTTTTATAAAAGCTACATGTGCTTGCGTTTGCTACTTGTATTTTCTTATAAAAACTTATATAGTTCCCACTGAGCCTAGATTTGGCTCATTACCTTTTTCACCAGTCCTTGTAGGTTAGGCTTCGTGGTTGGTGCATGGTATATTCTTCTAGAAGCCTCTGATGGACTGAACCATTTTCTAGTCCTTAAGCTAAGGGCTTTGTTGTATTTGCATTGAGTTGTATTGAATATTGTATATAAACTTTTATTTAAGAACCGGATTGGATTTATATTATCAAGCTGTATTTCAAGTGAATTTGTATAAATGTTTTTATATGTGGAGTGGATTTTATGTTGTGGTTGAATATGGAAATGTTTTATTAGGAAATGGTTTTAACTCGTTTATCAATTATACAAACTCCACGTGCCAAAATTTTATAATTGAAGTTTTCAAAACTTGATATGTTTTCAATTTCTTGTAACTTTTCAACCGCCGTTGGTATAGAACATCTTGATTAACCATGTCCCGGAGGTCTAACATCTTAACGGGATTCGGGGCGTTTCATCGCCTATTACCAATATTTAATAATATTAAAAATTAATGTAAAACTATACAAAAATCAAACTAAACTTTCAATTTTCAGATATATTTAGAAGTGGATATTTTAAAATGCAAATAAAATGTTGATAAAAGAATAAAGTAAACACACACACACACACACACATATATATATATATATTAACCTATTTGAATCACGAAATGAAGTTGTATCATATTTTTGAAATGCCTATTTTATCTACTATAATATTTTTTCCATAAAAAATTTGTTTATTGTGTAAAAATGAGAGTGCTAATTTATAATCATGATTCAACTCTCCGTAATATTTGCTTCCATCTCTATGAACTAGTTGTGGGTAAAGACAATATTGATGTTTAAAAAGGCATTGTAATATAATCCACACAATTTTTTTTTATCTTTTAAACATTCTTCAAAAGTTTAAATATCATCGCCCCTTATTATATATATTTGTATCTACAAATTTCCACATATATGATGCCCTAACTTTGTATTTATTTCTATTTCAATAATTTATTGTTCATTTGATTTCAAAATTGGAATATGATAAAAATAAAATAAAATATGGGGTTGAAAAATGTGAAAAGTGATTTTGTGAGCTATTCTATCACTTTTTGGGGAAATCCATTTTTTAGGACTACAATAAGTAAGAAATGTTTTGCATGATTCTAAACATATTCCTACCTCCTAAAAAGGTTTCAATTTCTTTCATATGTATATTTATATGATGATTGTTAATTTCATCTTATTTAGACACAAAACATACCATTTAATTTGTGAAGAAATTATAATTTCCAAAAGACATTTCAACCGGTCTCAATCTAAAAATGAAGTTGTGCCACTTGAATAGATTATATGTGGGCAAAATCACAAGGTTTAACTTTAATGGCCGGGTTCTTCAATTAGTCTCCTTGATTAATGTAAAGAGAGGATAGCATGAATAAAGTAAAATTCTTGTAGTGCTTAAACTATGCATCCATGGTTTTAAGAGTCTTCGTTAGTTGTAATTGCGATAATTTCATGGGCAGATTCTAGAATATTCAACCTCTTTGATTGAGTACTTAATCTCGTTTGTCGAGCCCCTCTTGGGATTTGTAATGGCCCACATGTGTGCATGTGACAGTCTAATTTATTTATTTATTTGGGTCCAATTGTATTAGGTCCCTTCATGTACAAAAGCACTTATCTTTTTTTATAAATAAGTTGTTAACCTATGCCCCTTTGGCACACTTTTACCTACATTTTTATATGCAAATTTTCCCATTTATGGTCCCCTAACTTTCTATTTGTACAATAATGCTACACATAGCCATAAAGGGAGCGAGACAGAGGGGTTATAAAATTTGCAGCTCGAGCTGAATTAGTTGTTCCTTTTCTATTAATCTAAGGGCACATTTAATTTCTAAAATTGGAATATGATTAAAGAATTACAACTAATTTTGATGAGGGTTGGAAACGTGAAAAGTAATTTCATGAGATATTCTATTATCTTTTTGGTTTATCATGAAAGACAATTCCTCGGATTAGGGTATGTAAGATATATTTTACATGATGCTAAACATATTCCTACCTCCTTAAAGAGTAGCAATTTATTTCATATGTATATTTGTACATCAATTGTTAATTTGACCTCATGTAGATACAAAACAAAACACACTATTTAATTTGTGAAGAAATTTCCACAAGTCTCAATCTTGACCAATAGGGACAGTTGATCATAATAATGCAGCTGTGCCACTTGATTAACGTATATGTGGACAAAATCGTAAGGTTTAACTTGATTCGAATTTTCTTTAGTAGGCAAAATCACATTTAATAGGGGTTTCAATTAGTCTTCCCTATTTAATGTAAACTGGGGATTGATGGATGGGCACCATCATACCTAAATATATGGTAGTGCTTGAATCGTAATTCCAAGCTTTTAAGAATCTCTACAAGTTGTATTGGTAAAGATTAAGACTTGTGGACACTTGATTAACGTATATGTGGACAAAATCGCAAGGTTTAGCTTGCTTGGAATTTTCTTTAGTATGAAAAATCACATTTGATAGGGTTTTCAACTAGTCTTCCCTATTTAATGTGAAGTGGGGATAGATGGATGGGCATCATCATACCTAAAATATCATGTTTTTTTTTTTTTTTTTTTTTTTTTTTTTTTTTTTTTTTTTTTTTTTTTCTAATGGTGAATAGATGGATGGGCATCATCACACCTAAAAATCTTGGCCTTCTTATAAATGAGTTGTCAACTAATGCACCTACAGCAGGCTGCATTCGTAAGCTATTATATTACCTTTTTGTTTTCCATGAAATCCATTTCTTCGTACTATTGTAAGTAAGAAGTATTTTACATGACGCTAAACGTGTTCCTACCTCCTAAAAATGTAGAATTTTCTTTCATACGTATAGTTATACAATTTTTTTTTTTTAACTTCATGTCATTTAGATACAAACAAAACACACCATTTAGTGCTTCCATTTTTTCCATGCCCCTATTATTGGTTTTTTAAGATAAAAATATTATTGAAGGGCTCTAACCCTTAATCTCTATCTTGGAGAAAGAGAAGCCTTACCATTAAGCAATTTACACATTTATTAATTATTTTCAATTTAGTTTAGATATGTGTGTGGATAAAAAAGAACGCGTGCATACGTATAGTGTGTGCTTGAGTATCTAGTTTCAATAATACTCCACACAGCCCCATATATACATGTATATATATATATAGAGACAGAGAGGGCGCGGCGTTAGCTGTTTTGTTTCACTTTATTCTCTTCAAGCGTACATTTGATTCAAAAATTAGAATATGATAGAAAAAAAACACAACCAATTTTGATGAGAGTCGGAAAATGTGAAAAATGATTACGTAAGCTTTTTTATTACTTTTTCGAATTTCCATGAGATCCAAATCTTCTAACCATGGTAGGTAAGGAATTTTGTGCATGATGCTGAACATATTCCTAGCTCCGAAAAAAGTAGCAAAATTTTTCCATATGTTTATTTATACATAAATTGTTAATTTCACCTCATTTGGACACATAATAAATACACAAAACTAAACATACCATTTAATATGAAGAAATTTAAGTATTCCAAAAGAAATTTTCTTAGAATTTTCCTTAATATGCAAAATCACAATGGGCCTTTCAATTAGTCTTCCCTTATAAAAATTAAAATTAAAGAGTCATAACTTTTAATGCAAATTTTTTTTTTTATAAAAAAAATACTTTTTAAAATTTACTAATCAATATTTATAAATCACGAATAATTGTGAATATCAAATTTTATAAAAAAATTCAAGGAGGAGGATAGTTGTTAATTCAATCTTCGGATGTTTTAATTGTTTTGTAATTTTTTTTATAAGCTTTTGTAAACGAACTTATGTACATATATATTTCGGACATATGTTTTTGCATTGAATGTCATGGACAATTACTAGTTATTTCAAACTTAGTTAGCACTTTATTTCCCAACCATAAGTAATGTTGATTTTATCATGAATAAAATTTATGCCATTTGATTAAATTCTAATAGTTTACCTATTTTTGTCATGCCAATTATTTTTTCATAAGTTTTTGTTCTTTTTTTTTTTTTTTTTTTAATCATGTTATCTAGCACAGGCAATATATAGTTAGGAATATATCACAGATATCAATCATCACAAAAGCAATATGAGTCTTAATTGTTTTTAAATAAGGATATAATATCATTAATAATAGAGTTCGAACATTACAACAAGAATAAAGAAATTCTTCAAAGAGCTTAAAAATGTCGTAAAGATACAGAACACATCAAGCAAGGATCTTACGACACAAGGAAAAACCTTGAAAAAATGGGGGGGATATCAAAGATAAATACCTATACGGCATGCCCCGAAATATAAAGACACGACTAAAAAGAAACCTTCCAAAAATATTCTGTATCCATGCCGAAATGCCACCGAATTGGCAAGTACAAATTTTCATAACTTTGAGTTAGATCTCCACCCAAAGGAGCAAATCTGCTCATTTACACTCCAATCGAAGCTGTTCGAGAACACTTCCATATCCAATAGGAAGGAGGACAAAAACTCTAACAAAAGAAGAGATGAAAATCTCATAGATCTGAAAAAAATGTCCAAGGACATTCAAATATATAGAGTCATTATTATATATAATATAAAAATTGTAAGAAAAAATGGATTCCTCCCATTCTCCTTCCATGGGAGAAGGGGAGAAGACATACAAGTCTTAATTAATCATATGCAATTTCTATTTCAAGGAAAACTTAGGATCCACTCCCCGTCTCCCTTTTTTTTTTTAAAAAAAGAAAAAGATGCAGTCATGTAAATATTATTTTTTAAAAGATATGGTTCTAGATATTGGTTTTTGGTATCCCTAGTATCTCCCGGCATAAATGCAATTTCTATGTCCTTTCTAGAGGCATGTACTAAAAAAGAGCATCTCAAGAAACCAATTCAATTTTTTTTTTCAAAAGAAAAAAAAAAGCAAAAAAAGGGTGAGACTGTATCTTAAAAAAAAAAAAATTAAACTTAGGAACTGGATCTTAAAAGCCCCTTACTTCATCTCTTAAAAAGGCCTTTTGTCTAAATCATTGATCTTCTATAACCTATGCGCTATCTTTCCTAATTTCTCAATTTATAGCCGTTAAAGACTCTGTCATTGATCTTGAGACCTATCAATGGTTCATGTTGGGTCTTATTAGGTTCGGGTGAAAAACTGCTAAACATGTACACGACCGGTTAACATAATGGGCGAAAATCATGCACAAATATGATTTGTTACCTTATAAAGTAACACGACATGACCTATTTCACTAATTAAGTTAACAGATTGGTCCAGATAAACAAGATAACCCGACACAATTAACCCGATTACAACATAAATATGCTTCAAATAGGTTCTTATCGGATCCAAACGGATCAAATGGGTCTGAACAGGTCTTACAGATCTTAATGAGTTTGACTAGTAAACCAGAACACAATTCGTTATCAATTGTGTCTTATTGTGTCCACCCGATAATGACCCGAATCCAATAAGGGTCAACCCATTAACTTACAATTTCGTGTTGGTTTGTGTCGTGTTCGATTTTACCGGCTCTAATTACTGTCCTTAACTTGCGATAAATATAATCTTTCTTTAAACATAGCTTGTTCTTTTTCATTTATTTTCCACAGCAAATTTCTAACACAAATATATAAATTTAGATACAAATTAAGGCATAATTAGCATAACAATTAAAAGTAATTATCTCGTCTGCTGTGCTAAATTTGTGGATGCCACAAATATGTAAAATCACATTAAATTGAAGTGGGGACAGCAAGAAGAAAGAAGGTCTTTCCAAGGAATTTTTGGGTATAAATACTGGCGATTATAAAGTCTCTAAGCAACTCAAAAAATCAAACAAACTATTTGCTTTGATAATCATGGTTTTGAGAGTAATAAGAGAGTCAATGTTCTGTGAAAACCTTCCTTTGTTTGTAGCAGTGATTTTTTTACTTGTCATTTCAGGAGGAGCTGGAGATGATACAATGAAACTGATCGGGTGTAGGGATAATGAGAGACAAGCCCTGCTCGATTTTAAGAAAGAAATTGTGGAAGACTTTGGAATTCTCTCTTCTTGGAGGAGCCAAGAAAAAGAATGCTGCAAATGGAGAGGTATCCGGTGTAGCAACCATACTGGTCATGTAATATCTCTCGATCTTCAAGGTTTGTATGATGGAGCCACTAATTCTTGGGCTTATGTCATTGGAAAGGTGAGTCCCTCTTTACATGAATTGAATCACTTGAAGTATTTGGACCTCAGTTGCAATGATTTCCAGTTGAGCCCAATCCCAAAATTCATTGGTTCCCTCAGCAAATTACAACATTTGAATCTGTCATGGTCTTACTTTAGTGGTAGAGTTCCTCATCAGCTTGGGAACCTTACTAACTTGCGCTCTCTTGGTTTGGGGTTAAATAACGGCTACCTGACTGTCGAAAATCTAGAGTGGCTTTCTAATCTTCATTTGTTACGAAACCTTGATCTGGGTGAAATTGACCTTCAGAAGGTCGACTGGCTGCAATCCATTGATAGGCTCTCTTTCTTATCAGAATTGCACCTTGTTAAATGCAACCTCCCTGGAATCATTTCTCCTTCACTTCAGTTAACAAACTTTTCTTCTATTCCTCTTTCTATAATTGATCTGGCAAAAAACGGTTTCACTAATTCTTTAAGTTACAATTGGTTATTCAATTTCAGTAGTAGCCTTGTTGAAATTGACATGTCTTTTAATCCTTTAGGAGGTTTTATTCCTGATGCTTTTGGGAATATGATGTCGCTCAAAAGTCTCAGTCTTTTAGGTTGTGACCTTCAAGGTGAGATTCCAAAATCTTTCACGAACTTAAGTCATTTAAAGTCATTGGATCTATCTATAAACTATTTAACCGGACAACTTCCTAAGCTTTTCCAAAAACTATTTGCATCAAAGAACTCATTGGAGGTTTTGGGTTTATATGATAACATGGTCAGTGGATCATTACTTGATTTTGATTTTACAAGATTTTCATCTTTACGGGAATTACGGCTTGGTCGTAATAAATTGAATAGGTCTTTCCCAAAAAGTTTTAGTCAAAGTTCTCCACTTGAGTATCTCGACTTATCCGAAAATGAATTGAATGGATCATTCCCTGACCTAACATCAATTCCTTTGTTGAGATACCTGTATCTTAACGACAATAATCTAAAAGGGAGACTACCCAAAAGCATCGGGAAACTTTCCAACTTGAAGGAATTAGACTTGTCTTTTAACTTGTTGACTTTGGAGTTTAGCTTCGATTGGACTCCTCGTTTTCAGTTGGATGTTATTAGACTCTCAAATTGCAAGTTGGGACCTCACTTTCCAGAATGGCTTCGATCTCAAAATAATTTCTCCGAACTTTATATCTCTAGTGCTGGAATTTCTGATACAATTCCTTATTGGTTTTGGCATCTCTCACCTAGGTTACAGTTCTTATTTATCTCTGACAACCAGATCCATGGCATGCTCCCCGATTTAACATTCATGTTTGATAAACTTCTTCCTAGTTTTGTAGAAATAGATTTGAGTTATAATCGTTTTAATGGTCCAATACCTTTATTTCCTCGCAATATGTCGTCACTGAATCTCTCTTAAAATATGTTCTCTGGATCTATTATTTCATTGTGCACAATTGCTACCAATTTCTTAAATGTTCTCATCCTCGCAGATAACCTTTTATCAGGTGAGGTTCCAGATTGTTGGATCGGTGCGAATGAGTTGATGATTCTTGATTTGGCTAACAATAATTTCTCCCAAAAAATTCCAGCCTCTTTTGGCTTTTTAGATCAGCTTAATTTATTGAACTTACGTAACAATAGCTTCATAGGGGAACTCCCTTCATCTTTGAAGAACTGTTCATCTTTGAGAGTTATTGATATGAGTGAAAATAAGTTATCGGGACAAATACCGGCTTGGATAGGGACCCACCTAAGACATTTAGTTGTCCTTAGTTTCCGAAGGAATGAGTTTCATGGAAGCATACCCCCTAACATATGTCTTCTTAATAATACTCAAGTCTTGGACCTCTCTCGGAACAAAATATCAGGTCAAATTCCAAAATGCTTTGACAAAATATATTCTTTCATTCAAATACAAAGTTCAAGTATGCCCACATCTTTAAACGTCTCAAGAGAGCTACCCACTACTTATTATGAGGGAAGGTGGGTTTATCGATACGTTGACATTTTTTTGCCTAGTGCATTGGTGCAATGGAAAGGAAAACTGTGGGAGTACAAAAATACTCTGGGGCTACTAAAATGCATTGATCTTTCCAGTAATAGACTAGTCGGACAAATTCCCCAAGAACTTGCAAGTCTTGAGGGATTACTTTCCTTGAACCTTTCAAGAAATAATTTAACTGGACACATAATTCAAAAGATTAGTCAGATGAAGATGCTAGAAATTCTTGATTTGTCCAAAAACCAGATTTCTGGTACGATTCCTATCAGTCTTGGCAGTTTGCATTTTCTTAGTGTCCTGGACTTGTCAAGTAACAATTTTTCCGGTAAAATTCCACTAAGCACTCAACTCCAGACCTTCAATGCCTCTGTGTATGCTGGAAATGACAAACTTTGTGGGCTTCCGTTGCCAAATAAGTGCCCAGAAGATAAATCAACTTCGTTTCCCCCACTTACTGATCATGGCAAAGATGAGGATACACTCACAACAACAGGGTTCTATGTGAGTTTAGTTCTTGGTTTTGCTGTTGGGTTTTGGGTATTCATTGGTCCATTAGTGCTTCGAAGCTCATGGAGATCCGCGTATTTTAAATTTGTGGACAAGATACTGAAGATTTGGAAGATTGGATCTATGTAGCAATAGCAGTAAATATGGCGAGAGTGTGGAGGAAGTTTAGGGGATAATTGGTTAGTATGTTCTTATTTGTTAGATTTTTTCCTTTACATTTTACTCATATTTCCACCTACAACTAAACTGCCATGCTAATTAAGTACTCCATCCAATTTAAGAAAACATTGATTTCAACATAAGTAATGGTTAAGGATAAAACTATATTTTTACTATTATGATATTCTTTGTCCATTGATTATGTCTCAAATGCAAAGGTTAATCCTTATTTGAGAAGTCCTAGAAAAAAAAATTGCGACTCTGATTAGAGATAGAGGGAGTATATAAGTCTAATAATTGTGCCACCATTTATTCTATCTTTTGAATTTAATTAGTAGTTTGAAATAATGCTTCTTCATCCTTTGATTTTTTTGCTTTTGCTATTTTTACAATAGTCCATATACTCCTATAATTTATATATACTCTTAAAATATGAAACCTATGATAAGAATAACTAGCTACCAGTTTCTCCTGTTTATAAAGAACATGCTCATGTTTGAACTGATGAAATATATCCACCATTTTCTCCTGATTATTGTTTATGTTGAATGCATGACAAATGGATTCCAAGACGTGGACGCTTGTTCGGAGCAATTATCGGAGAAGCTACTCTTTTTAGAACTTCTTTCTGTCTTGATGATTGTATTTCCTCTGTAGTATGTTGCTGTAGACTAGGTAATATTATTTGGTTTTGTTGTGTTGTGTGTTGTTATTTATTTGGTTATTGAAAACGTATATATTCTCGATTCCATTAATTTTTTTCCTTTTTATTATTGATTTTCGATTCTCATTCTGAGCATATTTGGGATAAGTAATCTAGATATATATTTTTATCATTTTCAGTTTTGGTTGTTGACTAGTGTTTCACTGGGAGATAAGAGGATTCTAAATTGATTTGTTTTTGAAGCTTTAGCATTAAAGAAGTTGTGTTTTATGCAATTAGCAATTGTTACTCAAAGTTACTTCTTTTATCTGATTCACTAAAGGTGATCATATACAGAGATCAAGGAGAATATTATGGATTCCAAAAACATTCTCGTTTTGTTTCTTGATCAAATTACCTACTCTCTTTTATCTTTGTATGGCTGATCCCAAGATCGATTGATTGAGCGTCTTTCTTCAAGTTTTACTAGCTGCTGTATTCACTTGAACTCTTTTTTCCTTTCTTGATTAATAGGTACTTCCTCTAGTTTAAGTTAGTCTAGTTAGTATGCCGACTTAAATTTTGCATGCCTGTGAATTGAAAGGTGGTGTTGTGGCTATTAAATACATTTATTTTATAGTTTATATCGTAAGAAAATTAATATGGTTTGCCTATCCAAAATACTTCAAGATATGATGCAAATTAATATGGGAAACCTTTCCTCTCTTCGATCTCTGAAGATTTGGGAATGCAATAAAATGTTGACTATGCCCACAGTGGAATTCTTTCTGTTCTAGTTTAAAAGGAATAGGTTTGGAGTGGCATAAAATTGCTGATATCCATTCAAGGGTCTTTTTGTGATGATTCAGCCTTTAATGCAGCTTATATTTTTAAAATCGGTACGTTAATTGTCTCTAGCACTTTCGGGTTTTTCCTTTTTTGTATCACCCTGCGATAAAGACAAGAACATGGTCTTTATCCCATTGTTATTGTATTTAACTAAGCTTTGGTTCAATTCTGGTGCCAGCTTTGCAACTGCTATGGTTGCCAATGCTGTCTATGTTAGAGTTCTGTGCTGCCAATGCTGCTGTTGGTGCTAAAGTGGTACGCCTCTGTCATGATAAATCTTTAATTATGTCAGAGTTGAAGTTAGTAATTTGATAGCTAGCATTTCTTTATGTCATGCAAGCATGTAAAGCTACTTGGGTTTAAGTTTCTGTTTGTTTAATTGATTTCTTGAAGATGACAATATCAATGACACCACTAACCGTGGATATCATCAGATCGATCACGGTTCAACCTGGCACATCCAACTAGTAGTGTAATGTTTCTAACCCTTTAATCTATTTCCATTGAACTCCTATGATTATATATGGTATTTACTTGTATTTTGTTTATTTTGATCCCCATACACATGGGTTCCATTCATGTATGAAACAAATTGAGAAAGAAAGAAAGAAAGAAAGAATCAATAGGAAAAGATGTTTCCCTTGTGGGCATACTCTTAGATCTTGTCACCCTAATTGTAAGCAACTCAATTGCAAAATTTTCTCAGTTGGGATATTTATTGCTCCAAGTTGGTGACACTTTAACCTCATCACGGAGCACTATTAAAAGAGATGAAGGATTTTGTACCTTTAACTAAGATTTGGCTTCAGTTATGGTGCTAGATCACCTATTATCAATATTTAATAATATTAAAAATTAATGTAAAATTATACAAAAATCAAACTATACTTTCAATTTTTCTGTATACTTAGAAGTGGATATTTTAAAATGCACATAAAATGTTGATAAAGAGTAAAGAAAACACACGTATATATATTAACCAATTTGAATCGCGAAATGAAGTTGTATCATAATTTTGAAATGCCTACTTTACCGCAGTAATTTTTTTTCCATAAAATATTTGTTTATTGTATAAAAAAGAGAGTGCTAATTTATAATCATGATTAAACTCTTTGTAATATTTGCCTCCATCTTTATGAACTAGTTGTGGGTAAAGACAATATTGATCTTAAAAAAGGCATTGCAATATCATCCACACAATTTTTTTTAATCTTTTAAGCATTCTTCTAAGCTTTAAATATCATCACCCCTTATTATATACATTTTTATTTGCAGATTTCCATATATATGATGCCCTAAATTTTCTTTATTTTTGTTTCAATAATTTATTATTCATTTGATTTCAAAATTGGAATATGATAAAAATAAAATAAAATATGGGGTTGAAAATTTTGAAAAGTGATTTCGTGAGCTAGTCTATTACTTTTTCAGGGAAATCCAATTTTTAGGACTATACTAAGTAAGAAATATTTTGCATGATACTAAATATATTCCTACTTCCTAAAAAGGTTGCAATTTCTTTCATATGTATATTTGTACAACGATTGTTAATTTCACCTTATTTAGACACAAAAAATACATACCATTTAATTTGTGAAGAAATTATAATTTCCAAAAGACATTTCCACACGTCTCAATCTAAAAATGTAGTTGTGCCACTTGAATATATTATATGTCGACAAAATCACAAGGTTTAACTTTCATGGAATTTTCCATAGTGGGCAAAATCACATTATTGGCCGAGTCTTTCAATTAGTCTTGTTGATTAATGCAAAGTGAGGATAGTCTAATTTATTATTTATTTGTAGTGCTTAAACTACACATCCAAGGATAGTCTAATTTATATGTAATTTTTCCATTTATGGTCCCCTAACTTTCTATTTCTACAATAATGCTACACATCGCCATAAAGGGAGAGAGACAAAGGGTTATAAAATTTGCAGCTCGAGCTGAATTGATTGTTCATTTTCTATTAATTTAAGCGTACATTTAATTTAAAAAATTGGAATATGATTAAACAAATACAACTGATTTTGATAAGGGTTGGAAACGTGAAAAGTAATTTCATGAGATATTCTATTATCTTTTTGGTTTTTCATGAAATACAATTCCTTGGATTAGGATATGTAAGAAATATTTTATTTGATTCTAAACATGCATATTCCTATCTCCTAAAAAAGTAGCAATTTATTTCATATGTATATTTATACAACAATTGTTAATTTGACCTCATTTAGATACAAAATAAAACAAACCATTTAATTTGTGAAGAAATTTCCTCAAGTCTCAATCTTGACCAATAGGGACAGTTGATCTTAATAATGTAGTTGTGCCACTTGATTAATGTATATATGGACAAAATCGTAAGGTTTAGCTTGCTTGGAATTTTCTTTAGTACGCAAAATCACATTTAATAGGGGTTTCAATAAGTCTTCCCTATTTAATGTAAAGTGGGGATAGATGGATGGGCATCATCATACCTAAAAATCTTCTTGTGCCTTTTTATTTTATTTATTTATTTTTAAATGCAGAATAGATGGATGGACATCATCACACCTAAATATATGGTAGTGCTTGAACAGCAATTCCAAGCTTTTAAGAGTCTCTGTAAGTTGTATTGGTCAAGATTAAGACTTGTGGACACTTGATTCAAGATTAAGACTTGTCGACACTTGATTAACATATATGTGGACAAAATTGCAAGGTTTAGCTTGCTTGGAATTTTCTTTAGTATGAAAAATCACATTTAATAGGGGTTCCGACTAGTCATCCCTATTTAATGTGAAGTGGCTGGGGATAGATGGATGGGCATCATCATACCTAAAAATCTTGCTGTGCTTTTTTTTTTTTATTGCAGAATTGATGGATGGGCATCATCACACCTAAAAATCTTGATCTTCTTATAAATGAGTTGTTGACCAATGCACCTCAGCACACTCTTTTCTACTTTTTTATATGAACATTTCGACATTTACAATCCCCTAGCTTTTTATTTTTTTAACAATAATGCTACACAATGCCATAAAGAGATAAAAGTTGTGCAATTTGCAACTCGAGCCATAAAGAGAGTGACAAAAATAAACACTACTCATTTTAATGGGGATTGGAAAATGTGAAAAGCGATTTCGTAAGCTATTATATAACCTTGTTTGTTTTTCATGAAATCCATTTCTTCAGACTACGGTAAGTAAGAAGTATTTTACATGATGGTAAACGTGTTCCTACCTCCTAAAAAAGTAGAATTTTCTTTCATATGTATAGTTATACAAAAAAAATTTATTTTCACCTCTTTTAGATACAAACAAAACACACCATTTAGTGCTTCCAATATTGCCATGTCCTTATTATTGGTTTTTTAAGATTAAAATATTGTTGAAGGGCTCTAACCCTTAACCTCTATATATGTTGTAGAAAGATAAGCCTTACCATTAAGCAATTTACTCATTTATTAATTATTTTCAATTTGAGTTAGATTTGTGTGTGAATAAAAAAGAACACGTGCATACAGTGTGTGCTTGAGTATCTAGTTTCAATAATACTCCACACAGCCATATATATATATATAGAGAGAGAGAGAGAGAGGGCGTTAGCTGTTATATTTCACTTTATTCTCTTTAAGCGTAGATTTGTGCATGATGCTGAACATATTCCTAGCTCCGAAGAAAGTAGCAAAATTTTTCCATATGTTTATTTATACATAAATTGTTAATTTCACCTCATCTGGACACATAACAGATATACAAAACAAAACATACTATTTAATACGAAGAAATTTTAATTTTCCAAAATAAATTTTCTCAAAATTTTCCTTAATATGCAAAATCACAATGGGTCTTTCGATTAGTCTTCCTTATAAAAAACAAAATGAAAAATAAAGTGTCATAACTTTTAATGCAAAAAATCAAATTTTTATAAAAATTTACTAATCAATATCTATAAATCACGAATAATTGTGAATATTAAATTTTATGAAAAAATTTCAAGGAGGAGGATAGTTGTTGTTAATTCAATCTTTGGATGTTTTGTTATGTAATTTTTTTCCAAGCTTTTGTAAAACGAACTTATGCACAGATATATTTTGGACATATGTTTTTGCATTTAATGCGGTCAACAATTACTAGTTATTTCAAACTTAATTAGCAGCTTATTTTCGAACCATAAGTAATGTTGATTTTATCATGAATAAAATTTATGCAATTTATAGTTAGGCAATATGTAGTTAGGAATATATCAGAGGTACGTAGGGATCAATCATCACAAAAGCAATATGAGTCTTAATTTTTTATATTTTTAAATAAGGATATAATATCATTAATATTAGCTAGGATTTGAACACTACTACTAGAATCAAGGAATGCTTCAAAGAAATTAAAAATGCCGTAAAGATAAAGAAGACATCAAGCAAGGATCTTACGACACAAGGAAAAACCTTGAAAAAAACGCCGGGGGAGGGGGATATCAAAGATAAATGCCCATACGGCACGCCCCAAAATATAAAGACACGACTAAAAGAAACCTTTCAAAAAGATTCTTTATCCATGCCGAAATGCCAGCAAATTAATGAGCAATTACAAATTTTCATAACTTTGAGTTAGATCTCCACCCAAATGAGTAGATCTGCTCATTTACACTCCAATTTAAGTTGTTCAAGGCACACCTCCATATCCAATAGGAAGGAGGACAAAACCTCTAACAAAAGAAGAGACGAAAACCTCATAGATCTAAAAAAAAAAAGTTTGAAGACATTCAAATCTAGTGTCATTATTATATATAACATAAAAATTGTAAGAAAAAATGGATTCCTCCAATTCTCCTTCCATGGGAGGAGGAGGGGAGAAGAAATACAAGTCTTAATTAAACATATGCAATTTCTATTTTTCAAGGAAAACTTAGGATCCTCCCCCAATCTCTTTTTTTTGTATTTTTTTTTAAGATGTGGTCTTTTAAATGCTATTTTTTAAAAGATACGGTTCTAGATATTGGTTTTTGGTATCTCTAGTATCTCCCAACTCAAATGTTAGTATGTGATCCAAAAATAAAATTATTTGTTGCATAGTATATGTGTATCTATGTCCTCTCCAGAGGCATGTACCAAAAAAGAGCATCTCAAGGAACCAAATCATTTAAAAGAAAGAAAAAAAGAAAAAAAAAAAGGGAGAGTGACTTAAGGGGAATTTTTAGAATTAATTTTTCGTTACTTAATTCCGCACTTAAATGCAATAAAATCATACTTTTATGTAAAATAATTAAATTAGTATATCAAATAAGTAGGAGTCAATCCAAGTTCAAGTAAATACCTTAAAAATAGGAAAATTTGTTGAAATCCTATATTTTACGAACCAAGATTAAAATAGTTTTTAAACTTTGATTTTAAAAAATTTCTAAACTAAGAAACTAAACTAATTAAACTAAAATACTTAAATTAAATCAAGAAAATAATCAATAATAAGACATCCCAAGGAAAAAGAATCCACCACCATAGATATAAATAAAAAAAGTATCTAATCATATTTTTAATATTCATCCCTACTATATAAACAAATCAAAATCACAGTATTTCTTTCCTTAAAACTGATGCATGTAAATAAATAATTAGAATCAAAATCAAAATCACAGTGGTCCTTATTTTATTTTAAAAATAATTAAAGTATTAGAAAGAAAACACACATTATAATAATGGTAATTTCAAATTTTATTTTAATTCAAGACAAAAAAAAATTAACTAGAATTAAATTAAGCCCATTACATCCATTGCTGTTTCATCCCTCCCCTTTGGGAGATAATTTAGCCAAGCATACTAATTAAAGAACACATGCAAATAAAATAATAATTCATCATTAAAATTAAAATTGAAGTATTTTAATATAAATATATAGAAAATTAAAAAGAAAATTAGAAAGCGTTCCTGATTATGATGCTCGAACTGGCGTGTATTACACTGCTTTACACTATCCACTTCTTGACCTTTAATACTTCGGCCGCACAACAACTAGTAGAGATGGAGGATTTTCTCTCTTTAGAATTCTCTAATAATATCTATATTTTATGTTTTCTATCTATCCATATCTATATATTTTTCACTATGATTTTAGATCTAGAGAATGTGTCTATATATAAGAATAAAAAATAGAAGTTTAAAAGGTTTAGGAAATTAGGATTGTAAAGCTTGATTCTTGAACTTGAATACTCTCATCTTTACCAACTTGACTAACTCCTCATTCATTAAATTGAATGCACTTTTAGATCTTTCTATTATCCCTTTTTGAACTTTTTACTTCCTCCTTACAAAAAACAGAATAAATATTATTCCACCACATTTTAAGCATTAATTATATACTAGCAAAATATTATTTGTGAGTTTAAATTACAATTTTGTGCACTTATCAAATTACAGCCAAACAACCTTTCGCTAGTCCTCGAGCAAACATAAAATATCGAGTATAAATAAGGGACAAGAAAAAAAAAATAAAAACAAAATCCTATTCTACTCTGGTGTATCACTTTCGCTAGTTACTCTCAATTGCATTTACCGTATGGAACAAGGCCTTAAACCACTACGTTACCAAAGTGGACGAATTATAGCATTGTGAGGGTTTGTAGTAAAGACACCCCCAAACTTTATAAAAATATAAATCAATTTTGATTTTTCCCTTATTTTTTGTCAAATAATTCCTTGCCACCTATCTTTAGGAATTGAAAGGCAAGAATCCGCAATGTCTAATTCACCATATGTAGTGAGCTACTAAAATTATATAAAATAAACATTATAAAACAAGCTCAAAAAATGAAGTGTGCATGTGTGGATAGAAGATCTAATATAACTTTTCATATCCAAGTAAAGGAATTACTACATTGCCTTCGAAAAAGTGTTTCGACTTCAAATCTCAATAAATATACACTCTGAAAAAAATGACACTTTGAATTTTGGTTATTACTTTCTCTCTTTTATGCAAGAATGATTTCAAATTCAACTAGCTCACATATTAACTAGAAAAAAAAAACATACATGAATGAATATTTAGTCTCATGAAAAGAATATTAATTATTTTATTTGAGAATGTTGAGTTACCCACCATAGCACATTCTCATCTATTTTACACATCCTACCATACCTAACCATAGATCAAATAGGACTTTATTGAGTTAACATGCGGGTTAAATATGGGTTAACAACATTGGAAAAAATTATCTCTGAGAAGGTAGGATCTTCAATATCACTTTAGTAGGGAACAATATGAATACTTCATTCAATTTTAAATCTTTTCATTCATTTCCAACATTGCAATCATTTTTTTTCTTTTTATTCTATTTTTTTCAACCATTTTCTATCTTCATCATTTCTTTTCTTCTCTTTGTTCTTCTTCTTTTTTTTTCACATACTTTTCTTTTCTTTTTCCGCTTTAGCTCGTTCCCTTCCTTTTCTTCTTCGCAATAGTCCAATCACTTCTCAAAAATAATTGGGGTTTTGGGAATATGGGTAAACAAATAAAAGGTTATGTTATTTTTTATAGGCTCGAAGGGCTACTACTGATATATATATATATATATATATATATATGATGGTTGAAGGTTTATTGTGGAAAAGGAAGAAGGCCTATTATCCTCTCTATGAGTCAGCATGATGATCACGTCTCAAATAAACTACAAGGCCTATGTTTCTCTTAACTTGAAAAAGATTTCATTCTCAGTAATTAATCAAAATATGAAAAAAATAAGACTATGGCTGACTTAATACGGTATGAAGAATAGTTGAGTCATCTTGTGACTATGAGTTTGCGTATATACCCTCTATAAATGATGAATGGCTCAAAGTCTCATGGGGTTATTAAGCCTCCACTGTTTTTTCTCTAGCTCCTTAGGAACTCGATTACTTTTTGATTTACATTACACTAGACTGCTGCTTTGCAGTAGAAAAATATTTTGAATAGAGCTCATAATGCAATGTCTAGATTTATATATATTCAAGTAACAAACTGAACTTAGTGTTAGATAATAACAATTCTAAGCATTCATAAGGTGGTTCATCGGTAAATTCATTTATATCATGGATAGGGTGTTAAACCAAAACGACTATATTTTTATTTTTGCAAAAAATGAATTTACATTTTTGAAAGCTCTCCCACCCCCAAACAAATCGAAACACTGTCCTCAGTGATAAAAAAAAAGAACACCCCCATACAAAGTGAAAATAAATGGAGATTATTGAGATAGATGGGTAAAATAAACACACCAAATGGGTTGCCTCCCATGAGCGCTAAGTTTAACGCCTTCAGCCAGGTGAATCAAGTTGAGGAAAACATACTAACCGTAAAGAAAATTCAAATCATCCTGAAATATAATCTATTCATGGTACACAAGATCAGCAAGTAATGTTTATTGATGGCTCTAATTTGAAGTTCTAAAAATGGTTTTAGACACTGAGCATTAACTTTAAAAATGTGTCCATTTTTAGGATCTTGGACTTCTATAGTACCGTGGCATGACACATTGTGAACAATATAGGGGCCAGACCAACATGACCTTAGTTAACAGGAAATAACGCTAACCTAGAGTTATAAAGAAGAACCTTTTGCCCTGGAGAAAATTCTTTTCCTAGAATGCACTTCTCATGTTCTATTTTAGTTCTCGCTTTGTAAATTTTAGAACTTTCATAAGCATCATTATGTATTTCTTCTAACTCATTGAGTTGGAGTTTTCGTTGTTCATCTGCTTTATCTATTGCAAAATTCATAGTTTTGATAACCCAATAACCCTGATGCTCTAGTTTAAGAGGAAGATGACAAGGTTTACCATATACTAGTCTATAAGGAGACATTCATATTGGGCTTTTATATGCAATGCGGTAGGCCCACAAATCATCTGAAAGTCGAATGGCCTAATCTTTTCTTAAAGTATTAACTGTTGTTTCTAAAATATGTTTAACTTCCCTATTAGACACTTTAGCTTGACCATTGGGTTGGTTATGATATGCTAGGGCTTCCTTATGAGTAATCCCATATTTAATCATTAAGCTTGCAAACACCTTATTACAAAAATGGGTTCCATTATCATTAATTATAACTCGAGGGATACCAAACCTAGGAAGTATCGTATCTTTTAAGAAATCAAAGACAACTCTATGATAAGCTTTTCTAGTTACTAAAGCTTCTACCTATTTTGACACATAATCAACTGGTAGGAGAATGTAGGTAAAACCGTGAGAATTTGGGAAGGGACCCATGAAATCAATACCCCATACATCAAAAAATTTAACTATTAAGATTAGTTGTTGAGGCCATTCATTTCACTTGGTTACTTTACCTAAGGGTTGACATCGAGGACAAGCTACACAATAATTATGGGTATCTTTAAAAATAGTGGGCTAACAAAAAGTCCGATTGCAAAATTTTTGCAGCAATTCATCTCGCACTAATGTGACCACCGCATACCTGGTCTTGACAAAAAGAAATAACAGACTCCTGCTCGGATTTGGGGAGACACCTATGAATTATTTGGTCTTGACAATATTTAAACAAATAAGGGTCATCACATAATATTCTTACACTTTAGCTAAGAATTAATATTTATCAGGTTTAGACCAATAAGAATGTGGTTGGTTGATCACAAGGTAATTAAATATGTCAGAGTTCTAAGGTACTTAGGAGATTTCAAGTAATTGTTTATCAAGAAAGGTGTCAGAAATTGGAATGTAATCGCCTATGAACTCAATCACTAAACAAGATAAATGGTCAGCGATAACATTTTCTTTTCCAGCTTTGCCATGGACTTCAAGGTCGAATTCTTGAAGTAAAAGGATCCATCGTATGAGATGAGGCTTAATATCTTCCTTCGAAAGAAGATGTCAAAGAGCAAAATGATAGGTAAAAATAGTGACCTTAGATCCTATTCACTAGTGGCGGAAGTTATCTAGAGAAAAAACTGTTAGGTTTATATTTTTAGTTGGCTTAATTTGGATACCAAAAGCACTTTTTTCATTGTAATTGTTTGAGTTGAATTGATGATTTGAAGATTCGACAATCAATGGAAGCTCACCGAATTTACCGGATTCGTCACACATAATTCTAAACCAAAGGTAAGTTGGTTGCATGGTTTGATTCAAAATATAGGTGGTGGATGAGCTTAAAATATGAATTTAAAAGTCTTTTGAGTCAAATTTATTTTTAAGTATTTTTACTGAGTTTTTGCCCAAATTCGAAAAGTCAAGTCGACACAAATTATTGAGAATTTTTTTTTTCATGTCTAACATATTTTATAAAGTTGTCTCTGAAATTTAAGTCGAATTGAAGACCAAACCAATTTCATACAGAGAAATAAAGTAAAAGGAAAATAAAGAAAAAGGAACTTAAAATAAAAGATTTTGTTTAAAATGTAAAAAATTTAATAATAAAAAAAAAGAAAAAGAAGAAGGTAAAACGTTTGAAAAAGAATAAAAAGGAAAAAGGAAACTTTGAAAAGTCAGAGTTCCAAATTGTTTAAAAAAATCCACGTGACTTTCCTTGTTTTTTAAAATCATGTGCTGCCATTAATGTTGGTGGGGACAAGTCCACATGGCATAATCCTAGCCATATGTTAAGTTAAAATTCGAAAAGTAGCGTGCGTTAGTAGGAAATCTACCCTAGAGGGGGTGAATAGAGTTTAAAAAACTTAACGCATAATTAAAATTTTTTCGAAAATGTTTAAGCAATTAAACTAGCTAAACAACTATATCAAGGAAAATAAGTTAATCAATTAACCAATCAAGAAAAACTCAAGAGCAAATAATCAATGGCAATCTCAATCAATAATATAGCAATAAAATAAATGGCTAGAGATAAAGAGATTGAGTTTAGAAAGATTAAACCGATTGAAGCCCAAGTCTTTTTGTCCACACGGTTCGGTTTGTTAAACCATACGTCCGCGCTCAGTTAGTTCCCCGAGAATTTTCACTAATTCCAATTTTCTTTCGGGTGAAAATCAAACCGCTACAAGTGTTGTTGTCTCACTACACTCAACAAATATTGCTCTTCCACAATACTCGCACAAGAAGCCCTCTTGCTAATCTATGAGATTTATCTCTCACAATCACTAAATAAGAATTTACTTTCTTGTTATTCTATGAGATTTACCTCTCACAATTAAATATAGATTGTTTGGTGATTCACACCAATGAATAACAACTCTCAAGTGTTTAAAGAATACAATTAAAGCTCACATTAGAGTTGTCTTGTTTGAGATTTATAACTCAAATAAAGAATGATTGATCAATACAATTCTTGAATCTTAGAATATTTGAAATAGATGAAGAGTAGAGTATAAGAATGATTCAAGTTGTTCAAAACGTGTCTTAGAAGTCATATATATAGTCCCAAAAGTGATATAACTGTTTGTGGGTTTGGTAGAAGTTTGGTACCAAAAATGGTAAAAAAATCAGAAATCCAACAGCTATATTCTGAGCCATTAGTCAATTGAGAAAGGCTTATCAGTCGACTGAGTAGGCCTTAGTCGACTGAGCACAAGCCATCGGTCGACTAATGGACCCTGCTGTCCATCAGGCCATAAAGCCAAAAAACCCCAATTTTTACACTTTTGCGTATAAGCTCCAAAATCAATTCTGGTAGTTTGGGGACCTTAAATATGTATCCCTAAGACACCTATTTTTGGGGAAACTCAAAATATGATCGTTTAAATTTAATAAGAATTTATTTCAAAACCGGTTTTTGTAAGAATGATGTTTTGAAATGATTTTGATTCAAACTTTGCTTTAATCAATATAAGAATGCTATATCAATATGTATGAGCTATATAAATAATCAAATAAGAAACTTTACATAAATCCTCAGCACTCACTCAATTATCGAATTAACGAGTCTTTGAATGCTTTAATTTGTTTCTTCAATTTGATCTTCACTTGAAGCTTTTGCCTTGAAGCTTTAGCCTACGATCCTTGATGTTTTATGCTTCATGAAATGCATTAATATCATGTGTGTGATGAGATATGATCTTCCTTGCTAGTTCAATGAGTAGTTGACTTGATCGAATAATATTTCGATGATTCTTGTCATGCTTCCTTTGAGCAATGATGTTATTCTTGATATTATATATAAATGAACTATAAACTTATATCAAGAAACATGTTAAATTACACATGATTGATTTATTGTTATTATCAAAATAAGATTAAGACCTATAAGGTCAATAATCTCCCCCTTTTTGATGATAACAATAAATTAATGTGTGTTTTCAATAACAAGTATAAATACCATATGAATAAATAGAATATGCTCCCCCTCAATTTATGAATAGATAAGATATATGAAAATTTAAAGCATTTCAAATATTTGAGATAGTTTTAAAACCAATAAAATATTTTTTATCAGAAATAAAGTTTTCAAAAGAAAACAAGTATCAATGTTAAAGACATAAAGCAATTAATAGTCTTACCAACATTGATTACCAACACACATTTTCTCCCCCTATGGCAACATTAAAAAGGCATAAAGGCCATGGAGAGAAAATTGTAGCCTCCATATGAGTACTTCATCTATGAGGCCAACACTTGTATGCCTCTCCATCTTTTGCCGTAAGGCAAAGGTGTGCCATCTCTTCATCACTCGACTCGATATCGGATTCGTCTTCTTTCGATTCACTTAAATACCTTTTGAGAGCATCTTTCAATCTCTTGTATAACTTTTCCTTCTTCTCTCTTTTCTCATTTGTTCTAACCTAACAATTTGATTTGTAGTTTCCCGGTTTATGACAATGAAAGCACCTCATTTCCTCATTATTAACTTTTGGATGAGTTGATCTATCATTGAGGATCTTTGACGATGAGGGATTGTTATTGATCTTTCCTTAAGAGTACTTTTTCTTTGCTAGGAATTTCTCAAATTTCCTAGAGATTAGAGCCATGTCTCCATCTTTTCTTGTTGAGCCTTTTTCATTCTTTCCTTCATTTGGCTTTAAAGCAAATATTTCCATTGGATTTGCTTTCTCTTCTCCTTCTTCTCTTTGCAACTCCTTTTCATGGGGTTTTAATGAACCCAATAGCTCATCCATGCTCAAGGTCTTGAGATTCTTAACTTCTTATATGGCTGTCACTTTAGGTCTCCATTTCTTGGGAAGAATTTTAAGAATCTTACGTATCTTGTCCTCATTGGAATAGGTCTTGCCAAGAAGATCCAAAGCGTTAGTAATAATGGAGAATCTACTATACATGGAAATAAGAGATTCGTTAGGCTGCATTTTAAATAATTCGTAATCATGGACAAACATATTAACATTGTCCTCCTTGACTTCAGAGTTTCCTTTATGGGCAACCTTAAGCTTGTCCTAAATCTTTTTTATGGTTTTGCAATTAGAGATTTTGTTCTATTCATCCACAGATAATGCACAATATAATGAATTTAAACTTTGGCGTTAAATTGAATTTTCTTAATATCATGTTCATTGTATTCGGATATAGATTTGGGAATAACATTTCCCCTCTCATCGATTTTTGTAATATCATAGGGTCCAACTAGTGTAACCCCCCATCGTTCAAAATCACTAGCTTGTAAAAATGTACACATGCGGTTTTTCCAATAACTATAGTTTTTGCCATCAAACAATGGCGGTCTATAAATAGAAGAACCTTCGGAATGGCCGGTTCCTTGATAAAAAGACAAGTTCGAGGACTCTAAGATTGTTAAATCAAAACAAGAGTACACCCTCTGATACCAATTATTGATCGAAAATCAACCCTAAAGGGGAGTGAATAGGGTATAAAAACATAATGCGAAATTAAATTTTTTTCGAAAATGTTTAAGCAATTTAACTAGCTAAACAACTATATCAAGGAAAATAAGTTTATCAATTAACCAATCAAGCAAAACTCAAGAGCAAACAATAAATGGAAATCTTAATCAATAATATAGCAATAAAATAAATGGCTAGAGATAAAGAGATTGAGTTTAGAAAGATTAAACCTATTGAAGCTTAAGTCTTTTTGTCCACACAGTTCGGTTTGTTAGACCATACGTCCACGCTCCGTTAGTTCCCCGAGAATTTTCACTAATTCCAATTTTCTTCCAAGTGAAAATCAAACCGCTACAAGTGTTGTTGTCTCACTACACTCAACAAGTATTTCTCTACCATAATACTCACACAAGAATCCCTCTTGCTAATCTACGAGATTTACCTCTCAGAATCACTAAACAAGAATTTACCTTCTTATTATTCTATGAGATTTACCTCTCACAATTGAATATAGATTGTTTGGTGATTCACACCAATGAATAACAACTCTCAAGTGTTTAAAGAATACAATTGAAGCTCACACTAGAGTTTCTTATTTGATCAAGATTTATAGCTCAAATAAAGAATGATTGATCAATACAATTCTTGAATCTTAGAATATTTGAAATAGATGAAGAGTAGAGTATAAGAATGATTCAAGTTGTTCAAAATGTGTTTTAGAAGTCATATATATACTACCAAAAGTGACATAACCGTTTTTGAGGTTTGGTAGAAGTTTGGTACCAAAAATGGTAAAAAATCAGAAATCCAACGGCTATATTCTGGGCCATCGGTCGACCGAGTAAGGCTCATCAGTCGACTGAGTGGGTGTGACGCCCCGAATCCCGTTAAGAGAATTTAACCACCGGGACCTAGTTAATCACGGTGTCGTACGCGGCGACGGGTGTGAATTATAAAAGAAAATTAAGTAAAATCCATTTAGAAAATTTTTGGCGTGTGGAGTTTGTAAAATGCGATATCTTCCCTGTAAATAAAAATAACAATCTCTATTCAATCATTTCAAAAACAACCATTAAATAAAAATACTCCACATCTGATACACTTTATCAAAGTCCGTTTAAGTATAAGTTGATACAACAATCCCAAATCCTTTTAAATAAATACAAGTGTCTTAAAGTGTAATATAAAGGCCTCAATGGAATTGTCCTTAAATTAAGGACTACAAAGTAGTTCGAGGTCATCAGAGCTTCTATAAACATACCACTCGAGTATGGACCTGCAAAACTGTTGAAAATGAAGGAATGAGCCAAATCCGGGCCCAGTGGGAACTATAATGGTTTATAATAAAAATAAGGTTTTCATTTGAAAACATATGTATCATATATATGTTGCTTCAACAATACAATCTTTTTGAAAACCTTACTATATAATTCACCATGTATGTGCGTGCCAAAACCCACTAATTTTTATATCTCAGGTATCAAAACTGTTCCTTAACTCTCATCATATAGCATTCTACTCCTTCTAACTTCCTAGGGTTCACATGCTATAAGAATCATCCTGTTCTCGGTTACTCAACTGCGTGTGAGGGGTATACACCTCTTATGCCAAATATTCATAGTTATCACTTTGTTTACAATACATTATGAGTTACATACTTGGCCGACTACTAAGCATTACTACCAGGCCGTCTAGCTTAAGCATTACATTAAGATATTCCTCCCGTCTAGCCATTCGTGTACTATGTTGGCCACCTAGGTTATTAATATTTTACGTTCAATATAAACTGGTAGACTAATCTCATATGTACATGCTTTCACGTATCCGCATCGATACATATATATATATTTATATGTACATTCATTCTTACATTATCCATAATATAGCGGAGACAATATATATAGAATAATATATAATATATAAAATATAACATAACAACATATATCGAAACCATCGCCACTTCTATCTTTATAACGTATTAATATTATCTGAGACAATGTTTCTTATTCCCAAAAACCAACCATGTCATTTGAGACATATATCTCGATGACCATCACGGCCTCGACAATCACAATAATAATCGCAATCATCCAAGCGTCAGCAGGTCTGCATTTCGTGGCCTTTCACCCACGTGGCTGTAGGGCCTCTCGTTCATTTTCGTGCACGGTTTCGGGTCTTGTACCAAGGGGCACTCTATCCTAACTTAAGGTCTCAATTGTTAGAGACCAACCTGGGACCTCACATGGACTATACAATCTCATCATTATCACACACACACACACACATATATAAGATCAATACACAATCATCACATGATAGAATACGTTAACATATAAATAACCACAATCGTCACAATCATTCATTTCTCACAATGAATGCACATGTATATATATATATATATCAATCCCATACAGATATGTACATATAACATCATAATACACATGTGGCCATTCGCATCAATACCATTATATACTTATCATAATAATCATTATCTTAGCCACTCGGCTCATTGCCATATACGTCATCAGTACACATAGCTTTTAAAGGCTTATATATACTAGAAAATTCAAGTATTACGGCCTATAGGCTCATCAGTAATAAACTACATCCCATGTTAAGTTATGTGTGTTAACTTTACCCATTAGTACCTTATTGTAGTCTACAAGTCATATAATCTAGCCAATTATTAGTTATATAGATTATCTCTTAGTCGGTATATCTACAGCTCCCCAACCGTAGGCGTACTTGTGACTACGGTAACCCAAGTCCTCTAAGGTACTTTTCATGACATTACTAGGGAGTAATGGGACTGCAATATCATCATAGCTAACTACCATGCCCCATATCAGATTCTAAACCCATTTACCATAGTGTACCAACCCACTCTAAAAGTTCATAATGTAAGAACGTCACATAAGGCCCTTCCAAAGTATCCCATTGTACAAATGTATATATCTAGGTCCTATAACTTATAATTTACCATTTATTAAGCCAAAATATCCCGAAACCTACAATACCCCTAATTACGTAGTTTATACACTTCGTCCCTATATGGGTTCGTTAGGAAACTTAATATATATAATAAGGCATGTAAATAATTGGTAAACGATGATATTGGAGTAATAATATATCACTATACGTCATTAATAACCCAAAATAAATCACTTCCCGCTCACAACCCCAAATTACTCACCAACTAGTTCTTACAAGTAACTATGGAATGGGTCTGATATACAAGTGCGTGTAATGGGCTCATAACAAGATGAGGGTAGTTAACACGGGATATATGAGTGGTAATATACTCATACGCATCACTGATTTGGCCCTAAAATAACCCAACCTCATACGCGCACTATAAACCTAGAGTTTATATGTAAAAATCCCATTTGTAATAAAATCTTTGATTTCAAGAGTAATAATTTGTAAAATAAGTTTAGTAGAGGTATTCCCACCTTATACATGCCGAATCGTCAAGCTATTAAGCGTTGGATCGAGCCATGCTTGAGTAATCCCAAAACTTCCAAATTTCGCCCAAGAACCCTAACAATGGTGATTGAGATTGGTGAATAAGATGAATAATGATGATTTGATGTTGTATTGGCATAGTGTGATGCCCCAAATCCTGTTATGAGGTTTAGACCTCCGGGAACCGGTTAATCACGGTGCCGTATGCGATGGCGGGTCTAATGTACTTAATTTAAAACAAATATAGTAAAAAGACACATATAAGGCCACATTTTTCATAAAATTTCGGCATGTGGAGTTCGTATTTTTAATAAAACCAACCTGTAAATAAGAAAATAAAGCTTCACTAGAAAGTTAACTCCACATCCATAATGATTTGCAATCCACACAATTTAATACTTCAATATATATACCAATCCCTCCAATGAGGTCCCAAAAATAATAAATGGCCTTTACAACACTTATTAAAAGAATTTAATACAAATGAATGATACAATAAAATCAAATGGTTCTAATATCTATAATCTAAAAGGAACGAATCATCCATGGACAACTATAGGCATTTAGGGTCATCAGAGGTTTCTAATATCTATAATCCAAAAGCATATCTAGCTTTCATATACCAACATATGATATATACATTAGCTATACGTATAACCGAATATGTATACGTGATTGGTAGATACGTTTAACGATGACGAGAATAGTTCCAGCTTAAGATGTATCAAATATACATATGACATTTAAGAAACTAATACCTCTCATATGATTATATCCATGAAATGAACAACTCTAATAAGTGGACTAATAATCCAATCGTAATAAACCCTTGGTTTGATAAAATATCAATCATGGAGAAATTTGTCCATTCAATAGCAGATGTATCTCATGGATATAATATCATCATGACTTTTGGTAATGATATCATATATATATATATATATACATGTATATATATGTATCAAACCCCCATTTATTAAATATATAGCTAAGTTAGAAGACAAGATTATTGCCAAAAGAGTGGGTCTCTACCAAAGTCATGATGTTAAAGTATCAATGGCATATGTATATTATCTACATCAAGCAAGCCTAACATATGTATAATTCCATCTCATTTACTAAGCATATACACATATATCCAATGCTTTTTATAGTTGTATATTTATTAAGTAATTCCCTTAACAACTCAAAACATGTATCCAAGCAAATACACATGTAATTTACTTAGTACTAGGCACAAATCTTACAAGTATCCTCTTTTGTAAATCATAACATGATAGGAAGCCATCTTCGTCGCTAAAAATAGCTTGATCAAAAACCCTTATGTACCTACAAAATATATTAGTAACGTAGATAGTAGTAGTAAGGGGTCAAATCCACGGGAGTTGTTTAGGAATCAATGAAAACAAAATTGAGAAAATAATAGATTTAGAATAAAAACCATTTTTTTTATCTTTTAGAAATGCTTACTTTTCTTAAGAATAATTTTAATACTAATAAAATGTAATAAAAGTGGAGAAAGTTGTTTTGGAGAAATAAAGTGTAAGGATTTCAAGAGTTAAGAATCCACCACCAAATTATCAATGGATCTAGAATAATATATTATTGCACATATATACCCAAAATAAATTCTATACTAGTTTGATTAAATGGAATCACCTATGGTATGTAGAGTGAACCCAAAAGCTAACCAAATATTATTTGACAATTTATTTGTTTATAAGAGATTTTTCATTTCAAGATCTATATTTTCTTCTTTTAGAAATAATAATAATATAAGGTTGTCATTCACTCACATTAACACTCAAGAACTATAAGATAAATTTGGAAAATAAAATGAACTTAAGAAAATTCTATGGTATGTAGCTCATCTCTTAAGTCAAGTATAAAAACCAAAATGGGATCACCTATGGTGTGTAGAGTAATCCAAAGATCTTATTTAAGAAAAATCACAAATGAGTATATTTATGCAATATTATAAAATTCTAAATTACAAATAAAAATGAGGCTTCATCTTTCCCCTTGAAAGGGAGATTAGCCTTCCATAAAGATAGAAGAACAAAACAAATAATAAAATAGCTCCTTAAATATCTCCAAATATGTGAGTAAAAGAATTTCTCTCAACACTCTACAATATTGTCTTCTTCAACAAATGAAACAATAATACAAGAAGAAATAAAATATGTAGCAATCAAATATTTTCTCTCTCTACAACAAGCTTTCTTTCTCCAAGCTCTCCTCTTTTCTTTAAAACTCTCGTATGGTATCTTGGCCAAATATGAATCAATATATGTGAGAAAATGGGAGAGAAACATAATCATGAAAGTAGACAATGGGGTGAAAGGGTGTTGAGTGTGTAGGAGAATATTTGTAGAAATTGTCTAGGAAATGGAGTGTTAGGTTATGGGTTGAGTGATTAAAACATGAGAGTGGGCACCACACACCTTTGGAATATTTTTCTCTCTTTTTTTTCTTTTGCTGCCGGAATTTTGTAATGCAATTTTGGATTTGAAGATGGCCGAATTTGGAAAAGTGTTGAACTTGAAAGTTGTAGCTCTCGAAATTATATTGATTTTAAGCTCAAGAAACGCATGATTCGGAGTTCCACGCAAAATGTTATGCTTTAAAAACTATCCGAGGCACTTTAGGTGTCCTGTCTCACATATTTAACAAAGTTAAGCATTTAATTACATCAATTGAGACAAGAACCTGCAAAAAAACTAAATGTCAACATTAGATAACATAATGAAATTTTTGACACTTAAATTTAGGCATTTGGGGAATTATAAATAACAGTTTTGGGTGCTTATCACACCACCCCCAAACAACATTTTGCTAGTCCGCAAGCAAAAAGTGAGATAATAGATAAGGAGCCAAAACGAACCACTTTCCTTGGTGATTCTCGATTGCACTTAGCATGTGCAACAAGCCTTTGAAACCTCTAAGTCACCCAAAGAGGACGAGTGAAGTCTCGTAAGGGTTTGTAGTGAAGACACCCATAAACTTCCAAAACGTATTTACAAAAAAATTATTTTTGGCGATACTCTCTTATTTTGCCTCAGGGAAATATTAAGTATCCAGCTGTAGAGCAGACAATGAATCATCCGTATATAGAAGTTAATAGAGGCTTGTATGCTATACAATACCAAAATGTCACAATCCTTCTTAAGATTCAGTGTTTGCAACCGGCATTTAAATAATTTTGATGTGATTCCCTATATTGCCTTATAGAATTTACGCTTCGACTTCAAATCACACTAGATA
The DNA here is from genome assembly GCA_021464415.1 of Lonicera japonica. Classification (NCBI taxonomy): domain Eukaryota; kingdom Viridiplantae; phylum Streptophyta; class Magnoliopsida; order Dipsacales; family Caprifoliaceae; genus Lonicera; species Lonicera japonica. The sequence continues at coordinate 8,811,335 of CM038471.1, read as the reverse complement.
TATTCTCTCAAAATTAAATCACTCCGAGATGTAGCTAATTGTTTCTCTCTTCGCATGTGAGTGATCAGAATAGATGCACACAAAGCAAATAACTCACATGCATAAATAAGAAAGACAGATATTGGAAAGAATTTGATCTCATGAAAAGAATGACAAGCACCATGTGAGAATGTCAAGTTGTCTAAACATATTACCTTAACAAACATTACCGCACCAAAGATCAACTAGGTCTTTTATATGGGGTGGAATGGGGTAAAATGGAGTGTTGATGTGTGTATAAGAAGGTTGAAGACTTTCTAAGGAGTTTGGACTTTTCTAATATCACTTGTTTTCACGCTCTATCGTTGATCGCATTTTTTTTCTTTTTCTTTTAATTTCCTTTTTCTTCTTTTTTTTAATGCGATTTGAAATGATTGCACGGTGAAAACAATAATTTCTTTTGTCAGATCAACCATACTTTTCTCAAACACAAGGATTGGTGATGAAATAAATTGTAGGATTTTTTTTGGCAATGATGGCCTATTGTCATCTCTAAGGTTTAATGCGGCAATTTTTGTTTTGACTAGGTAAAAGTTATCACAACTCAAAAAGGATGTCATTCTTTTAGTGCTAAGCCAACTATGAAAGAATAATGAGATCATGCAACTATATTAATGACGATATCCAAATGAAGTTAAGTCATCTTGTGACTCAGAGTTTGCGTATAACTCTCAACAAGCTGAAAGGCTCTAAACTCATGGGTTTAAGTCTCCACAAGTATTCTTTTTAGCTCATTAGAGAATCACATACTACAAATATAACCATTGTGCAAAGACGTGTGAACTCTAAGAATTGATAATGCTTATATGCCTATAAAGGTATCGTTAAAGCTTATAAGACTAACATTAGACATTATGATTCCTTGACTTCTAAAAAGTGGACCATCGTCATTCAATCTCATCATGGATAAGATACTGAATCGCCAAAAACTTTTAAAAGAAAGGAAGAAAGAAAAATCTTTTTTTTTTTAAAATAAAAATGAAAATGTGTTACTTCTAAATCAGTTTTCGAAAAGGGAACTAATTTGGTAAAACCCCACCCCCAAACAAAGAGAACATCGTCCTCGATACTAAAGATGAAATATATAAATGTAAGCATAAGGTTAGAAAAATTACCGTAATTACCTTATTCGAAAGTTGAACCGTGAAAAGTATCCATCGGAATCTGGATAAGCAAAAGACACAGAAACGATTGCACAAGTCTATCATATATAACTTATGGGTGGATTAGTAAAAACCACCCCCAAACAGGATAAGACTAGTACTCAGAAACACACTCAATGGGTCACATCCCAGAAGCGCTAAGTTTAATGTCTTCAGCCAGACAAAGCGGACACACCCTCAAAAATGAAAGAGCTAGAATAAAAGTACAGAGAGGGAAGAAAGATAACAACAATCCCTTAATAAGATGTTTACTCAGGGTGCATGGGATTAACAAGGTCAATTTGCTCTACTAGAGATGAATCAAGCTCTAAGAATGGTTTCAATCTTTGACCATTGACCTGAAAAGTAGTACCATCTTTCGAATTTTCAACAGTGATGGCACTATAAGGTGTAACGCATTGGACAGTGAAAGGTCCTTCCCACCTTGTTTTCAATTTACCAGGAAAGAGGTGCAGACGATAATCATACAACAATACTTTCTGTCCAGGATGAAACTCTTTTCGCAATATGCTATGATCATGAATCCATTTCATTTTGTCCTTCTATTTTTTAGAAGATCATAAGCATCATTTTGTAATTCCTCAAGTTCATTAAGTTGTAACTTTCTTTGCTCACCAGCTTTATCAAGATCAAAGTTAAGGGTCTTGATAGCCCAATATGCATTGTCCTCAAGTTCGACTGGAATGTGACAGGGCTTACCAAAGACTAAGCGATAAGGGGACATGCCTATAGGAGTCTTGAAGGCGATGCGGTATGCCCAAAGAGCATCTGCGAGTCGCAAAGACCAATATTTCCTACTTGGATTGATTGTCTTTTCAAGAATTTGCTTAATCTGACGATTTGAAACTTTTACCAGGCCACTGGTTTATGGATGGTACGCTAAAGCAAGTTTATGGGTTATGCCATACTTCTTAACGAGTTTCTCAAAGATACGATTACAAAAATGTGTACCGTTATTACTGATGATGGCTCTTGGAGTACCAAACTGAGCAAAGACATTCTTTCAGGAATTTCACAACAACTCGATGATCATTTGTGTAATAGGGTATTGCTTCTATCCACTTGGAGACATAGTTGACTGCTATAAGGATATATTTAAAACCATGAGATGGGGGAAATGGGCCCATAAAGTCGATACCCCAAATATCGAAGATCTCCACGATCAAGATAGGAGTGAGAGGCATTATATGCCTTCAAGATAGTCATCCTAATTGTTGACAATTTGGACAGGCTTTACAATATTCACGAGCATTTTGAAAAAGGGTAGGCCAGTAAAACCAGCTTTGCAAAACTTTTGCAACGGTTTTCTTCGAGCTAAAATGGCCGCCACATGCATGGTTATGGAAAACGAAAGGATCTTATTTTTCTCAAACTCGGGGACGCATCTACGGATGATTTGATCGGGACAATACTTGAAGAGAAAAGGATCATCCCATGAGTAGTATTTAACCATGGACATGAATTTGGACTTGTCTTGCTTTGTCCAATGAATGGGAATTTGGTTTGTGAGAAGAAAGTTGACAATATCAGCAAACCATGGTGACTGAGAAATAGCAAAACGTTGCTCATCAGGGAATGACTCGAATATAGGCAAATGGTAATTTTCAGACATAGCAATGAGTCTTGACAGGTGGTCAGCGACCACATTCTCAGTACCTTTTTTATCTTTGATTGCTAAGTTAAATTCTTGGAACAAGAGGATCCAATGGATGAGGCGAGATTTGGCATCTTTTTTGCTTAGAAGGTACCTTAATGCCGAATGATCAGAGTACACAATGACTGGAGATCCAAGAAGGTATGCACGAAATTTGTCGAGGGCAAAGACGAATGCCAACAATTCTTTCTCAGTTGTTGTGTAATTGAGTTGGGCTGTATTGAGAGTTTTGCTAGCATAATGAATCACATGAGAACGTTTATTAACTCTCTGCCCCAAAACAGCCCCAATGGCATAATTAGATGCATCGCACATGATATCAAACGGGAGATCCCAATTAGGAGGTTGAATAATCGGAGTTGAGATCAAATCGGATTTAAGACGCTCAAAAGCAGTGACACAAGCTTCATTGAAGACAAAAGGCATGTCTTTCGAAAGAACGTTAGTTAAAGGTCGGGCTATCTTAGAAAAATCCTTGATAAATCGCCGATAGAAACCGGCATGCCCTAAAAAGGAACGGATGTCCTTAATTGACCTAGGAGCTGGTAAAGTGGAGATTAAATGAACTTTTTGCCTTATCGACCTCAATACCTTTGTAAGAGATTACATGTCCTAAAACAATACCTTTTTTTTACCATGAAATGACATTTTTCCCAATTAAGAACTAAATTCTTTTCTTGACATCGTTCTAGCACCATGGTCAGATGAGATAGGCATTGATCAAAGGATGAGCCATACACGGAGAAATCATCCATAAAGACCTCTAAGAATCGTTCTACCATGTCACTAAAAATGCTCATCATACACCTTTGAAAAGTCGCATGTGCGTTGCACAAGCCGAATGGCATGCGTGATTAGGCAAATGTGCCAAATGGACATGTGAAAGTAGTTTTTTCTTGGTCTTGAGGATCGATGGGAATTTGATTGTACCCAGAATATCCATCTAGGAAACAATAAAAAGAATGTGCAGCAAGTCACTCAAGCATTTGGTCTATAAAAGGAAGAGGAAAATGATCTTTCCTTGTGACACTATTTAGCTTTCGGTAATGAATACAGACATGCAATCCAGTCGAGATTTTGGTTGGGACTAGCTCATTATCACTATTTTTTACAATAGTGACACCATATTTCTTTGGAACAACATGAATGGGGCTGACCCATTGGCTGTCAGAAATAGGGTATATGATTCCTACATCAAGCAACTTAAGGACTTCTGATCGAACAACCTCTTTCATGACTGGGTTCAATCGATATTGTGGCTCACAAGAAGTTTTTACACCATCTTCTAGATAGATGCGATGACTACAAATAGTCGGATTGATAACTCTAAGGTCAGATATGTTCCAACCCAAGGCTGATTTGTGCTTTCTTAGAACATCGACTAAATTGATTTCTTGCTCGGAAGTCAAGTCGGAGGCAATGATGACCGGATGAGTTTGATTTGAACCTAAATGGACATATTTCAACTCAGAAGGCAATGGATTTAGGTCCAAACTTTTTTGTGAATCCTGAACATTGGTGAACTCAGTTTTAGGTACAGTTGCAAGCATGGACTCGTAATCAGACTTAGCCATACTGTTAGGGCCAATATCTATACCAAGAATTGGTTTGAGATAAAGAGATTCAACGCAATCTGTCCAAGTTTCATTCTCAGTGATCCATTTATCAATGTCTATTAAAGTGGTGGAGTCTAACAAAGAATTGACACTATCCATGGCATCATCTAAATCAAAATCTGATTCAAGAAAATTCAGACATTGTTCAATAGGGTCATCAGGATAAAAATGGTCCACCATTTCTTGAACAAGACTATTGTAACACCCGATTTCTTTATCGCTTGAAAAATCACGACCCGTATCGCATATAAGGCGGAATCGGGCTCCGGATGGCCAAATTGGGTTCTGTAAAGGTTGGTATGGTTTGTAAACCTCCAACAAGTCATATTAATATATTTAAGTGTGTTATAATGACCATAAGTTGTTTCGGGTGGCTCGGACGGAAATCGGTTGGAAAATCACAAGTTTCGATCTTACGCGATTAATAATTTTTACCTGACTTTGGAAGACCATAACTTCTTCATCCGAACTCCAAATGAGTCCCCATTTTTGGGCACCTCTTCATTTCAATTCCCTATACAACTTTCATGTTTTGGCCGAGACCCAATTCCAACTCCTTGATTCCCAAAAGTGGGTGCGAAGTCGAGCTGTTGACCAAAAGCTGAAGTAGGCAGAAATTAAGCCATGGAGTCGACTCCATGGACAAGTGGGGAGTTGGATACATTGTTCTGGCGAGATTTTTTATATTTCTTCATCTCCTTTCTTCCTCATTTCATTCCCCCATTGGAGAGCCTTTAGAGAGAGAAATAGGGGCGAATTTAAGGTGCTTAAGAGGGATCATTCAAGGCCTCTTATCCCACAACTAATCCATGCCATCATCATCTTCATCTCCTCCTTCACCTCCATCCACCATAGCTAGGGTTTTGAAGAAGATTTTGGGGGTTTCCACGACAGCGCCTCTTCGGCTCGATCCGCTATGATTCTTCGAGGGATTGACCCTCCTAAGGTGGGAACAATAGTATTTAAACTTATTTTCAAGTTATTATAACGTATTTACACCAAATCAATCTAAACCTAAGGTTTTTACTCAAAGTTTCATGTTCATGGGGGTTTGGGCTAATTTCTCTTGATTCTTTGTTTGATTTGAACTTAATACATATATAAATAGCGGATTTTATGATAAGCCCCAATTTCTATATTGTTTTTGGTAAGATTTGTACAAAACTCCTATATACGGATATGGTTATGAACTATGTACTATGATACGCATACATACGACGCAATACATGATTTTAAAAGTATATTTTGTACAAAGTTGCATATATTGGTGGTATTGTTGTTGTATTTTAAGCTAAGAACTACATTTATGAGATTTTCTACTTACCTAGCCAGTCCGTAAGTATGCTGGTCAAATACATATATATGTTTTGAATAAATTAAGTCTTTAAATCATATTGGGAGGCTAATTGGGACTCGTATACATTGTTTTATTGTATTAGACTTGGCTTGGGGCCAAATTGATGAAAATATGTGAAACCTCCCAAACTAAGGATTTTTCTGGTTTCCTTTATTAATTGACGGACTTGGCGGATCTTGTACAACCTCAACAACAATACCACTACGTGTTTTACAAAGTGTATAAGTACCCATATCATGAATGGTTATATATATATATATATACGAGTACATCTGGAATGTATGTATATTCATATCTACATCAGTTGGATTCTATATTGTTATGATTTCATTGATTTGATGAGTTTATTGTTGTTTGGATATATTATCGGATGGCCACACCGTTCGTACTAGATAGATGGTGATTACTGGTAGCGTATAGCCTTGGTGGCTACGTGAGTATTATTGTAGCGTGCGCCTTTATGGCGGCGTGAGGTAGCGTATGCCTGTGTGGCTGCGTGAGGTAGCGTCTAGGTGGACTTGGTAGGTGGTCCCTGCCTTGGGCAGAAGAAACCGAGTTGCTGGCTATCTCTGTGCATAGTAGATTTATGAAAATCCTAGACGTGAGTATGATATGTGATTGATGTGATAGATCTAGTCGCGGTGTTATGGCATATATTGTATGATGATGTATATATATCAATTGCTTTTCTTATACTTTGGGTTGGGGACATTATATATACATTTCACGAAAGGTTTCTGTGCATTAGCTGCTTCATATGTGTATATGTATTTATATTTGAATATACGTATTTCTACCCAGAGGCAGTTTATTATAGAGAAGCAGCTTATAAACTAAATCTACTTTCATTATATAATGCATAGCATGGCATGCATGGTTTTTAATCCATTTTTTTATACAAACCCTTATAGTTCCTACTGAGCCCGTTTGGCTCACTCCCATTTTCCAAACCAATGTTGCAGGTGTTCGCGAGAATAGTACGAGTACGAGTCTAGATAGCTCTGATGGACTCTGATTCCCTGAGTTATTGGGGAACGACTTATATACTAGTTGATTTGTTAATAAAGGTCTATGTATTGTAATGTTGTATTTGAGAAAAGGCTTATTGAGATTGGGACCTCATTGGAGGCTTTGTATATATGACATTTTCTTAAATGTGGAGTATTTATTGGAAATGGATTAAATGTGCATTTTAAACATGTTTTGGTTTATTTATATATATAAACTCCACAAGCCAGAATTTCTTCTAAAATGATTTTATTATTTCAACATGTTTGTGGTATAAAATTCTAAATTTTGCACTTGATCACCCGTCGTCGCGTACGACTCCGTGGCTAACCGGGTCCCAGAGGTTCAAATCTCTAAATGGGATTTCGGGGCGTCACAAGTTGGTATCAGAGCTATAAGTTTGACATTTTCGTCGGGGAATTCATGGGTAGATCCAAGATTAGCGGTGCGAGTAGTTATAGTATTCCTCGAAAGATTAAGTACGCTCTCATGCAATAGGATTCTACCATTAAGATAATTGGAAAATGGGAGAATTGTGAAAGGAGATGTGGCTTGTCTTCGCTACGTCCATTCACAAAGTTCTTGATTAATTCTTTTGGCCTCTTTCGTAAATTATTTTAGTCATTGGCTCCTATATCGCCTGTTTTACTTATGAGATTTGTGATCAGGATTAGTTCTGCCACTAAGTGAGCAAAAGGCGACTGATGGATTATGTTATAGTCATCCGCCGGCCAACGGTTGACTATCTGATAAACCATCAGTCCACCACTGCTGACTGAGGTTAGAACGTGGCATACTCGTAGGAGAGTGGCTGCTAAAGTCCTATTCCCAGTGTTTACCCCATTGCTTCTTCTTCGATTTCTTGCGGGGTAAACCTAGTGCGTGGATGATTGTTCCTCTGTAACCATATAGCCGTGTTCGAACTTGTAAGTTTAGTTATGAGAGAGGGAATCTATGGATCATGTTCAGATTGACTACCCTGTTACGAGTAAACTTTTACATTGTTCTAGACATCAATTGGATTGAGAGATCTATTTGACAGGATGACTATTTTATGGTGGTATGGTGAGCAAATTTTCTTGAAAACCCACATGGAATGTATGAGAATGACCAAGTTTAGTCATACATATGCTTATATCCAATCTCGTGAGTCTCGATTCGATATGGATTTGTGACTGGATTTTCTTATGAATGTTGATACCTCGTGTGTGCCTGGGTTGTTCTATCCCTTGGAATAAGAGGCATATGACTGTGGTGAGACATACTATATATATATTTTCTTTCAAGAATAGGTGGTTGTAGATGTTCATGTTTAGAGAGAAGCATTGAATATGCTTATTTTGGAATTGAATTCTCATTTTGTTAGCCGAGTAAGTTCAATTGGGAACGAGAACCCGTTTAATGAACCTTGACTCTAGCAAATCAGTGTTATGCCTTGTTCCCTATAGTGATAATAGAGAATCTTTCATGGTATCCACTAGACATTCCACCTTTAGGAGCTGCAGGCTCATTCTTCCTTCGCGATAAGGAACCCACAACGAATTGGTCTGAAGAACAATTTTATTCCATCTTCGTTAAGGGGGACCTATCAGAGTAACGCAGTAAAAGCTTGCGGACTTGTCAAATTGAGGCTAGGGTAACTATTCCTTTTGTAAGCTTCCCACATTTATTAAGTATATTGTATCAAAACCGTGAGAGTTTGGTTTGTAGAAGGGATTAGAAGTGAACTCCCTTGGTAAATCCTGAGGAAGAGTGTTTGCCTAATGGTTAGCTCTCGTGGCAAAAAGGGACTAAAACCCTTAGTAGAACTTCATAATTTCTATTTCATTTCCTTTGTTATTTTCAAGTGGAGTTTTGGGTACACATTCAAGTTGATTATAATTTCATTTACTCCGATAGAGGAGATTGGTTTGAATTACTCAATAATAGCAGGATGAAGTATCAGTTGTGGCTTTGTGAACTCAGGATTTGAACTCTCCTCATAGTAGAAAGGTGCAGTACCTCTAAGACACAAAGTGTACCTTTGCTTGACCCTTATTGAGTTAGCCTATGTGAGATGAGAAATTTCAAGAAAATCGTCCCTACCCTCCTATGTGGATATCTCACTGTAGTGAAGTGTATGCTAATTGTAAAACAAGTTTTCGCTAAAGAAGAAGTCTGGAGCAAGAAATCATATCTCAAGTCGGAGTGAGTATTCTAGTGAGAATTTCTCCTACCTCATTTCAAGAATCCAGATGTTGATGAGGTAAGCATTTCAAGCTTGAGACCTTCCTATTCCCTTCTTGATTCTAGTTTGGGATTTAAAGCGGTACTCTAGATTCAAGCCTTATCAATACTAATCACGGACAAACCCTTTAAGGAGGGGAGTCAACACTCGATTGAGGTAAGTGGACCTCATTTCCATCTCCATTCCCTTCTGCCCTACAACTATATATATATTTGGGTGTGTCAACGCTTGTTCTAGCTCAAGATAACAGTCTGGATTATTCTATCAGGAATGAATTATACCCTTGGGGAAGTGTGAACTCTCATAAGATTATGTTAGCATACTATAAGTGTATTACTTTCGCTCTGTGTATAGTGATTTCCCCAAGAGATTTTCCAGAGGAGTATGTCTATTGCTTGTTAAGGGAGAGACAAGTTAAGCCCTATTAATTCCTCTTATTGGAGATACTATGCATTACATAAGCATTACTGGGAAATTCTTACAGTTCGAATATGTATTATTCATACCATGTTAGTCGATTCAAGCTTGTGTATGGCGATGCTTTGCATCCTGGGTTACTATTGGAGTAACTGGGGTTATGATTGTGAAATGATTGCGAGATCGTGTATACAGATGAGAAGACTTCACACCCTTTTGGTGAGCCTATCCTCTTCGCCTGAAGTTTACGTGACGTTCATTGAAATTTCATTATGGGTTCAGGAATTCGTCTAGGCTAAGAGAAGACATCCAGAGCAAGGAATGCATTTGTTAGTATGACTACCGCTTGTATTTTGAAACGACCTCCTAAGAATTTGAATTTTGAATTTTGTGAGTTATTCTGAATCGTCTTTTGAAAATTGGATTCAAGCTATCGATATACCGTAAAGTAAACCTGACACTTCATTTTGGACCCTTCAGTCATTCTTTTATTCCTTGGAGATGGTACATTTTCGTGAGTAATGAGACACTAAAACCCTTCCGTATTCGAAACTTAGTGTCACCTAAGGATCTATTTAAGGATAACTCTAGATGGAACTTCAATCACCCCGTATTTTGAACTGATCAGCCCAAGTTCCTTGAGTTATAAATTTTTAAAGCCATTAAGAGGTGAATTTTGAGTATAGTCCCTATATCGAGTTGAAGAACATGGGTTGGTGAAAATAAGATTATTGCATTATTCGATAAGTGAGAAGAAAGGAAGAGGGTGTATAAGGAAAGTTCTATCTTCCACTACCTAGTTTGTGTATATCGACCGATGGAAAGCGCTCGTGTTTGGTCAGTATCTCCTTCCATTGAAACTCTTAAAGAGGTTGTGGCTTGTGAAAGAGAATGACTTGGATAACTTTATTTATGTGGTCTCTTTTCCTTATCGTTTGATAAGATGATTCCTCTTGTTCTGATCTTTGAGTTCGGAATCATTTTTCACTGGCGATTGTAGTTTTTCTCTTCAAAGGAAGGGCAACTATGTAGGTTTCAGAACCACTTGTACATTGGGCTGATAACTATCCTATGGGAATTTCAAGGACGAAATTTATTAAGGAAGGGAGATTGTAACACCCGATTTCTTTATCGCTTGCAAAATCACGACCCGTATCGCATATAAGGCGGAATCGGGCTCCGGATGGCCAAATTGGGTTCTGTAAAGGTTGGTATGGTTTGTAAACCTCCAACAAGTCATATTAATATATTTAAGTGTGTTATGATTACCATAAGTTATTTCGGGTGGCTCGGACGGAAATTGGTTCGAAAATCACAAGTTTCGATCCTACGGGATTAATAATTTTTACCCGACTTTGGAAGATCATAACTTCTTCATCCAAACTCCAAATGAGTCCACGTTTTTGGTCACATCATCATCTCAATGCCCTATACAACTTTCATGTGTTGGCCGAGACCCAATTCCAACTCCTTGATGCCCAAAAGTGGGTGCAAAGTCGAGCTGTTGACCAAAAACTGAAGGAGGCGGAAATTAAGCCATGGAGTCAACTCCATGGACAAGTGGGGAGTCGGCTACATGGTTCTGGCGATATTTTTTATATTTCTTCATCTCCTTTCTTCCTCATTTCATCCCCCCCATTGGAGAGCCTTTAGAGAGAGAAATAGAGGCGAATTTGAGGGGCTTAAAAGGGATCATTCAAGGCCTCTTATCCCACAACTAATCCATGCCATCATCCCCATCTCCATCATCATCTTCATTGCCTCCTTCACCTCCATCCACCATAGCTAGGGTTTTGAAGAAGATTTTGGGGGTTTTCGCGACAGCGCCTCTTCGACTCGATTCCGCTATGATTCTTCGAGGGATTGACCCTCCTAAGGTGGGAACAATAGTATTTAAACTTATTTTCAAGTTATTATAACGTATTTACACCAAATCAATCTAAACCTAGGGTTTTTACTCAAAGTTTCATGTTCATGGGGGTTTGGGCTAATTTCTCCCCCACAAGCTGTAATGCCGGATGCCCACTATGTGCCCATGTTGAACCTAGTATGCCATAGTTGCATCTATGTCCTTGTAATAGGGCACATCAACCCCCATAAGCTGAAGTTGTCCTCCCACAGGGCCCACCACCGAAAATGAATAAGCCATGCACCTCAGGGTATTTTCCCTCTTAATATACTAGTTAATGATAAATCCTAAGTGGTAGCAGTGCATATTAGGTCACACAGCCCGCACACTTAGACAAATTTTTGTAACGCAACCTGCCCGCACAGGAAGCCTCTAGAATTTTGCACCTTTTGTTCTTCCTAGACAAAACTTGGTAATTGGTGTAGCCAAATTATGCCAAATCTGCATTAAGTGAATTAGGGGTTGACACTAACTACTAATGTTATCATGTTTTAAAAGATTAAAAAATAAAACACTACTCTATTATCATTATTAGTGTTGGTTATCTATTTTCGTATCTTGTCTTTTGAGGTTTTTTGGGTGTAGTCTGCACCTCATACCTACATGTGTGGTTCATACTCTCTTATGAGATTTGGCCATTTGGTACATACTCCCTTAATTTATGATTTTTTGAAAGATGGAGCAGAGCTCTTAATTAATTTCAGGTCGTAGGAGCATGAAAAAAGATAAGCGAAAAAGCTTACCTTAACATACCAAGCTTAAAAAGAAAAAAAGAAAAAAGAAAATGGTGATATAATTAATACATGTTACAAGAGAAAAACAAATCCAATTTATTTGGTTTAGTTAATTTGGTGACGTACCTTGATTGAATAAAATAATATAAAAACCTTTTTTTAATTTTTTTGCTCCCAACTAATTTTATATATATATTTTTTAGCTGTTCATATATAAAAGAAGAAGAAGCAATTTAAAAACCTTAAGTACGTCGACCTTAGTTATTCACGAAACCCAATCGGGATTTCAGACTTGGGAGAGGCCTGTAATCTTGAGGAACTGATTCTTTAAGGGTGTACGAGTTTAGTAAAGGTCGACCTGTCTATTGGATTTTTCAAAAGGCATGTTTGCTTAAATTTGGCTGGGTGTGACATCCCGTTTAATTATCTCTTGCAAATCATGATCCATATCGCGTATAAGGCAGAATTTGGCTTCGGATAGACAAATTGGGTTATGTAAAGGTTGACATGGTTCGGAGACTTCTAACGAGTCATATTATAGTTAAATATTTACTCTGGATAGTTTCATTCAATTTGGAATGCATTTGTGTAATTTGGCGCATGATTGAAAAAGTGTGCATTTTCTTAAAATATTGCTCTTCATTCTTTCCTTGAGATGGATTATTTAACCTAGAGATGTCCGAATTGAGTTCCGTCTTTTCCATCGCATCTTATTATATATTTAGAGCTATTCTGGAAAGTTTCGTCACATTCGGACTAAAATTGAGCATTTCGGAGTCGTTTTTGGAATTTGGATTAATTATTCGTCGGTTGATTTTCTGTCAACTTTGGGAAGTCATAACTTCTTCATCCGATGTCCAAATGGGTCCTTGTTTGCACCTATTACTAGATTTTAACTCATTCTACAACTTTCATGTTTTGGCCGAGACCTAATTCTCACTCCCTAATAGCCAAACTTGGGCGTGAAGTTGATGCTGTGACTAAACAGCAAAATTTTGTGTTGTGAATAGTGGTAGTCGACTACATGCTTTTGATGTAGTCGACTACATCGACCTGGGCAAGATTTTTAAGTTTCTTTTCTTCTTTTTTCATCTCATTTCAACACTACAAATTAGAGAGCTTTTAGAGAGAGATTGAGAGGCGATTTTGGGGGAAATCCCACGATCTTCTAAGGCGCTTTGTTCCGCATCACACCCACACCATCATCACCATCTTCATCATCTTCTTTTTCCTTTGGTTAGCCATGGCTAGGGTTTTAGAGCTAAATTGGTGATTTTCGTATCCACGCTCCTTCTGCACGTTTCTTCGACAATTCATCGAGGGATTAACCCTCAATAGGTGGGGACACTAATATCTTAACATGTTTACAACCTATTACACTTTATTTACTTCAAACCAAATTAAATATATAAGTTTTGTACAAATTCTCAACATACGCATATACATGGGGGTTTGGGGTTATTTTCTTACGATTAATGGGTTGTTTATACTGTATATTACGCTATCATTGTTATTTTACAAGAAACCCTAATTATTTCCTAGTATTAGTAAAGATTGAACCAAAACCCTTATGTACGGATGTGTTATGAACATTATACTTTGATACTCATATACATGAGCATATTTTGAGTATTTTTACTTATGATGGTGATATTATTGTGGTACTTAAGTCATCAAAACCGCATTCGTGAGAATTACCATTCATTGGCCAGTCCGTAACTAAGCTGGACGGATTTTTAAGCTTATTTTATATAAATTGAGTACCAATACCATATGGGGAAGTTTATTTGGAAAGTAAATCTTATATAACCTATGTTATATCCGACTTGGAGCCTATGTGACAAAACTATTAAAACTTCCTAAACAAATAATATTCATGAAGGAGCCTATGGTTAACGGAATTAGTGAAACAGGTCTAAGTACCACAATAATACCACCACGTGAGCAATGTTGATATTTAAACCCCTCAGTGGAGATAATTAAGCTTTGTGTATATATATATGGAGATATGTGTTCACATGATAAAGTCTATGTTCTTATAAATGTATCTGTATTTAATATGAGATTTATATCTGTTAGGCCAACACCGTTCGTACCAGGTGAGTATATGTAGCGTATGCCTTGGTGGCTACGTGAGGATTATTTGTAGCGTATGCCTCTGTGGCTGCGTGAGGTAGCATCTAGGTGGACCCAGTAGGTGGTCCCTGCCTTTGGGGCAAAAGAAACCGAGGATGACCATGGTCCGTGTGCACACGTATGAAAATCCTAGTCGTGAGGATGATATATGATAGAAATGTACGTAGATTTGGTCACGGTGTTATGGCATGCTTGGTACAATGACATATTGTATTGTTCTTATCTTATATTTTTGGGATAGGATAACATACACATTTATACTTACTAAATTATCATATATTGTAAGAAGTAGATTTCATGCCGAAGTGTACTACTTGAAAGTAATTATTTTCATTATGTTGCATAGCATGGCATGCATGGTTTTCTAACCTATTTTTATATAAAAACCCTTATAGTTCCCACTAAGCCCATTTGGCTCACTCCTATTTTCCAAACCAGTGTTGCAGGTGTTCTCGGGGATGGTGCGCTTATGGAGTCTAGTAACTATGACGGCCTCTGATTACCAAAGTCATTTGGAAACGACTAGTGTTATACTTTTTCTTATATTGATAATAAGTCACATATTCTATTGACTGTTGTCCTTTAAAATATTGTTGTAAAACCATTTGATGAATTGGGACCTCATTATAGGCTTTATATAAATGATATTTCTTAAATGTCGAGTATCTGTTCGGAATGGATTATATACATTTTAACAGGTTTTGGTTTTGTTTTATAAAGAAACTCGACGTGCCCAAATTTTCTAAAATTAAGGCTTTATATGGAATTTCCTTTTCATATAAGTTATATATTCTATATTATGATACCCGTCGTCATATACGACACCGTGACTAACCTGGTCCCGGAGGCGTAATCCTCTAAACGGGATTTCGGGGCGTTACAGGGTGTGACAAGCTTAAAAGCCTTCCAGAAGCTTTTCATTGGGAATATCTTGAGGTTCTCAATCTTTCTGGCAGTTTCAAACTTCAAAAGTTCCCGGAGATCCGTGAAAATATGGACAAATTATTGCAGCTACATTTGGATGAAACCGCTCTAGAAAAGCTACCTTTGTCAATTGGTTACATCTGCAACCTTGTTTTGATAGATTTACGTGGGTGCCAAAATCTTGAGATTCTTCCAAGTACCCTTTGGACGCTAATACATCTAAAATTCCTCGTTGTCTCGAGCTGCTCAAAAGTTGAAAAATTACCAAAAGAGATGGGGAATTTATAATGTCTAGATGAGCTTCTTTTAGATGGAACTACAGTAACAGAGCTAACACCCTCCATTCAATGTTTGAAAAATCTCAAGGTCTCATCCTGTCACTAGAGCTTATCTCAGTCACTGACTTCAGTTTTCCAGTTTTTGTTTCAACTCAGTAAATGTCAAAAAACAATGAAGAGTTTGGTGTTGCCTCCAATTTGGTGTTTAACTTCGTTAACATAGCTAGATCTCACTGATTGCAATTTTTTAGAGAGTCCCGATGGTCTTGGGTCATTGTTCACTTTGAAGAGTTGCATCTTGGAGGAAACAGATTTGAAAATCTACCAAGTCTCAATCAACTTTCTCAACTTGCACACCCTGAGTTGAATCGTTGCGAAATGCTTCAAGAATTTCCAGAGCTTCCGTGGATTGATTTGCCATGTGTAAAATAGGGTATTTTTGGTTCCAAAATTGCAGGAAATTGCTCGATTATGGAGAGAATGAGATTGTAGTTAGTACGTTGTTGCAGCGAAAGCTTGAGGTTCTCTATTAGCTTTTATATAAACACATACATTTTTATTTTTGGTGCAAGTATATATGATATATATCAAGTACATTTCCGGTAAGGACTGGGCTTTTTAGTAACAATTTTTCGTTGCTAAAACATGGGGGAGATGTTTTTAGTGACGAAAAACCATCACAAAAATTTCAGTCCTTACAGATTGGTGCGCAATTGAAATTTTCTGTATGTATATATGATATATATGAGCCAAGCTCCATAAATGCTTCCTTCTTTTAACTAAAAAATGCACTTATCCTTTTGCGAGGGTAAATGATTGAATTTTATGATGAAATTTAGGATGATCTCCATTATGTGTATATTAACTCCACCCAATTTCATCAAAAAATTCAATCAGGAAGTGGGTGAACTAAAGATTGTTATATATGTGTGTGTGTATTTCGACCATTGAAATTTTTTATTTTTAGATCACCCAGTTCTCGGTTGAATTTTTTGATGAAACTTGGTGGAGTTGATCTAGTCATCATGGAGATTATTCCCACCAAATATCATCAAAATATTAAATAATTTACCCTATCAAAATGGGAAGTCCGTTCTTTAGTTAAAAAAAGGAAGCCCTTTCTAGGCCCGACTATATATTTGTATATGCATATAGTGTTTTTACTGAACAGCTTTACCGTATTATCTTGGTACGTGCAGAGAACCATGAAACAAGATAATTATGTCACCAGTAATTGCTATCGTAATATCCCCGAAAACATCATACTTCCGGGAAGAGCTTGTTGAAGAATAGCAAGATCCCACATCGTAAAATATAAGAGAAAAACATGTAACTAAATAATAAGTGGTTCACCTCTAATATAACCGAGGCCTTTTGAGTTAAAAACCCCGCACCTAGTGATAGGTGGTTAAGTCGGGGACAGTATCGGTGATGGTAGTGAACCATATTAAGCTCAAATTCTACATGGTATCAGAGGAAGGTTCTATTCCGATTCATGTCCTTGGCCCGATTGGGTTATGAATACTGGGCCTTCGAAAAGGATGGCGTTGGCCCGGGCCTTCGAAAAGGATGGCGTTGGCTCCAAGTTTCTAGGGACCTTCGAAAAGAGTGGCGTTGGCTCCCGAATTTACCAGTTCCCGATGTGGGAATTGGGTTACCCGTGCGATCCGATATCGGGTTGCACGTGAGGGGGCGTGTTGAAGAATAGCAAGATCCCACATCATAAAATATAAGAGAAAAACATGTAACTAAATAATAAGTGGTTCACCTCTAATATAACCGAGGCTTTTTGAGTTAAAAACCCCGCACCTAGTGATAGGTGGTTAAGTCGGGGACAGTATCGGTGATGGTAGTGAACCATATTAAGCTCAAATTCTACAGAGCTATTTGGGAGCGGTTCTGCAATCACACTTTTACAGGGCATTCAGTTTCATTGAAGCTTCCTCGAAATCCTAAAATCAAGGGGTAAAGCTTTTTTGTCATTTTGGAAGTGGTAAATAAAGTCAAATCATATAACTTTTGTTTCCCGGAAGGCAAAGAAACCCATCGTGAAGATTTACACTGGTCGGGCTTGCGACATAACGGCCCGATTACAGACATCGGAGTTGAGTTAACGTTCACGAAGCCTAGTCATGAACACGCAAAGCACAAAAAAGCAATTTACCTCAGGGACACCGACAACATTATTGGCTTGGAACATACGATTATGGGCTACCGACCTTTAAACACTTTTGATTGGCGTATTTTTGATTGGCGTCGAATTGAGGTACGTATTAGATTGTTAAGCCCAGACACAGTGATAGTGAAAAAGTGGGGGGTACGTCTAGTATTCAAGGAGGAGAAGAAGAAGGATGATGATGATGATGATGATGATTATTTTTCACCTATGCCGGACAGGATGATACATACGATAAAGCTGGAGAAGGCGTTTTTTAGAAGATCGAGAAGAAGAGAAATAAGAAGATGAATAAAATACGGTGATGATTATTATAACTTTTAAATTGCTAACTACATTTATTGTTTCCTTCCATCTCTTACAAATTTTATATTTTCTCTCACGTTCTCCCTTTTTTTTTCCTCTTTCATTTATTTAGGTACCGTAGAATCTCAATAATTTAGTATCCGATTAATTAATAATTCGATTAAATAATATTTTTTGTTGGTCTTGGCTTAAGATAATATTCTAAATTAATAATTTGCTAAATTTATAAGGTAATACATTATGAAAACTTCATATAGATCTTATGTAATATATAAATTAATAATTTCCCAATACATAATGCTTTACACATTTCATATATCATTGTTGATCTCGTTATATGTATGACGAGTTGTGTTACTATAACTTGTGAGTACCTTTAAATCTACTTATGACTTTTGAGTACATATAAATTTCTCGGTGGATTCTTGAATTTTACCTGATTAAAGAATTAATTAGCGAAGTGATAAACTAAATATAATGTACAATATTTAAAAAAACAAAAGAGTAACTCGATAAACTAATAATTATTAATTTACTGATTAATTTAATATTCTCAAAATTATAGATTTTATTAGGTCCCAAGACTATTAATTAGAGAGGTTTAGTTGTACTTTTGCATTTTTTTTAAAGCAGCTTAGTTAACTCTACTCTGCAATTTTGTAGATTTATTTGATTTGTTACATTTCTAAATCTTTTGTTTTGGCAAATGTATGTGTCTCAAATTATTTATGTAAAATGTATCTGTAAAGTAAATTATTTTTTATATTTTTCTTGTGTTAAAGTATTTATTTGTATGGATCACCATTTTAGCAGTGTTTGTAGGAAGTTGGAAACTCCTTGTTCAAATTTAAGGCTGCATTTTTTGTTCTTCTTTTTATTTGAATGCTAAATACTAGGGTATGGTTATTACTTAAAACAAGTATAAAATTCATCCGATGCACGGACTTATAAATTTATTCTCGTAAGTTTGTATTATTTAAATAAATTAGTTTCTATGATTTATAAATTTGTTTCAAGTTTTACATTTAATTAGTTGTTTATATTTAATTTGATTCAGAAGAAGAAGAGGAAGAGGATAAGATCGAAGAAGAAGAAGAAGAAGAAGAAGAAGAAGATGATGATGATGATGATAAAACAATGAGTGTGAGGGTGGTAGATGGAATCACGTGGAGGTGGCGGTGGAAAGAGATGAAAAAAGGGTGATGCGTGTCAATAGAATAATTGTACCTTTTTTTGTCTTAGAGTATTGCCAAGAGATACATTCTTGTCAATAGCACCACCCTTAATATTCTTTTCGCATCCCAAGAGATACATTATTGTCATCGTAATGCGCATCAAAAGGGGGTAACATTAAAATTAGATTTTTTTCAAAAATGGTATTGAAGTCGAACTATTGATCTAAAATGAAGGGAGTAATGTAGATGTAGATGTACGTTGTGCCTTGGGAAAAATACCTTGCTTTTATGGTATCTAATTAAATCGTCAAGTTATTTATGGCCACGTACAGTGCTTTAATTTGCAATAACGAAAAGGTTAATCTCAATTGAATCATGCATTTGAAGTTAACTTTAGCCACCATGTTTCTCAGCTAGTAATAAATCATGAGCACTCTGGCATATGCAAATTTGGAACATGTTTGTTGTTACAAGATATAAATGAGTTTGCACTGAATCTGCATTTATCCGCTTAGCAACTGTTTTCCCCACCCCTGTAGCAGTAGGCTAAAGATCTGTAGCTTGTACATGGATGCCCTAGGGTGATACCCGTGCCCAAGGGCACTGTACGGCATAAAAAAAATTTATAATAATTTGACAAAAAATATTGAGGATTTGAGAGTTAGATGAAAAGGAAAAATAATATAATTAAAGACAAAAATGAAAATTTTGCATGAGTTCCAACCTTATAAATTGTACATTTGAGTGTTACATAAAAAACATTATAATTGAAAAGGACAAAGTCAAACTTTTAATTGAAATCATAAAAATTAGTTGCAATTACATTCTAGCAATTTAATAGAGAAAAAACATTGTTTATATTTTGAGAGATATGAATTGCATTGCTAATTATTGTTTATTTTAAAAAGAGATATGAATTGCATTATAAAATTTTTCGAACTGTTTTTTACTCTTGGGGGGCTAGAATAATTGAGATATGGGTAGAATTTCTAACCCCATGTGCATGTTTCATTCCTAGGGGTCTTATTTTTCTTTTCTTACCATGTGGTCATATATCAGTGAACTTCTAGTATAGAAATTTTAAATAAATAATTTTTAACTCAAGATTCTAAATCTTTTTTTCACATAGGGGTTAAAATAGTTAAGATAGATGTGGGTTTTTCTACCCCACGTGTAAGTGAACTTCATTTTCCTTTCCTTTCATGTGATCAACCATCAAATATATCAATGTACCGTTAGTATAATTTTATTTTTTTTGTTCTTCGTATTATTAATACTCCCTAAATCTGTTGTCTTTGCCAGGTTGAAATTCAAGCCACCATTCGGAGTAGTAGGTTGATCCAAAGCCAAATCATAGTTGAAATAACCCATCTTCAAGAGATGATCTACCATTATAACTCTTAAATTGTTGTTGGAGTAGATACATGTGCCATTATTCTTCTTCAAACCATTAGCTTTTTTTGTACTTCAGCAAATTTTAAAATTAATACACCTTAAATAAAAGAGATTCATCTCCACCACTACTAAACCCATTAAATAGGAGGAGGGTATGGCCATGGCTAGTAATTGATTAAAATTTAGACATAAAAAATGGAGTTCAAAGAAGGGATGCACGGAAGACTTGATGTGTGAGAGAGAGAGAGAGAGAGAGAGTGAGGTGAGAGGAGGACCCGTAAACTTTAGGAAAAATAAAAATAGCGTGTTAAAAGAAGAAAAATTATTGACCATCAGATCTTGAAGAGGTAGTTTTAGCCGTTAGATTGTTTTTTCAGTGGTCATTTCGATAAATAATAACTATGCTATGTTTTGTACTATAGATCTCTAATTGCATGAAGTTAAAAGATTTGGTTTACTTACTTTGAAATTAAAAAACTTCCGGTTCCTTAATTGCATATATTAAAATAATAGTATTTAACATCTAATAACAATATTTGAGCCGTGTGAGCCTTATAAAATTAATATTTATTAACCACTACTCCAGGTTCTGCATGTGTTGTTCGGCACGGTGATATATATATTTGATAATCTCTCCAGCTTGGGCTGTGTTTAATTATTTCTAAATGTTGCAAAAGTGTTTAATTTGCAGAAGTGCAAGACAATGTGTTTGGATTAACATTGTAAATAAAAATTTTACTCAACTACACAACCTCGCTAACCAAATATTTTGGCTTCTTTTATATTTTGAATTACGTGATATTCATGACTATAGTATATAAATTTTAACACAACTCACTAATTCAATTCAAAGTTAACAGGTTAAGGTGTTGGGTTAGTATGGTTTGGTCAAATTCGAGTTGGAAACTAACTAACATGTTTAATGAATGAATTGTGTCGAGTTAGTATAGATAACATGATTAACCTGAAATTGACATGTTTAAACTTAGTTAGACAGGTGAAACAATTCTTATTTATTTGGGTAATGATATTAGCACTATACAAAAAATACTTTAACACTTTAAAATCATCTTTAATGACTAAAAAGTGTCCCAAAAAATTCATATAAAATATCACTAAAAATAATTTTAAATTATTAGAATATTTTTGTGAATGGTTAAACATCATTATCTTTATTATGTAACTTACTTTAAAATGCCTATTTGACGCACAATTTAATTAAATTAATTTATTGATATCGGGAAACATAAATATTACATTAATGCTTCACCAGTTGCCGCCACACATCGGGAGCGGGGATTAGTCGAGTTAGTCGAGGTGCGTGAAAGCCGCCCTGAATACCCTGGGAGGTTACCCTCAAACCAAAAAAAATCATGTTAATTATAATACTATTAATTTGTGATTTACACGCAAATATACTTGGTCATCCCCCCCATCTTTCCCTTTTTCTCCCCTCTTTCTTCCTTTCTTTCTCATTGTCTTTGTGTGTATCACAATCAAATTTTAAAAATTAATTTTTTTTAAAACAAAATCAAGTAAAATTTTAGAATTAGAATGAGGATCTTTAAATTCAAAACCCAAACACACATTAACTTGACATAAAATTCAGCCATCAAAACCCAAGAAATTTACAATTAAAGGGAGAGTTTTGTGAAGAGAAAAAAATTTTAAAGAGGGATTTAGAGAGAGAGGGGGGGATATCGATGAACATTATGAGAGAGAATTCTGTTAAAAAAATGTCCGAACTTTAGAGAGAAAGAGAGAGAGAGAGAGAGAGAGAGAGAGAGAGAGAGAGAGAGAGAGAGAGAGAGTTGCGCTGTAGGTCATAGTAAAAAAATAAAGAAAAATGAAATTGACCTAGATAAATTCTACACCACAGGATTTGTTAGAACCACTTATAGCTGCATGATTAAAAAGTTAGTAGTCAATGTTATGATATAGATTATTATAAATGATATAGATTATTATTATTATTATTATTATTATTATTATTATTATTATTATTATTATTATTAATAATTTGCTTTTCAGCATAGGTGAAAAAGTGAGTCATATTATGATTATTTGTCAACTAAATATAAATTTTAGCGGAATAATATTTAGATTTAGAAATCAATTCCCTTGTATTTTTTAAGCAAACACAAAATTACTGATTACTAGTAATATGTCTGTTTCTTAAATGGGTTTATGTATGTAAGAATATGAATTATTTGACTTTATTCAAGAATGATTATATTTCATCTAACTATTATGGTTCTTTTATGTAGGGATATTGTGCGATTAGAAAATGGCTTATTCTTTGGTTATATATATTTATGACTTTGCTATGAAACGCAATTTATAATGAATAATAATATGTATGCCGATATTCAATTTGACTAGAAGTCGATTTTAATTTGAATTTCAAAATGTAAAGTTTATAATAATTATCTTAGTTAATCTATGTTGGGCTAATTTTTAGGAGCAATTTGATTTTGAAAATAAAGTAGTCAAAAGGATAACATTAGAAAATAACAAAAAGGAATAAAAATAATTTTAAAATATGGAATATCAATTATCCATAACTTTGGGCCGTAAACTAATTATGAAAATGAGGTGGGCCAAATACCAAACAATTCAAAAATCTTGAATAAAGTAGCTTGAATATTATTTTTACAGCTAAGAAAAAAGTCACTAATGTAAATCAAAAACGATTACACCTAAATCTCGATAATGCACCACATAAATATAATCCAAATTGACCTATTGACATGTCTAGCTACATGATATTCATACCATAGGGATAGTTTGATAAAAAAAAAGTAAAAAAATGATTAGGAAAAAAAAAGATTACCTACCTATGGCACGAAGTAGATAGGATTAACCTCATTCTTTTTTATTCATTTTCTCACTCAAAAAATTTAACTAATCAAAATTAACTGAAATAAAAATTTACAACATTAATACAAAAATTGATTAAGACAATGTTGTAAGGAACATATTGTAAACTGTTAATTCATGAATTTGAACTTGCACAGCATAAATTATGACTTTTGTATTTATCAAATAAAAACTTATTTTATCCTAAATAATCGTAAAGAGTTTTTAAACTGGAGTTGAAAGTATAAAATAAATAAATAAAGAAAGAAAGAAAGAAAGAAGATGAAGTAGCCTTTAATTAGGGTGATTTTATTTCTATCCATAATATCTTGCAGTTAATCCGCGTTATTAAGTTAATCCGCATTCCCTGTTAAATTAATCCACGAATGTCGATAGACTGACAAAAAATATTATTGATTTAATTTTATAAATATTATTTTATTAATGATTTAATATTAAAAAATTCACTAGATTTATAAGTACATCCACTTTAATTAAATAAATAAAAATAGAGACAATTAGTTTTAAGGACGAATATTCATTTCTTTATTTATTTAAGGACACAACTTTTATACAAATACTTTAAGGTCCAAAGTTTTGTTTAAAATACAAACTTTTACGGATCAATAATTAAAATTAAATTAATGTAGCTACAAAACTAATTTATATTATTGTTATTCCTATAATGTCACTATCATCTAATTGATTATTAAACTAATCTAAACTTTTAAAATCTTGCCAGAAACTAATATCTATAAAATCAAATTTGAAATTCGAAATTTAAATTTAAACAATCAAATAACTTCTAACAAGTTAATCAATTACTAAAATATAGAAAATCAAATAATTCAAAATTTAAATTTCAACAATCAAAAAAAATT
The DNA here is from genome assembly GCA_021464415.1 of Lonicera japonica. Classification (NCBI taxonomy): domain Eukaryota; kingdom Viridiplantae; phylum Streptophyta; class Magnoliopsida; order Dipsacales; family Caprifoliaceae; genus Lonicera; species Lonicera japonica. The sequence continues at coordinate 8,787,081 of CM038471.1, read as the reverse complement.
AAACAACCTAATTAATTTGATTAGTAATTAACAATGGTGATTTTATTTCTATCAGCGAAATTTATCAGTTTATCCCTCTTTTTGGGTTTTACTGAAATAATCTGTATTGTCCACTAAGTTTAACCACGTTGTTAGATAAACATACAAAAATCAATATTGGCATAATTTTTATAAAATAATTATTCTTTTTAATTCAATTGTAAATTATCCACTAAATTTTTACTTATATCCACCATCATATAATATATCAAAAAGTAAACATAAATTGTATAATAAAATGATATTTCTAATATATATAATTTATTGTTAATTATATCCACTTTCCGGACTCGAGATTAGACTATAATCTATGATTCACATTTGTTTTCAGAATTGAGATTATACAATAATTCACATTAGTCTTGGAATAGTAATTAAACAATAAGTATATATTGAAATATTTGTAATACGTCTACAAAATTTAGTTCCTACCTAGAAGTAAATTAAAATTATAACTTTAATTACAGATTTATCATGGCAAATAAGAAAACAAACACATATTATAATTGAATATTCTTCCTTTTACTTGAAAGGATTGAGATTGAAGGAAATGATGTTTGTTGCCTCCGGCCAGTAATTCTTAATTAATTTGTTAAGTTCTGATCCTGTTTTATTTTTATTTATTTAGAGCCATCATTGTATAGAAAAAAAAAATAGTAAACTCATTTGTTGAAAAAAAAAATCGTTAGTATTATGATGTAATAATATAAATTAATTCCACCCGTATTGTATATTTTTGATGAATAATGAATTTATAATACTTGTATCAATATACCTTTTAACAAATTAAGAAAATATATTATTAAAGAAGTATATTCTAATTAGGAAACTAATTTTAAAAGTAAGGAATTATATATCCTAATTAGGAAACTAATTTTAAAAGTAAATACATTTAAAATGATTATTAATTGGTGGATGTACTTCTCAATTTTTATAAGGAAGTTTTCAAAAGTTTATTTGAATATTAACATAAATTAAGGGTGGATAAACTACAAAAACCCGCAGATAGAAATAAAATTACCCTTTAATTAAGCAAAAAAATTGAAAAACTTGAATTGTATTTATGACTTTTGAAAAATGAAAAGTGAATTTAATTTTTGTTAGAGTATTTTTCAACCAATTAAAAAAAACTCATGAAAGAAATTCAAAAAATAGTCACAATGGATCTTGTTTTATAGATCTGGATGAGTAGGTTTCAAATATAATTTTTTTATCTAATTCCGATTTTTGAATTTAAAGATATGGTGTTTTAAAAATTTTATGAGATAAAATAAAGTGAAGTGAATTTTGGAAAGTGTGAAGTAAAGTTGATTTTTTTGATAAAATTTTTAAAAACTCAACCAAACACCACCTTAATAATTGTTGTTTAGAGAGAGAATAAATAAAATAAAAAGATAAGAAGAACTCGGTATCTGCCACTAAATATGCCGAGTTCCTGCAATTCCAAGAGAACAAGCGGTCTATCTCCGGTGCTTATGTAAATCAAACTTGTAACCCTATTGCCTGCATCTCCCAATCATCTCTTGAATCTTGGACCTTGGATCTTGGGTTCTTGATTTTGGTGCTTCTAATCATATGTCTGGTTACAAGAATTTGTTCTTTTCTATTACTTATTCTAATTAATTGTCTACTGTTACCTTAGCCGATGGCTCTCAAACAAAAGTTAAAAGCATTGGACAGACCGAACCCTTGCATACCTTGCCTTTAAATTATGTTCTTTTTGTGCCTGGATGTCTTTTCAATTTGATTTCAGTTAGCAAATTAACCCAAACATTGCCTTATTCCGTTACCTTTGTAGCTAATTCGGTTCTTGTGCAGGAACAGAGTATTGTGAAGTTAATTAGAGTAGGACATGATTACCGTGGTCTATACTACCTCACCATACCACCAAGCCCTATAGCTTATGTTGATAGTGATCCACCTGCACTCCTTCACCAGCGTCTAGGCCATCCCAACCTACAAAAACTACAAAAGATGTTGCCGAGTCTTTCTCGCGTGTCATCTTTAAAGTGTGAGTTTTGTCAGTTAGGAAAACATATTCGTAGTTCGTTTCCTAGTCGTATTAATAAACTAGCAAATTCACCTTTTTCTCTAGTTCATTCTGATGTATGGGGTCCTAGTCGTGTCAAGACAACTATGAGTTTTCAATATTTTGTCACTTTTGTTGATTATTTTTTCCAACGCACTTGGTTATTTTTAATGAAAAATCATTCCGAACTATTCTCCATCTTTCAAACATTTTGCTCAGAAATTAAAATCCAATTTGGCACCACTATTTGTACTTTCCGCAGTGACAATGCACGAGAATATTTTTTTGCCCCCTTCTAATCCTTTATGACTTCTCAGGGCATACTTCACCAATCTTCTTGTGCTCATACTCCTCAACAAAATGGAGTGACTGAATGAAAAAATAGACACTTGATTGAAACTGCTCGTACTCTCCTTCATAATCATTTTCCACAACGCTTTTGGGGAGACACAGTCCTCACCGCTTGCTATTCAATCAATAGAATGCCATCCACAGTTTTAGAAAATCAGGTACTTTATTCAAAATCCGCATGACATCCACCTTGAGGCAAGACCTCTTAAGTGCGCTATCACCGCTCCCTCGAGAATCCAAATGCTCTATTGAGAGCCACCACGCTCCAATTGGTCTCCTACCGGCGCCATTACTTTATCGAGAGTCCATATAATCTATTGAGAGCCACCACCTATGGACACCTAAATCCGCGACTTGTAAGAGTCCAATTGTCTTGAGAGACAAGCATTGTGCATAGAGTTCTCAACTCATCATGACGTTAGAAAAACCCAAAAGACTCATTCATGCATATAAGTGTTAAAATGTTAAAATGTTGGCCTTGGGGAGGAAAATTTGTTTTAGAATTGCTAGTTTTCTGTACAAGAAAACAAACAAAAGATTGTATAAAAGATAATTTGAAAACATATTGTCTTTTTCTTGTTTGAAACGATAGACAAATTAATAACTACTCTACTATGTTTCGGTAACTATTTTATGGATTGGGAAGATGTTAGGCACCCAATCTGCACTTTCGGTCTCCTAATGAATCATTTATTCAATTTCTATTTAGATATCTTGCAAGCAGTTCTCGGTGTTTTCAAAGCGACCTTTCAAATAATTTGGTTTTAATTTGTATTATGAAATCAGACTCGAGCTTGTCAGCGCCTACATATTCATTTATAGAATGAAATCATAGTCTTATAGTTCCACGTGATTTGGAAATTATTTTTGTGGGGGTTTTGTTTAGTTTTCTTGTAAAACTTAAAAATGACTTTTTTTGAAAATTATGAACTTATTTGCAAATTATCTAGCTTATGTATCAAAACTTGTATATAAAAGAGTAGTTTAAGATTATACCTTTAGTGCTTGTAAGTAAAAAAAACCTTCTTCAACCTTCTTGTAAGAAGGCAAACACGTACGACTTACTTCAAATTAAAAGACCTTATCTTTTCATCTCCCCGTTTTGGTGTGTTCTTTGTATAAGGGACATGGAATCCATTGACCACGTGTTAGTTTGTTGTCATTTTGTACAAGTTATTTGGAATGAGATTCAAATGGATTTTGATTTGATAGCAACCCTGCAAAAGTCATGGCATGATTTTTTGGCCACTGAATGGTGCTTCAAGGGTAATAAAAAAAAGGCAAAGATGTTGTGGAGGTGTTGTTGTATGGTAGTAGCCTAGAATGTGTGGCATGAATGCAATGCAATGCTAGGATTTTTTAAGACAGATCACTAGAGGCTACGGAGATATGGAGCAAAATCAAGTCGATGGCTTCTCTTTGGGCACTCTCATCTAGAGTTTTTGGCTTATTATCTATATCCGAAATATCTAAAAATTGGGGTACAGCTATGAGATAGAGTTGTAGGATTCATTATTCTAGAGTCTGCTGGGATTTTAATTTTTTTTGTAGAATCTATTGTTATGGTGTGATTGTGTGATGATTCCGGGTAGCGGATGTGCTAAACTTCTGGTCCACCAAATGGTTCTTCTTTGATCACTTGTATTTGTTGGTCGGAAAACAACCCCAAAAGGGGGGAGTGAATAGGGTTTTTGAAACTTAATGCAGAATTAAAAAGTTTCAAGAAAAGTTTTAAGAATAAAACTTTAACTCAATGAATATCAAGGAAATATGCAAAGTAATCAATCTTAAGAACAAGCAATAAATATAAATGCAAGTAAATAAAGAGCTTGAGTTAGAGAGATTGAACCGAGTGAGACTATGATGTTTTGTTCTCGCGATTCGATTGTTTAGAACATACATCCACCCGGATAGTGCCCCTGAGAAATTCCACTAAAATTGATTTTCTTACGGGTAAAAATCAAACCTTTACAAGTGTAATCTTTCTCACTACACTCAACAAGTGTTGTTCTTCTCACAACACTCTACAACTGTGATTCTACTCACCACACTCAACAAGTATGATTCTACTCACCACACTCAACACAATAATTAACCTTCTTGCTATCCTATAAGATAAACCTCTCACAATTGATGAATAAAGATAGTCTGGTGATTCACACCAATGAACAATAACTCTCAAGTGTATTTGAAGATTACAAATGAAGCACACACTAGAGTTACCAAGATTGATCAATAAATAAGCTCAAAGATGAAGAATATGATCAATGAAATGAATTGAATACTTGAATAACTTTGTATATATGTAAAATGAGTTTATAGAATGATTCAAGTATGTTATAACATGTCTAAGACCCCATATATATAGCTCCCAAAAGTATATGGGCGTTGGGGGTGATTAATAAAGGTTTTGGGTCAAAGGTATACATTTTCAAACATTCCGACTGCTAGTTTTGTTGACTAGAAATTCAAATTATTTTGATAATATCTCTTAATCTGACCTTTGGATCATGCTCAACTTTTAGTCAAAAGTGCTAAGAGATGTTGTCTAACTACTGTAAAAATTTCAAAATGATCAGAGTCCAAAAAGGCCTCCATCAAACCGTTAGATCAAAGATGTGAAAAACTTAGCGAATCTTAAATGTAAAATAAAAACATTTTTGCAATTTAACAATTTAGTTCCAAATACAATTCTAATGATTTGTGAACCTCAAAGATATGTTTCTAAGATACCTATTTTTATGAGAGCTTAAAATATGATCATTTAAAATTAATATGAATTTATTTTGAAACTCGGTCTTTGTAAAATGATGTTTTTCAAATAAATTCAATTTCAAGCTTGTTTGAATCAATCTTTAAAAGATACATGAATATGTTTGAGCTATAGATATTAATTAATCAAGAAACTTAACATAAATACTAAGCAGTCACTCAATTATTGAATTAACGAGTCTTCGAATGCTTTGATTTGTTTTTTCAATATGATCTTCACTTGCATCATTTGCCTTGAAACTTTTTTATCTATTTCTTTGATCTCTGATCTTCATGAATTGCATGAGTTCATGTGAGAGTAGAGAGAATCTCGTGGAGTAGTGATACATTTAATAAGGTTTTGGTTTTAGTTCTTGGGATACTTCAGGAAAAATAATGTAGCTTGTTAAATTGGTTTAAACCAAATACATGTAAAATACACATGATTAACTTTTTGTCATTATCAAAATAAGATTAAGACCTTCTAGATAAACATTGGTCGTATCAGACTCCCGGCGGATTTAAAGTTAGAGTTTTTCCTAACAGTCTTTTATATGCATGATGACTTAAGACCTAATGTGAAATGCTTGTTTCATAAAAAACTAGTGTTCACGCGAGAGTCGTGGATTGGAGTGTTGATGGCCACAAATGAGACCCCTTTTTGATGATGACAATAAATTAATGTGTATTATCAATAAATAATAATATTTTGACTAAATTTTTAAACAATAAACAAGCCCCCCCTCAATATATGCATATACGTAAAAATAGAGAATAATAAGTAATCCATGCATAATAATAAAATGAAAGTAATAGTTTAATAATTAAAACTTAAATATAGTCATAGTTCTAAGAGTGTACCATTATGACTCTTTAAACTTGGCTTAAAAAGTCACACACATCACACACATTATTTCTCCCCCTTTGATATCATCAAAAAGAAGGAGTCACTCTTAAGGTTGTGGTTATGTTTGTGGTGAATTGGACTCACGTACACATCACCAAGTGGGTTGTCTCAAGCTGCTGGAAAAAAAATTGACTCAGGCCAACATGTTGTTTTTGAGACTAGCATGTTGTTTTGCTGCTCTAGAATCATAAAAAATCAACTGGAATATCAAGTCCTTTGTGGGAGAATTGCGATAACTCTTTGTAACGAACTCCGATTGATGCACTGTAAATTGAGTTAGAAAGTAGACACATAGATATTTCTAAAAATATATGGTAAAGCTCCTAATTCTCAACCAATTGGTACAGTTTTAGCTGTGAAGTTACACAATGTCCATATAAAGTCCTTTGTGGGAGAATTGCTATAAATCTTTGTAGAAAACTCTGATTGATGCATCATAAATTGGGTTAGAAAGTAGACACATAGAGCTTTCAAAAAATATATGGTAGAGCACCTAGTTCTCAGCCAATTGGTACAGTTTTAGCTGTGAAGTTATACCATGTCCAATTTTCTGCACAAAATTGATAAGAGATGTTGTGTAACTACTGTAAAAATTTCAAGATGATCGGAGTCCTGGAAGGCCTCCGTCAAACCATTAGATCAAAGCTGTGCAAAAACTGAGCGAATCTTAAATGTAAAATAAAAAACGTTTTTGCAATTTAACAATTTAGTTCCAAATACAATTCTAATGGTTTGTGAACCTCAAAGATATGTTTCTAGGATACTTCTTTTTATGAGAAATTAAAATATGATCATTTAAAATTAATGATGGGGTTAAATACTAATTTTACCATTGACTTACAAAGGTAATTCAACACTTTTACCTCCAGTAAAATCCTATTTTTACCTCCAGTAAAATCCCATTTTTATCTATGTGACCTAAGCATACACATCATCTACATTACATGTGACCTAAGCATACACATCATCTACATTCTAGATCACATGTGACCTAAGCATACAGATCATATACATTACATAAAAATTACCTTTTTGCCCTTCATTTTTATTTATAAATACCCCTTCATTCATCCATCCAAAGAGACACCAAAAAAACATATCTTCTTTCTCTCCCAATATCCATCCATCTCTCCTAAGAGATATAAAGTCATTGGCAATATAAATACAAGCCAATTTTCGAGGGTCATATACTCTATCTTTTCATACCCCAAAAAATACCAATCCTTATACGCTCTCTCTCCTACACAGTTTATTATTTATTCTGTTGAAATATTTGTAATCCTAATTCTATACTTATAAATAGAATTAAGGAAATTATAAAAAGAGAGAGATAGATTGGTAGCTTGTATTATCATCCAAATTGATTGCCTTTGAGCTAATACAAAGCAAGCACACACAAAAGGAGGACGTACTGCCAGACTAGCATAAGCGCTACCGGAGGAACCTACCTTAATAAAAAATGTCTCGTGTTCATCTTCATTTTTAATCAATTTTTGTCGGTACTATTCACAGTCACTGTTCACATATACGGTGGTACTGTTCACAGTCAATGTTCACATATACGGTGGTACTGTTCACAGTCACTGTTCATATATCCGGTGGTACTGTTCACAATCACTGTTCACAGTTACAATCCGTTATTAAACCTCTAATCCACCATTATTCATTGATTGATCGGTTGTTAACTATCTGTTCTAGATTTTGACACCATCAATTAATATGAATTTATTTTGAAACTCGGTCTTTGTAAAATTATGTTTTTCAAATAAATTCAATTTCAAGCTTGTTTGAATCAATCTTTAAAATATGCATGAATATGTTTGAGCTATAGATATTAATCAATCAAGAAACTTAACATAAATCCTAAACAGTCACTCAATTATCGACTTAACGAGTTTTCAAATGCTTTGATTTGTTTCTTCAATATGATCTTCACTTGCATCATTTACCTTGAAACTTTTTCATCTATTTCTTTGATCTTCGATCTTCATGAATTACATAAGTTCATGTGAGAGTAGAGAGAATCTCGTGGAGCAGTGATACACTTGATAAGGTTTCGGTTTTAGTTCTCGGGATACTTTGAGAAAAACAATATAGCTTGTTAAATTGGTTTAAACCAAATACATTTAAAATACATGTAAAATACACATGATTAACTTTTTGTCATTATCAAAATAAGATTAAGACCTTTTAGATAAATAGTATTGTTATTTTTATATCAATAAAAGCATTTGATTTTAATAAAAAATGAATTAAAAAAATAGATGGAAAAGGTGTATTAGAGGTTATTTGTCAACGGCTAATTTCTCGATTTTTTTTAATGGGAGACCTGGAGGGAAATTTGGGGTGTCTAGGGGATTAAGGCAAGGTTATCTACTCTCCCCTTTTTTGTTTACATTGGTTGCGGACTATTTGGGTAGATTAGTAGAGAAGACTAGAGTAGAAGGTGTGATTGAGGGGTTTGAGATTAGGAAGCATAAGGTGGAGGTGTCACAATAACAATTTGTGACGACACAATTTTCTTCATATCGGGTGATGACATCAAGTTTAATAATTTGTTGAAGATATTATTGATTTTTTGCTCATTATCGGGCTTGAAGTAATACTACTTAGGTTATTCAGTTTCCTAGTAGTTTAGAAGTAGATTAATTTGTTTACGAGTTTTTTCCCTTTTCCTAGTAGTATCAGGAGCCTAGTTAAGCCATAAATAATATTGTATCCTCTGGCAGATTTTTAGTTTTCCGATATATATTATTTTCCATCCTTAACTTGTGTGCATTCTTACAGTAGCTTTATTTCTCAGGATTATCAGTTTTGCCTCGTGGATTTAAGGCCCTTTTAGGGAGCGTTTCTCTAAGATTTCTTTATTATTCGCTTCTTCTACATTAGGTGGTATCAGAGCCCTTGTCTCCCTTGGCTTGATGGCACATGATGGTGAGGGTAGGCACTAAGTGAAGGCCTTATTAGCCTCATATCAAGTTCAAGAACCAAAAATTAATGATCACAAGGAGAAGATGGATTCGTTAGAGCAGATTCTGTATGTTCGGTCTTGAACTTTAAATCAAATCAACAGAACTATGGCAGAGATGAAGGTTGATGTCAACCGAATCCATCAACATCAGAATTACATAATGCAGCATGGTCCAGATCATGGAATTGCCATGAAGCCATGGCATTTTGAGGGTGATCTGGAAGATTTTAAAGATTCAGATGAAGAAGAAACTCTTGGGGGTTTCAGGGTGAGAAGCATTGGTCAAGAAGCTAACCATAGGCAGCAAGTTTACATGGAGGAGCAACCCTAACAAAATTGTAGAGGTGGTCCTCTGCAAGTCCTGATGCGAACCAAATTCAGGGAAGTATCCAGCAGGTAGCGTTTATGCCTCAAAATAATTACCGTAGGGGATTCAATCAAAATTTTAATCATCAAAATCAACAAGGATATCACAATTTCAAACAAGTTGAAGACTTTGGCAAAATCAAGGAGGTTTATTTCAAAATCAACCACGAATGGGTGGTGGACAGTACGGAAATAGAAGGACCTTTGTGCGACACAAACAAGGAGAGGGCCCTGAATTTCAAGGATTTGAAGCTATGGAAAATTTAGGATTCAAGATGAAGATGGACTTGCTTACTTACGATGGACGTTTGCATATAGAAGACTTCTTGGAGTGGTTAACGATCGTCGAAGATTTTTTCGAGTATATGAATATTCCAGAAGATATGCTGGTTAAATATGTTATGTATAAATTAAGGGGAGTAGCATTTGTTTAGTGGAAACAAGTACAAAACAACAGAAAGATAGAGGAGAAAGCAGCAATAAACACTTTGAGGATGATGAAATAGTACTTAAAGGCAAGATTGTTACCTCTGGAATATGAATAAGCTCTCTTTAAATAGTATCAAAATTCCAAGCAAGATCACTTTAATGAATATACAGATGAGTTTTATCGATTGTAGTCTCGTTGTAATCTGAAAGAGTGAAGATCAGCAGGTAGCTCAGTACGTCAAAAGGACTTAAACTAGAATTTATAGATGATTTGGGTACACACACAATTTGCACATTTTTTGAATTGTGAACATTGCCAACAAGGTGGAGGCCCCCTTAAAGTCAGGTTATAAATCTCTGTTTGGATATGAGGTGTTTCTAGCGGATCGACTCAGGTACAGCTACTGAAAAGAATATGCAACAAGCTACAAATCAATCTCACGGTACTAATCTTCCTTGAAGTAACAATACCATGGGTGCTTCAACCAGTGACCGTTCTAAATTAACACAACCAAAACGCATTTCCAACAATATTTATTAGTGGCCAACTATTGATAAGTGTTACCAATGTGGACAGAAGGGACATCACTCCAATAAATGCCCATAAAGGCCTTGGGTTGGAGTTGTGGATGAAGTTAATGAGGAAGAAACTATTATTGACCCTGTGAAAAAGGGTGGTGAGGTTGAATATGTAGCCGCCGATGTGGGAGGACACGTTACATTGGTTATCGATATGATCTTGTTGTCCCCTAAGCAGGAACTTGATGAATAGCGTCACAATCTTTTTAGAACCCCTTACATAATTCAACAGAAGGTGTGTTATGTTATCATACACAGTGGGAGTTGGAAAATTTGGTTTTGAAGATTTTGGTGAAAAAATTAAGTCTGAAGACAGAAACATCCAACCCCTTACACAATCAACTAGATAAAGAAGGGCACATACATAAAAATAACTGAAGTAAGTCCCATTCTCAATTGGGAAGAATTACAAGGATGTTGCTACGTGTGATGTCATTGATATGGATGTGTGTCATGTTTCGTTGGGAAGACCCTGGCAGTATGATGTTGATGCTACTCACAAGAGAAGAAAGAATAGCTACAAATTATCTTGGAATAGTAAGAAAATAGTGTTGTTACCGTTGAAAAGGGACTATAGTGTACCAAAATCTTTAAACGATGATGATAACTTATTTCTTATTATTGGAGGGCCATAATTCGAAGAACATATTACAGAAGCAATGGTGGAATAACTTTGCTAACGAAAGATTTGATGGTTGAACCAACTACAGTACCAATCAGAATTTCATGAACTTGTTCCTAAAGAGCTTCCAGTAGGATTGCTGATGTGATCCGGCTTAGCTCCAGTTTCTATTCAATCATGATGGTTCTGGCATTCGAAATGATTATCCACACATGATGACACACAAGGATAGGCTTGGAAATTCAAAAGGAATTCCATAGAATTTCACATGCTTGATGCAAGAAGCTAAATGATAAACATGCTTTCCAAGGAGTTCCTAAAGATTGGGCATGGAAGTTCAGGATGATGAAAGCTAGAGTGGGAAAAGGCGAAGAAATCAGAAGAAGTGTTTGCTTAAAGTGTGGGCACGCCAAAGCTAGGAATGGTGACCAAAAGGCAGAAGTACTGTTTTGATAAGGCACCGGCATGCCTTAATGTCCGAAATTCAGCCTTATTTTTCTAGCGTGTTCTCACAACCGGCTAGCGAAGAATGTAATTAGTTTTAATATTATTTTGGCAGCTTCTTTATTTCTTTAATAAGTCTTTTATTTTAATTAGGAGATAATATTTAGTTTGTTTCTTTTTATTATGATTCTTATTTTTAATAGGAAATAGTTTCCTTATTGTTGTAGGATTCTATTGTTTTGTTTGCTCCTATTTAAAGGAGGCACATTAATGAAGTTATCAATACAATTATGATTAATTAAAATTGAAAGTTTTCTCTTTGTGTTCTCTAAGAACATGTTGAGCATGTTGAATTGATTAATTCACGTGTTTCTTGACTTATCAATCTAGTATCCACACTAGATTGTGGCGTCGTTCACTATACCGAGGTTTGCGCTTCTTTAAGCATTGGGTTTAGGTTCCATTATCCATCTATTCATTATATTCCAAGGTTCTAGTCTATTTATAGACTACGGGTCAAGGATTCACAAACGACCTGGTTAGGAGTACGATCCGGGATCACGTCATTGGTATCAAAGCTCGCGTCATTGGTATCAGAGCAAACTTCTACTCTAAGTTATCTATCTTTTATATTTTTGTTATTTCAATTCTATAGCCCTAGTCTTTGATTCTGCGAATTGGGATTCCGTATCTTTGATTTAGGGTTTGTTTGAAAAAAAAACCGTGAACAGTGTCGCGTGAACAATAAACAAAAAAATTTCTTGAAACCCTAGAATTGAATCGTTCATTATTTGGGTTTTGATATTGCGGCGCCATTGCTCATAATAGAAGTCAAATTCCTTGAACCGTAGAAGTTGTTTGTTTTATTGACATTAGTGTTTAAAGCGCTACGAATTGATTTGATTTTACAAATTGTGAACTCTTGAAAGTTGAAAATTCGAAACCCTAGATTATTCGTTTATACTTATTATTGGGTTTAATCTTGTGATTTTGATTCATATAAATTCCGATTGGTTGGGAAATCTAGAAGACCCTAGGAAAATTTTGATTGCTATACTCGTAGGGTTTGATATTCATTGGTGATTTGTTTGAAATTCTGCTATAATTGTTTTAGCAATTCTAGAAATTCGTTTGGCTCATTAATATTGCTAGAATTTGGTTTCTTGAGTCTTTAGTATTACATTGTGAAGGCACTCAGTCTAATTGTTGGGTGTGCGATTGGTTGTTGAGGACTTGTGACAAATTCATATTGTTCAACTTGTTTAAAAGAGTTCCAAAGAGAAATTGTGAGGTTATCAATATTTTGTGTGCTAAACACGAGCGGTAAAATCAGAGTAACATCTTTTGAGTGAAACACGTAAGGGAGTGCTGTGAGGAAATTTTATTTCTTTATTTGTACTAATCCTTGTTTTGGCAGCGATAATGTCTTATTTTAATTTTGAGCAAAGTTGGCGTGATGAGGAGTTTAAAAGGGATAGCACATGAGTAAGAAATCTAGAAATTAAAAGGCACATGCGATTAAGTGAAACTCCTAACGGGGGAAGGAGAAAACAAAATTTGAATAATTTCAAGAAAAAAAAGTCTTCCATGTTTGAGGATGAAGATTGCCGTAGGTTTGAGGAGATGGTTGCCACAGCCTATGAGCAAGCTAAGAGGAGGAGCAACTCATTGCCTAGCCAAATGCCAAATGAAGTTAAATCCAAAGCACCCATGGAGAATACAGCTTCCATTGAACCTATGTCATCATTGAAGGTCATGGAAACTAACCAGTTGGGAGAAATTGAGGAACAAGCCGTAGAAGGTGAATTGCTAGCTAAATGTGGTGACCCAAGTGTGCGAACGAATGTATTTCGAACTAGATGCCTCGTGCAAGAGAAGGTGTGTAGTTTGATAATTTATAGGGGAGTTTACACAAACTTTGCTAGCACAATAATGATTGAGAAGTTGAATATGCCTACGTTCAAGCACCCGTGTCCTTATAAGTTGCAATGGCTAAATGATAATGGAGTGATAAGGGTGAACGAGCAAGTGCTTATTTCTCTTAGCATTGGAAAGTACAATGATGAAGTTTTATGCAATGTTGTTCCAATGCAAGCCGGCCACATGATTTTGGGTCGACAATGGCAGCTTGATATGCAAGTCAATTACAACGGCGTTTCTAATAAATACTCTTTCAAGATGAATGGGAAAACCATTACTCTTGTTCCATTGCCACCAAAGCAAGCTCATGAAGATCAAATGAAGTTACAAAAGGAGAGTGATCAAAAGAGAGAAAGTGAGCAAAAAAAAGAGTGTAGTGAGCAAAAGAAAAGGAGTGGCGAGGAAAAGAAAGAGAGTATATAGAGAAAAAGAATAGAGAATGAGATCTCAGGCGAGTGCAAAGAAAATGATTGCGAAAAAAAAGAAACTCAAGTAGTAGTCATTGAGAGGCAGCTTGAGAGAAAAATAAAAGAGAGTGATGAAAAGAGACAGGCTAAGCTAAAAGAGAGAGAAAAGGAAATTTTAGTGGTCTCTAGTGAGAATGAGTATGAGGGGAGACAAAAGAATTGTTATGCAAAAATGAGTGGGGAGGTATTTTTAAATACTAACAAATTTAACCCGAATTTGCATATTTCTATTTTGTCTTCATTGCAGGAAATGGTTGACCAAAGCCAAGGGCAAGTGGAGTTAGAACATGACAAGCAAGTTCTAAGGCAAAGTTTTGGTGAGTTTTCTAAGTTGGAGTTAGTAAGTTGTTCTCCGAAGAAATTATTTGGATTTAAAACAAAGCATGGATTGTTTGAATGGGCAACTAATTCTTTGATTTTGAATAATGTTTTAATGAATTTAAAGAATCAAGTTTTGAATCCATTGTTGGGAAAAATTGTTTTGAAGGGTTTTGATAATTGGAATTTCACACTGCCATGTTGTAATAATAATTTGAATTGTTGCTTATCGATTTGTTTAAATGATCAATTGCTTATGGTGAGTTTTGAAGCGCTAACCGTTAACCTCAGAAAGTGCACTTTTGGCATGGATGAGATTGTGTCTGCATGTTCTATTTTGAGGGCTGTATGTAAGCAGGTTGTAGCGGAGGAATTGAATAACATGACAGCCATAGAGAGTGAAAGGAATATGGAGACTATTTGCGGAGAAGAGCAAGGGTTTCCAAAGACAGCCATAGAAGCAAGGAAGATAATTGAAAAGGGAATAAAGGCACTTCAATGCCTAGACCGAATCAATTTGGTAAATGGAATACAGTCCTTAAGGCATGAGTTTTGTGAGTTTTCTAAATTTGATTCAAAAGGCTGTCTTCTAAAGGAATGGTTGTTTCAAAAGCATGAGTTTTCCAAAATTGATTTTAAAAGATGTTTTGCAAAAGAGTTGTTGGGTTTCAAAAAAAAAGTGATACTTCTGTGTATTCCAAAAAAGCTCTTGGGTTTCAAAACAAAATATGGATTATTTGTGGGGTTAGTTGCATCGTTTGGTTTGACTAAAACATCCATGAGATTGTTAAATTATGTTTTGATGCCAATCATAGGATTTGTTATTATCTATTTTGAGGATGCACTGTTTTACTACAAGCAATTGAATGAACATGCATTACCTTTGAGGGCTGTTTTAGGTGTATTGCATGTAAGGAGATTATTTGATAACCTAACAAGGTGTACTATTTGCACGAAAAAGTTTGTGTTTGTTTGGTTTGTTATGAGTGCAATAGGTATACAGGTGTTGGAAAGCATTGGAATGAAGAATAACATTCGTGAGCAAAGTCAAGAGGTTCGAATTCAAAGGCATGAGCCTCGAGAAGAAGCTATTGATGAGAATAAGTTCTTTACAGAGCCAAGAGATAAAGTTCGAGCTGAGTTAAAGATTGACTTCATTAGAGTGGATCGCTTTGATGTCCATCCAATCTTTCTATTGATAGAATTCTTCAACAAGTTGCGGAGGATTGCATTGCAGCATGGTTTGAACTTTAAGGAGTTTTGCTTTGCAAGGAGAATCAAGCATCGAAGATATTCAAAATATTTGTTTTCATGGCAAGGAAGAAAAGAATTATCTCATGTTGAGTTTCGACGGAATAATGGAAAGTATTCAAAATACCTGTTCTATTGGCATGGAAGATTCCAAGTTCCAAAGCTGCATCAGAATATCGAACTTGTTAAGGACTGGCTAAATCGAGGGATGGATAGGCCAGATTCGAGGACAAATCTTCTTGAAGAGGATGGTATGATGTGATCTGGCCTAGCTCCAGTTTCTATTCAATCATGATGGTTCGTGGCATTCGAAATGATGATCCACACATGATGACACACAAGGATAGGCATGGAAATTCAAAAGGAATTCCATAGAATTTCACATGCTTGATGCAAGAAGCTAAATGATAAACATGCATTCCAAGGAGTTCCTAAAGATTGGGCATGGAAGTTCAAGATGAAGAAAGATGGAGTGGGAAAAGGCGAAGAAATCAGAAGAAGTTTTTGCTTAAAGCGTGGGCATGCCAAACCTAGGAATTGTGACCAAAAGGCAGAAGTACTGTTTTGATAAGGCGCGAGCACGCCTTAAAGTCCGAAATTCAGCCTTATTTTTCTAGTGTGTTCTCACGACCGGCTAGCGAAGAATGTAATTAGTTTTAATATTATTTTGGCAGCTTCTTTATTTCTTTAATAAGTCTTTTATTTGAATTAGAATATAATATTTAGTTTGTTTCCTTTTATTATGATTCCTATTTTTAATAGGAAATAGTTTCCTTATTGTTTTAGGATTCTATTGTTTTGTTTGCTTCTATTTAAAGGAGGCACATTAATCAACTTATCAATACAATTATGATTAATTAAAATTGAGGGTTTTCTCTTTGTGTTCTCTAAGAACATGTTGAGCATGTTGAATTGATTAATTCATGTGTTTCTTGACTTATCAATCTAGCATCCACACTAGATTATGGCGTCGTTCACTATACCGAGATTCGCGCTTCTTTAAGCGTTGGGTTTAGGTTCCATTATCCATTTATTCGTCATATTCCTATGTTCTAGTCTGTTTATAGACTACGGGTCAAGGATTCACAAACAACCTGGTTAGGAGTACGATCCGGGATCGCGTCATTGGTATCAGAGCTCGCGTCAATTGCCCCCTTACGAGATATTCAACATCAAATCGACTCATTCCAAGGGCTAGCTTGCCTAATTTATTGCACTACCGTATGAGCCAGTAACAACATGAAACTTTACAGAATCAGGTTGAAGATTAGTTGAAGAAATGATTAATACAAACTAGTAACTTTCTGTCTTTCGGGCATTAAAGAGAAAAATGCATTATTGGCTGACAATAGTTAAGAATAACCTCGCTGGAATTAGGCTAAATCAATACAAACTAGGATGATAAATAATAAATAAATAAAGACACACAACAGGTAAAGGGTAAATTACAACAAAGCCCTGAAGTGTTGCCCATTTGTAATTTGCTCCATTGAACTAACGAAGGAAGTGAAAACAAATTCCAACACTCATGTTTTCACACTTTTTCCCATTTTTTTATCCAAAATTAGCTAAAATTTAATTGATTGGCATATATACATATATATGTTATCGTACAAAGACAAAAGGTCATTTGGTACATTGAATGTTGATGCCCTGCAAGATATGCAAGTGTAAGACTCAAACCCTTGCCTCCTTGCCAATGCCAGGTTTTGAATAACTCCTTACCACTTTAGCCACTTTTTCTGTTGTAAATGACATGTATATACTAGTGCTAATCATGCCAAAGGCATTAGGGATCCAATTTATTACCCATACATCTTAATTATAACTCTTACAAACACATCTTCCACCTAAGCTTTTCTATATTTTATCCCATATACATTCCTCTCAACTCTCTGATCTTTTCTCTATTATACCTTTTTTTTAGATTCAAAAACCATTCTACCGTATCATGAACCAGTGCGTGTGCGGGTGTGAATATATATAAACCTTAACATAGTTATACGAGAAAATGAATTAATTGAACAAATTTGTCCAAAATCCCTTCAAAACATTCAAGACTGATGCAACTTCATTGGACTTTCAACATATATTGGAAGCAAATATGGTTAAGTGTAAATCCTGAAGGGAGTTTTATGCTCTTTAATATAGTTGAAGGGCACAACAAATAAACCTAGGTAGTCTGTGTTTAACCTCTTTGTGCTAATTGAAAGTTAATTTATTCAGCAGTACAAGGTAGATATGGCATTTGTTTCTCATCTCCTAATGCCAAACTGAATTAAAATTCAGCATTTAGTGTTAAAAGACAAATCTGGTACTGAATGCTTAATTTTATTTTATTTTTTTATACAAATCGAGGACTGAATACTTAATTTAACTTTTAAAGAAATTTTGCTGCATCCTTATTCTTTTTACTCCTTAGCTATTGATAAAAATAACGATAAAATTGTGAAATGGCATTTATTCAGCGTTGAGAGCTAAATAAAATCAAACACATTTTTAAGAAGTTTGATTCAACATTCAAAACTCAACATTTAGTGTTCAGCAATCACAGGTTAAAAAAACAAACAGACCTTATTTAGTCAATAATTCACATGGAGCTTAATCATAAATCCATGTACATGCACGCACACAAGTTTTAGCAATAAGTACATCAAAAACTTGGGAAGGCAACAGTCATGGGTTTTCCATTTCCATTGGAGATGATTGGTGTCTTTCCTTCCATTGGATTGACAATCAAAGGCCTCATCAACACAAGGGCATGTCCTTGGTTTATATATTGGGTAATTTTCCTCATCTTTCACCCACTTCCCGTTTTATAAATATCACAACTCCTTAACTTCTCCAATATTTCCACTCCCATTTCTGAAAACCCATTTTTAGGAATTGGGTTTTCCTCCTGAATTCCACCCCCAAATTCTTTCCACTTGTAAAGTACACTTTGTAAAACCTCTCAAAAAGAGGTCAGTTTAGCAAGTGCCCAACTCGTAAGAAGCACGCTTACACTCTGTAAAAAAAACCTCTCATAAAGAGGTCAGTTTTTTAACTGAAGAGATTTGGCAACAAATGAGAAAATTGTCATAATTTGTCTAAGTCAGAAGGGGTTATGACTCTACTCAAAACTTAGCCAAAAAGAATAAATTTTCCTTTTTAAACACCAAGGATTTCGCAAAAATTCCTATCACCATATGGGTCAGTCACCAATCATAAAAGGATCTTAATGCAGGCCTGCTAAGAACTATACAATTCCTCTCATGCAAAGGTCAGTGTAGTAACTGATCAGCTCAATGAGCACCTTTACACACTGAGGAGCCAACTGACATTTAAGAGTTTTTAATAAATTTTGCTTAATGTTTATGGGGTATGACTCTTATGGACTTTAACCAGAATAACAAGAATCCCATTTTGTACTGAGAGACCTAACAACAACCAGTTCAACGAGCTATAGGTCCTTGACCTCTTGTGAATATGGCAAAGACCTCTCTTGAGGCATATTGTTTATCTTGCTTATTTCTAGTTATCTTTTCTCTATGTTGTGGGGGCATTAGAGTATCAATAGAGCTCATTACATCTCACACAACAATTTAGACAAAAGAAAAAGACAAGAATTTAAGCAAAATAAGACAAAGCAAGTTCCAATGCAAAAGTGATTTATTTTATTAATGAGGGAATCGATTATAGAGGTCCTAAGGATGCTGTCACAAAGAAAAGAAAAGAAAACAAGAAACCCTACAACTACAGATACTAATCCTACTAAGCTCCCCCCACGTCGTGACTATCAGCTCTATCTCCGGAAGGTGAAGGCTTGCCGGTCTCCCATTTCTCCAGAAGATTGGGCTCCTCTTCCCTAGTTAGCTAAAGAATGGCCAGAATGTCTCCTCTTTTCTCCAGAATCTTGGCCTCAAGATCCGGAGTTACACCTGCATTAGAAGAGAGCTCAAGCCCTTTAAGGTTGTCGGGCTACTGTAAAGCAAGCTCCTGGCATTTGAAGAAACCATCCACATATGCATCTCTGATCTTGGCTAGCGGTCCCCCTTGAGCGTAGAATCTTTTTACTGTTTGGAGTTCGACTGCAGGTATGGAGTCTCTAAGGTCTTTAGCCTCCTTCTCCAGCTCTGAGACCTGATTCTTTATAGCCTCGTGTTGATGGAAGACAGCAAATAACTCCTCCTTCTTAGCCATCACCTCAACTTGCAGCTCCCTCCCTAATACTATCGCTGGCCTCTTTTCTTCCCTCCCGCTCGAGCTCCATGAGCTTCTGGGTTTCTTCCCTCCCCTTGTGCTCAAGCTCAATAACCCTTTGCCCTTCTTTTAGAGAGACCCTCAAGCTCGCAGACTCCTTCTCTGCCCTATCAGCTCGGGTCGGCACCCTATTGAAATCCCCCCAGAGCTCGTGGAGGTCCTTCTTGTACTTCTCCAGCTTGGCAGAAAGACGCCAATATCCAGTCCCTTCCTTAGCCATGTGGAAAGTGGAGTAAAATAGGGAAAGGGCCTAAAAAAGAAAAAAATATATTATTAGAAGCTTGACGGAGGAGACAAGGTTATAAAAGAAAAATGAGAGTAGAGATGTAACCCGGCTCATATGATTACCATACTCATCGGTCACCTGGCTAACCCCTAATTCCCTGCATTTTGGAGCATTCCTTCACCCAAATGGGGCAAGGTTAGCCCAGGGATGAAGAACTTTAACCCATCTCCATCGGTTCTAGCGGTGGCAGAACTTGAGGTGCCTCCGAAGGCAGACTGCTTCTGAGCCACGACAGGGTCGAGCTCTTGAACGTCCTCCTCGTTAAAAACCACTTACTTGTAGGTTGTCTTGATGGGGGAAGTACTGCCTGGCGAAAGGACGTGGACATCTTTGTCTTAGAGCTCCTCGACACTCTCCAACCCTATTTCTTGCAAGCTTAGAGGCTGATGAGCCACGAGAGGACCAGTCATTAACTCCACAAACGAGCTGACACCTTATTCCTCCTCCACACCTTGGTCAAGAGCTGGTGCCACGCCTTCTTGTGTTGGAGTGATGGGAATAGGGAAAGAAATCCCCTCACTAGCCTTGGACTCCTTAAAGTGGGAGGACCTTTGTGAAGAGTTTTTTTCCTCTTAATCACCCTCTTGGGGTTGATTGCCAAAGGTATGTCTATAATAAACAGAACAAAATGTATTAGGACAAATGATAAGAGCCCCATGTGAACAATAAAAGAGCTCGAGGAGAGAGAAACTTACTCGCGGGGGGAGAGAAAGGAACTTTTCGCAGAGAAGCGATGCTTATAAGAACACCTTTTGATGAGACGCTTACAAATTATTTGGATTTCCTCCTCTGAAGTCCCCCCACCTTATATCTTTCCTCTACCTCTTCAACCTCTGAAGGAGCTGTGGATCCTTCCTTAGTAGCTTTGGCGGCTGTGGAAGATGGGGTCACCTCAGCAAGAGCCACGAAGGGCCTGTTGAGCTTAAGATCTACCACGGTCAGGATGGAAGAGTCCATGTCGCTGGGCCTGGGACCCAGATCCAAGCGCCACAACATCTCTAGATTGGTGAGTGCGGCGTAGTTCTTCATAGAGAACCTTTCAGCATCCTTAATCCACTCATTAGACACCGAAGTAGACCACTCTACATAAAAGGATAAAAAAAGAAACGACAGACAGCTCAGCCGTGGTCTATAAAATAAAAGATACAAGAATTTGAGCACTTACAGATGGAGACGGGATCTGTGAACCAAGCCTTGAGATCAATCACGCTGGAGCATTGCGGATCATGCTCACAGCTGGTCTCAGACACAAAAAAAACCTTTTCTTCCAGTTAAAAATGCTGAAGGGCAGGTCGTGAATGAGCTTGGGAGCTCCCATCCTTGGGGAGTAGCTGAGACCCATTTTTTCCTTCACCGTCCTTGCATTGGAATAGAGTAAGGAACTCATCGACTGAAATCTCGTGGCTCCTTACGAAGATGGCCATGAATATCAAAATGGACCCAATCAAACAACTCTACATGTTTGGAGGGACTTGTACCGACGCAAGGTCTAGGGCCACTAAGAGCTCCCTTAAATCGTCGTCCATTGGAAAGCAGAGCCCATGCTTGAAAGCAAATTCGTAAAAACACACTTTCCCGGGTAATTAAGAAGTAGTAAGCCCTTTCATCTGGACCCAGGGCTCTGATTCGCACCCATCGGGGATTTAATACTTCGCCTAAAAATGGGAATATCAGGTATAGAGAACGTCGACGGGATGGAAAAGAAGGATAAAGAGCTCAAGTACTTAGTGTAGGCCCCGATGGCCACCTCAGTGTTTGCGACCGTAGGAGGAAGGCAAATAGTGACCTCTTTCAGGTCATTGTCTAGTATGCGAACGATGTTGACAGGCCATGGGGCAATAGTGGTAGAGGCAACGCTCTGAACCACACCTGAGGAGGAGTCAGTTTCCCCCTGGACGGTGATCTCTAGGTTTTGGCCGTGTTCAGTAAGATAATCCATGAGGAGAGCTAAAGTATGTAGAGAAGTAGAATGGGCGAAATACGGGATGAATTTGAAGAAATTCTTCAGAGGAACGCTCGAGAATCTCCTAAAAAAAGGATATGAAGGTGGTCTGTAGGCCAGGTTAGCAAGAACAGAGAGCGAATTGGGTTTCTGGGCTCTAAGGTACTTAGGGTTTAAGAGAGATAAGGTGAAATTTTTGCTAAGGTAAGAGGGTTTATATAAGGTGTATTGGAGAAGCTAATTATCATTTCAAGTGCTTTAACTGTCCACTCACAGACCTACTACCCCACGTTCGCACGGTTTCTAAAGAATGTGAAGCTAGTAGGACACGACCTCTATGAATAGTAACGCTCTTATAAAGAGCTCTGAACGATGGACTGTGGCGACAAAAAGATCATCATAAATTTAGCACCACGTATGCGGAATTATTGATCCTATTCGCTCATAAAAAATCCAAGCTCAAAATAGCTCGACCGCCAAAGCTCAGCACTGTTATCGATACCAAGGTAGATAAGTATCCTCCCCAATTAGCTCTTCCAAGCTAAATGGCAAGGATAGGGAGCAATTGATAGTGTAAATTAATAACTTAATTTACCTAGCCAACCACGACCCAACACATGGCCACCCACGTCAGCATCTTATCCTACCACAGTAAAAGGAGCTCTATTTAGGTGCACAAGAGGAACAGAGCTCATCGGCAGTTAGGCGTGTGCTCGAGAATTATTTTCGCATAACCGATTACGGAGCTCAAGGGATAGAGCTCTTTCAGCGATCTCTACAGCTCTCGCTTAACCGCTCTGATGGAGTAGCTGATAAACAGCAGAGGTGGAACACTCGGTTTCCTTATCTCTTGTAAATCACGGCCTAAGTCGCGTATAAGGCATAATCGGGCTCCGGATGGCCAAATTGGGTTCTGGAAAGGTTAGCATGGTTTGGAAACCTCCAACAAGTCATATTAATATATTTAAGTGTGTTATAATGACCATAAGTTTCTTCGGGTGGTTCGGATAGAAATCGGTTCGAAAATCACAAGTTTCGATCCTACGCGATTAATGATTTTTACCCAACTTTGGAAGACCAAAACTTCTTCATCCAAACTCCAAATGAGTCCCCGTTTTGGTCACGTCTTCATTTTAATGCCCTCTACAACTTTCGTGTTTTCTCCTAGACCTAATTCTCACTCCCCGATGGCTAAAATTGAGTGTAAAGTTGAGTCTGTGACCAAACAGCAAAACTATGTGCTGTGAATAGTGGAAGTCGACTACATGGTCTTAATGTAGTCGACTACATTGACCTGGGTGAGATTTTGAAGCTTATTTCCTCCCTTTTCCTTCTAATTTTCATCCAACCAATTTGAGAGCTTTTAGAGAGAGATTGAGGGAGATTTTAGGGGAAATCTCGCGATCTTCTAAGGTGCTTCGTTCCGCATCAAAACCACGCCATCATCACCATCTCCATCATCATCTTCTCCACCTTCATCCACCATTTCTAGGGTTTATAGCTACAATTTGGGGGTTTTCGCTTCTACGCGGTTCCGGCTCGATTCACTGGCAATCCTTCGAGGGATTGACCCTCCTAAGGTGGGAACAATATTATTAAAGCTTGTTTTCAAAGTTATTACAACATATTTACCCCAAATCAACAAAACCTAGGGCTTTTTCTACATAAGCATGTTCATGGGGTTTTGGGAATAATTCTTCTTGATATATTGTTTGCTTTATACTTAATATGATTATATATTATGGATTTTATGATAATCCCCAATTTCTATGTTGTTTTCGGATAGTTTGGCATAAAACCCCTATATACGGATATGGTTATGAACTATATGATATGATACTCATACTTACGACACGATACATAATTTTAAAAGTATATTTTGGACAAAGTTACATATGTTGGTGGTATTGTTGTTGTGTTTTAAGCTATAAACTATATTTATGAGATTTTCTACTTACTTAGCCAGTCCGTAAGTATGCTGGTCAAATACACATATATGCTTTGAGTAAATAAAGTCTTTAAATCATATTGGGAGGCTAATTGGGAACTCGTATACATTGTTTGATTGTGTTAGACTTGGCTTAGGGCCAAATTGATGGAAACATGTGAAACCTCCCAAACTAATGATTTTCTGGTTTCCTTTATTAACTGACGGACTTGGCGGATCTTGTTCAGTCTCAAAAACAATACCACTACGTGTTTTACAAAGTGTATAAGTAACCATAACATGGATGGATACATATATATATACGAGTTATACGAGTACATATGAAATGTATGTATATTCATATCTATATCTGTTGGATTCTATATTTTAATGATTTCATGGATTTGATGAATTTATTGTTGATTGGATATATTATCGGATGGCCACACCGTTCGTACTAGATAGATGGTGATTACCCGTAGCGTATAGCCTTGGTGGCTACGTGAGGATTATTGTAGCATACGCCTTTATGGCGGCGTGAGGTAGCGTATGCCTTCGTGGCTGCGTGAGGTAGCGTCTAGGTGGACCTGGTAGGTGGTCCCTGCCTTGGGCAGAAGAAACCGAGTTGCCGGCTATCTCTGTGCACAGTAGATGTATGAAAATCCTAGAAGTGAGTGTGATATATGTGATTGATGTGATAGATCTAGTCGCGGTGTTGTGGCATACTTAGTATGATGATGTATATGTATATACTTATATCGTCTTTCTTATACTTTGGGTTGGGGGACATTATATATATGCATTTCACGAAAGGTTCCCCGTGCATTGGCTGCTTCAAAACTATAATATATATATATATACACTTGTATATACAAAAAGAAATGTATTTTACTCAGAGGTGATTCTTTATAGAGAAGCAGCACATAAACTATTTTCATTATAAAACATAGCATGGCATGCATCATTTCCAACTTATTTTCTTATACAAAACTCTTATAGTTCGCACTGAGCCCGTTTGGCTCACTCCCATTTTTCAAACCAGGTTTTGCAGGTGTTTGCGGGAATGGTACGAGTACAAGTCTAGATAGCTCTGATGGACCCTGGTCACCTATGTCGTTAGGAAACAACTTATGTACTAGTTGATTTGTTATTAAATGATAATGTATTATAGTATTGTATTTTGATATAAAGTTTATTGAGATTGGGACCTCATTGGAGGCTTTGTATATATGATTTTTCTTAAATGTGGAGTATATATTGAATATGGATTATATGTATATTTTAACAGGTTTTGGTATTGCTTGATAAATAAACTCCACATGCCAAAATTTTATAAAATTACCGCTTTGTATGGAATTCTCTTTTTATATAAGTTATAATTTATACCTTAACACACGTCATCGCGTACGACACCGTGATTAACCGGGTCCTGGAGGTGAAATCCTCTCAACGGGATTTCGGGGCATCACAAGTTGGTATCAGAGCTTTAGGTTTAATGTTTTCCTTGGGGAATTAATTGGTAGATCCAAAATTAGGGGTGTGAGCGGTTATAGTATTCCTCGGAAGACAAATATGTTCTCGTGCGATAGGATTCTTCCGTTAGGATATTTGAAAAATGGGAGAATTGTGAAAGGAGATGTGGCTTGTCTTGGCTACATCCATTCACAAAGTACTTGTTTAATTCTTTTTGGCATCTTTCGTGAATTATTTTAGTCATTGGCTCCTATATCGCTTGTTTCACATATAAGATTTGTGATCGGGATTAGTTCTGCCACTAAGTAAGCAAAAGGCGACTGATGGATTATGTTATAGTCATCCGCCGGCCAACGGTTGACTATCTGATAAACCACCAGTCCACTACTCCTGACTGAGGTTAGAAAGTGGCATACTCGTAGGAGAGTGGCTGCTAAAGTCCTATTCCTCGTGTTTACCCCATTGTTTCTTCTTCGATTTCTTGCGGGGTGAGCCTAGTGTGTGGATGATCGTTCCTCTGTAATCATATGGCCGCGTTTGAACTTGTAAGTCTAGTTACGAGAGAGGGAATCCATAGATTCTGTCTAAATTGACTACTATGGTACAAGTAAACGTTTATATTGATCTAGAAATCATCTCGTCTGAAAGATCTCCTTTGTAGGATGACTACTTTATTGTGGGAGGAAGAGACAAATTTCCTTAGAAACCCACATGGAATGTATGAGAATGACTAAGTTTAGTCATGCATATGTTTATATCCTATCTCATGAATCTAAACCCAGTATGGAATCATGGGGACTGGTATAGTTTAGTTGTGTATGCCTGTGTACCCTATCCTAAGAGTCTGGATCCGATGTGGATGAGTGGCTGGACTTTCTTATGGATACCGATACTTCGTGTGTGCCAGGGGTATGCTATTCCTTGGAGTAAAAAGGCATATGACCGTGGTGAGACATACTTTATATGTATTTTCTTTTGAGAATGGTCGGTTACAAGTATTCCTGCCTCAGGAAAAGCATTGAATATGCTTATTTCAGAATCGTAACCTCATTTTGTTTGTCATGTAAGTTCAATTGGGAACAAAACCCTTTCATTGACCCTTGTATCAAGCACATCTGTGTGTTATGTCTTGTTCCCTAAAGTGATGGGAGAGAATCTCCAATAGTATCCACAAGGCACCTCACCTTTATTAGCTGCGATCTTATCCTTCCTTCGCAATAAGGAACCCACAATGAATTCGTCTGAAGTACAATCCTAGTTCATCTTCGTTAGGGGGACCTATCAGAGTGACGCAGCGAAAGCTTATGGACTTGTCGAATTGAGGCTATAGTAACTATTCCTTTTGTAAGCCTCTTATCTTTGTTAAGTATACTGCATTGGGACTTTGAGAATTTGGTTTGTAAAAGGGACTAGAAGTGAACTCCCTTGGTAAATCTTGAAGGAGAGTGTTTGTTTAACGGTTGTATCTCGTGGCGAAAGGGAATAGAACCCTTAGTAGAACTATACGCTCCTTTATTTCATTTCTCTTGTTTCTTTCTTCAGTGGAGCTTTGGGTACACATTCATGTGGAATATGATTCCATTCATCATGATAGGGGAGACTTGTTCGAACTACTCAATGATAGAGTGATGGCATATTAAAGGTGAATTAGGGAACTCAGTTTTTGAACCCTCCTCGTGTTTGAAAGGTGTAGCACCTCTGAGACACAAGGTGTACCATTGCTTGACCCTTATTGGGTTAGCCTTGGCGAGATGAGCACTTTTGAGAAATAGTTCCCATCCTCCTACGTAGACATTTAGCTAGAGTGATGTGTATGCTAGTTATAAAGCAAGTTTTCGCTAAAAGAGAAGTCTGGAACGGAGAATCGTACTTTCAATTTAAGATGACTTTCCTGGTGACAATTTTTCCTACCTTGTTTCAAGAATCCAGATGTTGTTGAGGTAAGCATTTCAAGCTTAAGACCTTCCTATTCCCTTCTTGATCTAGTTTGGGATTTGAAGCAGTACTCCAGATTCAAGCCTTATTTATACTAATCACGGGCAAACCCTTTAAGGAGGGGAGACAAGACTTAACCTCGATAGATAGACTTTGTTTGCACCACCATTTCTCTTCCTTTTATATATGTCAAAGCTTGTCCTAGCTCGAGATAACAGTCTGGACTATTGCATGAATCACACCTTTGAAGGAGTATGAACTCTCTTAAGATTATGTTAGCATACTATAAGTGTATTACTTTCGCTCTGTGTATAATGGTTTCCCAAAGAGATTTTCATGAGATGTGTTTCTACTGCCTGTTAAGGGGGAGACAAGGTAAGATCCTATAAATTTCTTTTATTGGAAATGTTATGTATGACAGATGCATTACGAGGAACTCCTTATAGTTGGATATACAGTATTCTTACCATGTCAGTCGATTTATGACTGTGAGCTGCGATACTTCATGTCCCGGATTACTAGTGGAATAATCGGGGTCATGGTTACAAAATGATCTCGGGATTGTGTGTACAGATGAGAGGACTTCAAACAGTCCCTATAATTTAGCTAGCTCTCAGTGAGCCTATTTTCTTAGTCTGAAGTTTACGCGATGTCCATTGAAATTTCATTCTTAGTTTAGGAATCTATCTAAAGCTTAGAAAAACCATTTGGGGAAAGGAATGCATTCGCTAGTGTAACTACCTCTTGTATTTTGAAACGACCTCCTAAGAATTTTTTAGTTCTAAATTTTGTGAGTTATTATGATTCATCTTTTAGAAATCGATCCATGCATTTTTCCTCATCTGCTTGTTCCGGTTGGATAGAGTTAGAATCCAGTTAGGATTTCAAAGCAGGGTACGGATTTTGATTTTTGTATTCAAACCCTATTGATTTTTGGTCTGGTGCCTCTAACCTTTAGTGGAGCTATATATCTACTGGCTAAATAACACTATAGTTATCTTAATCGAATTGAGGGTTGCTCTTATTTAACTCTTGGGAGATTGGCTTATACTATTTCCTCCCCGATTATATAGAAATGGAATTCAGGCCATTGATTTACCGTAAAATAGGCTTGACACTTTATTTTATACTCTTCAATCATTCTTTGATTCCTTGGAAATGGCACCTCTCCGTGAGTAATGAGACACTGGAAACCCTTTTGTATTTGAAACTTAATGTCACTTGAGAACTTATTTGAGGATTACCAACTTAATCTCTTGTTACGGAACTACAATCACCCCGTATTGCAATATGATCATCCTAAGTTTCTTGAGTTAGAAACTTCTAAAGCCATTAAGAGGCAGATTTTGAGCATAGTGCCTTTATCAAGTCGAAGAACGTAGTAGGTGGAAACTGAAGTAGTGAAGATATGATGGTTGCATTGCCCAATAAGTTGGATAAGAGAAAGAGGCTATAGAATGAAAGTTCTATCATCCGCTACTTCGTTCATGTGTATCAGCGGTTGAAAACTCTCATGTTTGGTCAGTATCTCTTTCCATTGAACCTTTTAATGAGGTTGTGGCTTATCAGAGAGAATGAATTAGGTAAATTTAGTCATGTGACCTTCCTTCTTTATCGTTTGATATGATTATTCCTGTTGTTCTGATCTTTGAGATCGAAATCATTTTTTATTGGCGAGTTTAGTTTTTCTCTTCTAAGGAAGGGCAACTATGTAGAATTCAGAACCACTTGTGCCTTGAGCTGGTAAGCTATCTTGGGGGAATTTCGAGGATGAAATTTATTAAGGAGGGGAGATTGTAACACTCGGTTTCCTTATCTCTTGCAAATCACGACCTAAGTCGCGTATAAGGCAGAATCGGGCTCCGGATGGCCAAATTGGGTTCTGGAAAGGTTAGCATGGTTTGTAAACCTCCAACAAGTCATATTAATATATTTAAGCGTGTTATAATGACCATAAGTTGCTTCAGGTGGTTCGGATGGAAATCGGTTCGAAAATCACAAGTTTCGATCCTACGCGATTAATGATTTTTACCCGACTTTGGAAGACAATAACTTCTTCATCCGAACTCCAAATGAGTCCCTGTTTTTGGCCACGTCTTCATTTTAATTCCCTCTACAACTTTTGTGCTTTATCCGAGACCTAATTCTCACTCCCCGATGGCTAAAATTGAGCGTAAAGTTGAGCCTGTGACGAAACAGCAAAACTATGTGCTGTGAATAGTGGAAGTCGACTACATGGTCTTAATGTAGTCAACTACATCGAACTGGGCGAGATTTTTAAGCTTATTTCCTCCATTTTCCTTCTCATTTTCACCCAACCAATTGGAGAGCTTTTAGAGAGAGATTGAGGGCGATTTTAGGGGAAATCTCGCGATCTTCTAAGGTGGTTCGTTCCGCATCAAAACCACGCCATCATCACCATCTCCATCATCATCTTCATCATCTTCTCCACCTTCATCCACCATTTTTAGGGTTTATAGCTACAATTTGGGGGTTTTCGCTTCTACGCGGTTCCGGCTCGATTCAGTGGCAATCCTTCGAGGGATTGACCCTCCTAAGGTGGGAACAATATTATTAAAGCTTGTTTTCAAAGTTAGTACAACATATTTACCCCAAATCAAAAAAACCTAGGGCTTTTTCTACATAAGCATGTTCATGGGGTTTTGGGAATAATTCTTCTTGATATATTGTTTGATTTTTACTTAATATGATTATATATTATGGATTTTATGATAATCCCCAATTTCTATGTTGTTGACGGATAGTTTGGCATAAAACCCCTATATACGGATATGGTTATGAATTATATGATATGATACTCATACTTACGACGCGATACATAATTTTAAAAGTATATTTTGGACAAAGTTACATATGTTGGTGGTATTGTTGTTGTGTTTTAAGCTATAAACTATATTCATGAGATTTTCTACTTACTTAGCCAGTCCGTAAGTATGCTAGTCAAATACACATATATGCTTTGAGTAAATAAAGTCTTTAAATCATATTGGGAGGCTAATTGGGAACTCGTATGCATTGTTTGATTGTGTCAGACTTGGCTTGGGGCCAAATTGATGGAAACATGTGAAACCTCCTAAACTAATGATTTTCTGGTTTCCTTTATTAACTGACGGACTTGGCGGATCTTGTTCAATCTCAACAACAATACCACTACGTGTTTTACAAAGTGTATAAGTAACCATAACATGGATGGATATATATATATACAAGTTATACGAGTACATATGAAATGTATGTATATTCATATCTATATCTGTTGGATTCTATATTTTAATGATTTCATGGATTTGATGAATTTATTGTTGATTGGATATATTATCGGATGGCCACACCGTTCGTACTAGATAGATGGTGATTACCCGTAGCGTATAGCCTTGGTGGCTACGTGAGGATTATTGTAGCATACGCCTTTATGGCGGCGTGAGGTAGCGTATGCCTTCGTGGCTGCGTGAGGTAGCGTCTAGGTGGACCTGGTAGGTGGTCCCTGCCTTGGGCAGAAGAAACCGAGTTGCCGGCTATCTCTGTGCACAGTAGATGTATGAAAATCCAAGACGTGAGTGTGATATATGTGATTGATGTGATAGATCTAGTCACGGTGTTGTGGCATACTTAGTATGATGATGTATATGTATATACTTATATCGTCTTTCTTATACTTTGGGTTGGGGGACATTATATATATGCATTTCACGAAAGGTTCTCCGTGCATTGGCTGCTTCAAAACTATAATATATATATATACACTTGTATATAAAAAAAGAAATGTATTTTACTCAGAGGTGATTCTTTATAGAGAAGCAGCACATAAACTATTTTCATTATAAAACATAGCATGGCATGCATCATTTCCAACTTATTTTCTTATACAAAACTCTTATAGTTCGCACTGAGCCCGTTTGGCTCACTCCCATTTTTCAAACCAGGTTTTGCAGGTGTTTGCGGGAATGGTACGAGTACAAGTCTAGATAGCTCTGATGGACCCTGGTCACCTATGTCGTTAGGAAACAACTTATGTACTAGTTGATTTGTTATTAAATGATAATGTATTATAGTATTGTATTTTGATATAAAGTTTATTGAGATTGGGACCTCATTGGAGGCTTTGTATATATGATTTTTCTTAAATGTGGAGTATCTATTGAATATGGATTATATGTATATTTTAACAGGTTTTGGTATTGCTTGATAAATAAACTCCACATGCCAAAATTTTATAAAATTACCGCTTTATATGGAATTCTCTTTTTATATAAGTTATAATTTATACCTTAGCACATGTCGTCGCATACGACACCGTGATTAACCGGGTCCCGGAGGTGAAATCCTCTCAACGGGATTTCGGGGCGTCACAAGAGGCGACTGCCACCTGCTCTGTGGACAGCGCAAAATACCCATCACCTTCATTAAATGCATACTAACTGCATTTAATGCACCGAAATTCATGGAGAAGCAAGGCCAGAGTCAATGGTGATCAAGGCATGGTTTTAGACCTACCACCAAAGCTCTGCCACACGTTTCCTCCAGTCATATATATACAATAATTATTTACTCCCTTCAATAACCAAGTTTTCCCAACAAAAGAATAGGCAATTACTTAAAAGAACAAGAGTGAATCCAGCATTCAATAGCAAAAAGACAGGAGAGAAATATAAGTTCAGAGCATTCAGTAGAGCTCCTAGAATAGAGATGCCAAAACTTGTGTAGCTCGAGCATACTCTTATTTTAACATTGTGAGAGTATAATAGTTACAGAGATTTTTAGGCGTTTGTAATAGTTGTTTATTTACCATCAATATAAAACAAACCGAACTCCTAGCTCTATTCCACAGGGGAAGACTAACATCGTATTTTCATATGAAGCCAACATCCTCTATAAATTTTTGACCCTCTTAAATTCAGTACATTTACTACTCTAATTATTTAATACAATCATTTGATTGTGTGGCCTAAAATACCCTTCCAGTTTTTAGCACCAACATGCTTTATTGGTGATCTCAGTCTACCCGGGTATACGAGTCCAGTTTTTTGATCATTTTCAAATTAGACTGATAAACCGGTTTGGACTATTTCACATATGGTCTTGACTATAATTTTCCAGAATAAGTACGCTAAGATTAGAGTGGGACTATTTTTTAAAAAAAAATAAAAAAATAGAAACCTATTTTTGAAAATAATATTGAGCCATCTAATTTGGTCTGATATTTAGTATTTTCAAATTGGATATTGAACCTAAGTTTTAGTTATTGAAAACTTTAGACGACACTATGTAGTTGGCTAAAGTTAAAGTGGCCATAGTATGTTGATTTGGGTTGGTCATATGTTATTCTCTTTTACCTAATTGTAACATATTATTCGTTTCACTGTGCCGTCTGACACAGATATACCTTAGTCCACTTACGAACTAGATAAAAGATAACACAATTGTCCGTGAAATTTCATAATGCTGTTAAATCATTTTTATAAAGAGATAATTTTCGTTGGAAATATCTAGACAGTCCTAAAATTATGTTTAACTATTCATAAAAGAAAATGCATTTTTTACCTACAATTCTCACCGCATATTCTTAGAACGTGCATTACATGGGTTGTAGTTTTATCCTATTTTGTGAAAGTACAACACATGCAATATATGTCTGTAAGAAGAAGGGGTCAAATACTAGTACGTGTAGCATTGCTCATTAATAAAAAAAATAAGTAGTTGGCCTAACTTGTATTTTAAACATGTTTCAACAAATAATATTGTTGTACCTATTAATAAAAGAATAGTATCTTGTTACTAAATTAAAATAATACTCCATTTGAATTTTTTTGTCGTAAATTAATTGCACCTAATTAAAAGCTAAAACGTCAGAATATTTTATCACCAAAATTAAGTAGAAAATAGTTTAAAACAAAAACAATATATCCCTGAAATACTCTTGCAGGTTTAAAACATTCTAAAACCAAATTACAACCTTCCACAAATAAAAAGTCAATTCATAATGTCCATAATTAAATACTAAATAATATTAAAAAAATAGAACTTAACAATTTATTTATACCAAAAAAAAGAGAGTTAAAATATGAAGGGACAATTAAAAAAAATGTCTTATTAGAGAAAGATTTTTACACTAAAGCCAAGGAATAAATTTTTTTGTAAATAAAGGGCCTATTTTTTCTTTTATTGATAATATGACATATGTCTTTTTTTTTCATTGTAAAATGACATCCCAACCCTTAAAATAAACTAAAAAAATACCAATATGCATTAAAATATGGATTGCAATATGAACTTTGCAGTTTATATTTCACTGCAATATGAACTTTGCAGTCCATATTTTTGGTGCAAAGTTCATATTGCAATCCATATTTTACTGCAATGTGAACTTTGCAGTCCATATTGCTAGTGCAAAGTTCATATTGCAGTCCATATTTCAATGCAATATGAACTTTGCAGTTCATATTTTACAGCAATATGAATTTTTAATCCATATTTTTTGTGCAAATTTCATAAAGAGGGGTAGTTTAGGTAATATATAACATATTTTTATTAATTAAATGATATTTAAATTTATTCAAACACCTTCATTTAAAATATAAAACAAAATAAGCCTCTTACACTAATTACCAATTAAAAATAGGCCCTTCATTCAAAAAAATATTATTCATTGGATTTTTAGTAAAAATCAATGTATAATAAGACTTTCTACCTAATTTCTAGTGAAATCACAGCTAGTCACTTACCCCTAGATGGTCAAAACCATAGTCCTATAGGAAAGGATTATCAATTGAAGTTTTGTGGCCTTGTCGATCTTCATCTCCAGACATCAACAGATTGTCACTGTTTAGCACTTGCTCATTTATTTCGTGTTCATCATCTTCTCCCATGCCATGGATTGTCCACGTGATCTCCAACATCATTGTTGCCATCTCGCTGTCATCATCGTCGCCGATTTAATTTGGTCATCACCATCTTTGATCTCATCTTCCTCATCGTGGTTTGTCTCCTCTCTAACGTCTTCGTCATCATGGTTTGGGGAAGTAGTGCTTTTTTGGATAGGTTCATGTTAATTATTTGTATAAGTTTCAGAGGGCTGATTAATGATAAGGTAATTGCTCTGCCATTAAACTTGTGATAAATGATCAGTGGTGGGAAAAGTATTCCATTTATAATTTTCTCATAAAATCCAAAGGTCGTGAACAGTGGCGTAGCCAGAAATTTTCAGCTGGGAGTGCGCAAATATATTTTTTATACATATACGAACAAACACAAACTCAAAATTTCTTGTCAATATAAGAATAAGAATAACCCTAAATTGAAACCTTTTCCGTTTCGTGTGCGTGGCCCACGATGCTTTGGACAGCCGGACGGGGTCACCAGTCAAGGAAAGCCGGAGAGGAGATCGGTGGCTCATTGCAGTGGAGACGTGGAGTGAAATGGAAAAGGTTTGATACTTTGAGCACTTGCAAAAATAAGAGAACAGGGGAAAAGAGAATGGAAAAAGAAAGGGGGGAGAGACTTGGATCTCCCTCTTCACTTAAGTGTATTTCAATTCTCCAAATAGCCCTCCACTTTTATTTCTTCAAATTATATACTCTCAACTATAAATTTATACATATAAATTCTTATATTATTTTAAAAAAAAAAATTATATATTTTTTATTTTATTTTTTTAAAAAAAATTATCGAAATCGTCTGGAGTGCACCCGCACCCCCTCGCCACAGTGTGGCTACGCCACTGGTCGTGAACCTATGAAATAAATTCCTCATGGTCTGCAAAATGGCTTCGTAGTGAACTTAAAAATTACATATGCAACCAAACAGGTAATCAATTCTCTCGTTACTCATGCCTTACCATTAATTGTTCTTTCGTTTTATCCTCCTAAATTTGCATGTAACTGTTTATTGAGTATATGTATCATATACTTAAAAACCTATCATCTTTTTTAATAAATTTTATAATTTCGATTAACCTTTGTACATTAGATATATATTCTTAAATATTATGTATATATATTTGTTAATATTCAATCCAAAAAAATACTAGTTTATATGTTTAATCTTAATTAAACTTTGTATGTTAGACATATACTCGTCCCTTGAATATCTGTACAATAACTTGTTAATATTTGTTAAAGAAAAAACTAGTTAGTATTATAATTTTTATTAAACTTTGTACACTTAACAGTTTTTCCTCCCAAAAATCATGGTATTTTGATTAATTGTTGTATTTTGATTAACAGCTTTAACCCCAAAAATGTTTATTATATGTTTGATATTTTTTATATCGATTTACTTATTTTTAGCTTAACTTTAATTAAAAAAAATACCTATAATGGCAGCATTTTAGGTTGACAAACAGTTAATACATACATGTTGAATGGTCATATAATAATATGCACAAAATTATTATGTTTTAAAAAGATTTACGTGTTACAAGTGGTAAAATCATGTTCGATATTGTTAGTATAGCTTAACTATTTAAGAGTGTTTTTTGTTTGTTTAAATTTTGGTTTTACTAATTTTTTTTATTGTAGTTATGCTATATTTAATTCTTCCAGAATCTAAGAATTTGAATTAAGGAAAAAGAAAAAAAAATCAAATTGCCATCTTTTCCTTACGTAAATGTAGCAATTAGATTATTTGATTGAGAAGGGTAGTTTGGGCATGATATAACTGCATTTATGGATGCTTTCATTATATATATGGCAAGAGGGACTAACTACTAATTTCAATATCCTATTAATTCTTGGTACTAATTAAGATGGTAAATATGGGGTCTAAATTTGATAATACTTTACTTGGTTGTCAAGTATCGAGACTTATACTTGATTGTCAAGTACCGAGGCTTATACTCAATCTTGAAGAATTGAGTAACAGACCCCTTTACTTGGTTGTAGAAGATCGAATGAAAGTAAGAGTGTTATCGAATATTTTTAAAAGTGCTAATATCTTCACCCCTAATAAAATTTTCGTCTTAAAATAATGGTTGAATGTAATCTGACCATTAGATATTTTAGAGTAGTGACGTGACATTTCAAAACCAATCAAAAATTCAAAATTCATGAAAAATGTATGGTGTGATTTGAACCGTAAGATGGTAAGACTTTAATTTTACCAAAGGCTTCCTATAATATAGATGGGGTTTCAATTCGAGAGTTTATCCTGTGGTGATTATATGTATCACAATTTAAATGCGTTTTTTATAACTATTTCATATTCTTAAAAAATATATATATATCAGCCTACTTTTTAATGCCCCTCCTCGTAATTTCTCTCTCCGCATTTTTTATCAACTTTTTTCTCTATTTTTTTATTACTCTTCTCTCATTAACTCTCTATCTTATTATCATTTCATTTTACTCTTACTTTAGGTTAGAAAATTTAATTTCCTCAGTTCACTGCTTCACATTGTCATTATTTTAACTGATGTTAATTTACATGCACTTTTGTAGTTAGCTTATATCGTAATACTCTTAACTAAATAATCTTTTTATTAGCAATATATATATATAATTAATATATTGTAATATTGAAAAAATGCTATTGTCAAACTGAAAGAGAGACTGCAGTATGAATCATATTTGAGTTATTATTTTACATTCTATGTATTATTTGTCATAAATATATTTTTTAGAATACATGCACGTCGTGCATGGCTACAAGCTTGTACTAATGTGTTTGTTGTATGGGATTATAGGCTAGATAAGATTAATTAATGATATCGTATATTTGTTATCACAAAGGATATGATATGTTTATTCTATCATGCGTTTGGTGTAAGGCTGTATATGATATTTTTATCCTATCACACGTTTAGTGCAACAATGGATATGATAGCGTAATGATTAATAATCCCAATGGCCTGCCTTTTAGTTCACAAGAACCGGATAAAAATATACCACCATTATAAGTGATATTATTTTATCCAATCATTGACAGATAGCAAAAAAATGAAAAAAATATTATTATTGTTCTTATTTCATCTTCTTCTTTGCGCCTTAAATAATTAAATTTATTAACAAAGATATATTACAACTCAAATTTATTTTTTCGTATAATATTATTGTATTTTTATTTTTCTTTTCTTACATGAAGAAACTTAAAAAAAAACAGAAAAAAGAAAAGAAATGTCTAAATGTCTTCTTTAGAAATCCAACATAACAAAACTTTACCTTTTTCTTACGAACAGCATAAAACTTACATTAGAAAGTAATATTTACACAAAATAACTAGCTGAAATCAATTGTATATTAAAAACTAAGTATTGTCCGTGCCATATGGCACGATGTAACAAAAAATATATTAATGTTGGAAATAAATATATTATATAATAATTTACAAAGTTTTGTCTATAGCAAAACAAACATGATCCATTATAGTTAAAGAATGCATTTACAGCGAAACAGTCATGAGATTCAAATACTTTGTTGTGTTTTACGGTCTCAAATGTATGGAATGGTTAGAAGAAAAAAGTGAGCACTTACACATAATTTTTATAATTTTCTATTTTGTGATCCAATTGTTCTTTGGCAAACTTATAAATTATCGAATTTATGTCTATATTCTAAATTCTTGTTTTTTTCAGACATAGTTTTTTCCGTCACAATTAATCTTATTTTATAAATATCGACGAGTCGATTTCACGTATATATTTTTTATTAAATTTTGACTTTAAATTTAAAGTTATAGTATTTTAAAGTGTTTAAAATTTTATAAGAGAGAAAAATGAAAATTGATGGGACATTTCAGATTTCAATCCAATGGCCCAAATATATTTAAATCAATTTGGCAAATTCTTTTACCATTAGATTGGTTGACTTTTGTATGTGTGGAGGTTTGAAAAATCGTTCCTTATTATATAAAAAATATATATACATAGCCTATATTTAAATATTAAAGGAATGGATTTATACTAAGTTTATTTGATATTCAAAAGTAATAAAATTGCATTAACAAAAAATAAGAATATAAAATTTTATGGACGAAAACGAAAATTCCATGTATATATTGTATCATATTTAAATTTTTAATCCGAAACTAAACCAAATATATAGTTTATTTAATTTTTAATTAATCATTCATATCAAAAATAATTACATAGAGTGAAACATATAATTTTGTCGCTTTAACTATATTATACTATGAATTACATAATTCGCTAACTAAATGTATGAATAAGCAAGCGTGCTTCATTATTTTTTATCTGAAGGTATCTCTCCTTGATGACAAGCATGTACAAGTTATTTACTTAGTTTTTTAAAGAAATCCCTCTCTGT
This sequence comes from Lonicera japonica, assembly GCA_021464415.1. Lineage (NCBI taxonomy): Eukaryota > Viridiplantae > Streptophyta > Magnoliopsida > Dipsacales > Caprifoliaceae > Lonicera > Lonicera japonica. The sequence goes on along the minus strand of CM038471.1, from coordinate 8,748,553 downwards.
AATTTGAGTCAAAATTGTGGCAGGCCTACCACGCTCAATCACGGAGCTTGACCTTTCTACTCTCTGAAGGTATCTCTCAGCTCTCAACTCTCATTCTTCAACATGTATTATTATACTATTATGGGTCTACCTGTTCTCTTGCTGCTCTAGATAACTATTTTTTTATTAATTTTTTTTATATCCTATTGAGATTTGATCTCCTTTATTTGTATTCCTAATGTTTCGTCACTTTTAAGTTAGTATTAATTAACTAGATGCTCTCATTACTAAGCCTCTGTTTGTAGTCGATTGTCATGTTTATGTTGGATGTTTACCTGTTGTTTGATAATATTCCTTAATTAAACAAGGTGTATTACAATTGATGCCAATTGCCAAATGATCGTTTGTAGAGGTAAGAGACATAAGGGTTTTTTTTTTTGGAATGCATAGTGCCTAAATGTTGTTTGATTAAATTTCTAAGAAAAGTAATAATTCATTACTTTAACTTTAAAATCTTTTGTTCGTGTGTGCAACGAATGCCCGGGTTACCTCTATTTCATTCTTCTCTTCTATAGCCAGAACCAACCTTAGGCATCAATCTCTTATCAACACCAACCTTGGGCATCAATCTCTCATCTTTACCAACCTTGGGCATCAATCCCTCATTGACACCAACCTTAGGCAATGCTGTGAACACACTATTATAGACACCAACACTACAAATGACAAGAGGTAGATAATTTATACTTTTTGTAAGTTAAGAACCCTAGCTAAAACGGATTGGAACCATTGGGTTTTTACTTTTCATTGTTTGAAATCTTAAAGCTTATATTCTTTTTGTTGGAAAATTGTTGGATTGTTTGAATTTGAGGTTTTTATTTCTAAAGTCAATAACATGAGGCTTTAACTTAATCAATTCTACTACCTATAGTTATTTATATGCAATTTGTGGGGTGAAATAATCGATTGACTTGCATTCCTGAGTTTCTTATTGTGCACACTCCACAATAGCTGGTATATTTAGCAGTTAAATATACTCAATAGTTATTATTGAAAAGGTCAAAATATTGCAGTGGACATGGAAGGCGAGCTGAGAGGCAGCCTAGGCTGTATGGAGTGACTGATTAGGCCTAAAAAAATTAGAGCGAACAATATGCTCTGGTGAAAGATTTGTTGTATTTATAAGAAATGACTATGCTGTTTAGGCCTAAAAAACCTGCAACAAGCTCTACATTGTAAATTACCGCAGTCGTATATAAATAAACAAGGAGATTCTTTGTGGGCTAAATTCATTAGAGACAGGAATGACCCAAAATTCAGTCTTTCTTTCCCATGCCAATATTGGTTTTGTATTTATTTCTGTTTTCATTGTCCAATATGATTTTTACATATATGTTTTGAAACGATTAGTCCATTACAAATAAGTTTTCAGTTATCTCAAAAGAAAAAAATTGCTTAATCTTCCTCTCCTTCATTTGACATTCCTTTTCAGATGTGATTTTTTTTTTCAAAATGTTGACTTATTAAAGTGTATAAAGTATAGACATATTTCATGTATTGCATACAAAATTATAAAGATTCCCGCATATCACACATAATGAAAACTAGTAATGAAGAAGAGCCAACTCATTAAAAAAATTAAGCCCTTCAATTAGTCTCCTGGATGTCTAGTGTGTCCCCTAGAAGTACTCTTATGTCTTTAGTCTTGAGTCATTAAAAAAACCCCTTTTCTCTCTAGATCTCATTATACGTATGCTATTTTTTATTTTTTTTGGGGTTTAAAATCATGGATGGATTCAGATCTGTAAAGTTGTACCAAATTTTGATAGAACCCCAAATTTGTAATCTGTTCCCATCGATCCACATATATTCTTTTCTAACTCACTGAAGCTTAGCTTTAAAATTAACCGAAAGTATGCTAACAATTAAAGAGGTTTCGGAAGTCGAAGCTGCTTCCTCGTCTTGTTCGGCAGGAGATCGTCATTGGTGGAAGTACGATGTATTCTTAAGCTTTCAAGGGGAAGATACTAGGAAGACTTTCGTTCATCATCTCTACTTTGCTCTTAAAAGGAGTGGCATCTACACATTCAAGGACAATGAGAGGCTCGAAACAGGGCAATCAATCTCACCCGCCCTCCTCAAGCCACTGAGGAATCGAGGTTTGACACCATTGTTTTCTCCAAAAACTATGCTTCTTCACAGTGGTGTTTAGATGAGCTTGTGAAGGTCATGGAATGCAGTAGTAAATCACAAAAGGGACAAACAGTTATCCCAATCTTCTACGACGTTGAGCCTTCGAATATACGGGAATAGAAAGGGCATTTCGGAGAAATGTTTTGCAAACATGACTCAGACAAGGTCTAAATCTAGAGAAAAATGCTTACTGACGCAGCAAACTTATCTGGATTGGAAGTGAACAAAACTGCGGATGGGTACACTATTCCTACTCCTATATGCTCATTCTTTATAGTGCTTCTAACCCTGACCCACTTTGGAATAAAACCCCCAAACATATGTTATTTCGTCCCATTCTATCTATATACACATTTGAGAGCTGGGGGTGGGATGGGGGAAGAGATTCCAGTTTTATCCCTAAACTTGTACAGTTGTATAAGGTCTTCACCAGATTAATAGTGAATAATGTTAGCTGTATCTTGTATATTAAAAATTCTGATTTTCTTCAGTTAATGTCTGAATAATTTTACTGAGATAACAGCTTGAATGCCGTACCAATTGCAAAAGCTTGAATGAGGAACTCAAGAGGAAGTTCCCTCCGTAATTCTCCTAAATGACATTTAGTGCTAGAGTTGTTACCTGCGTCTTCTCTTCTCTCTTAAATCCCTCTCTGTAATTTGAGTCAAAACTGTCGCAGGCCTACCACGCACAATTGCCAAGCTTGACCTTTTTACCCTCTGAAGGTATTTTGGCTCTCAACTCTTATTCCTCAACATCTATTATACTATTATGGGTGTACGTCTTCTCTTGCTGCTATAGATAACTGCTTTCTTAATCTCTTTTTAAATCCTATTGAGATCTGATGTCCTTTATTCGTATTCCTAATGTTTTGTCACTTTTAAGTTAGTATTAATTAACTAGATGCTCTGATTACTAAGCGTATGTTTGCAGTGGGTTGTCATGTTTATGTTGGATGTTTACCAGTTGTTTGATAAAATTCCTTAAATAAACAAGCTGTATTACAATTGATGCCAAATGATCATTTGTAAAGGTTAGAGATATAAGTGTTTTTTCCTTTTTTTTTTTGGGAATGCAAAGTGCCTAAATGGTGTTTGTTTATATTTCTAAGAAAAGTAATAATTCATTACTTTAACTTTAGAATCTTTTGTCAGCATACATGACTAGTGCCCAGGTTACTTTTATTTCATTCCTCTCTTCTTTAGCCAGAACTAACCTTAGGCATCAATCTATCATCGTTACCAACCTTGGACAACACACTATTATAGACACCAATACTACAACTGACAAGAGGTAGATACTCTCTACTTTTTGTAAGTTAAGAACCCTAGCTAAAATGGATTGGAACCATTGGGTTTCTACTTTTCACTGTTTGAAATCTTAAAGCTTATATCCTTTTTGTTGGAAAATTGCTCGATTCTTCAAATTTGAGGTTTTTATTTCTTAATTTAATAACATTGGGCTTTAACTTAATCAATTTTATTACCAATAGTTAATTATATGCAATTTGTCCTTTATTTTCCCCTTATGACTTAGCTTCAGTCTATTATTGATCCTGTTTATGGAGGCTGATCAACATCCGACATTGCAAAGTATCAAGGAATTCTCTATCGTCTAATGTTATTTGTTTCTCTAAATTTGTGGGTAAATTTATGGATCCACCTACCTAGCTATTGAGACTTCTTCTAAAATGCTCGGCTTTCTTATGTTGAGAAGTCTTATGTATTCGGTAGGCAGTTGGCATTCCAACTTCAGAGGTAAATCTATATTTTTTTTTATTAAAATGCCATTCTGTGGTTGCAGATTTTATGTTCTTTAAGAAAGTAAATGTCAATAAGATTTAAATTGGTCCATGACACAATGCTATGTATTCTTTCTCAGATTCTAGCTTCATTGGTTTTGCTAATGTAGTTTATTTTCTCAATTATCTTTTAATATTTTCTAATTTGTGGGGTGAAATAATCGATTGACTTGCATTCCTGAGTTTCTTATTGTGCACACTCCACAATATCTGGTATATTTGGCACTTAAATCTACTCAGTAGTTATTATTGAAAAGGTCAAAATATTGCAGTGGACACGAAAGGCGAGCTGGGAGGCAGCCTAGGCTGTATGGAGCAACCGAGCAACTGATTACGCCTAAAAAAATTAGAGCAAACAATATGCTCTGGTGAAAGATTTGTTGCATTTCTAAGAAATGACTATGCTGTTTAGGCCTAAAAAAAAAACTACAACAAGCTCTACATTGTAAATTACCGTAGTCATATATAAACAAGGAGATTCTTTGTGGACGAAATTCATCAGAGACAGGAATGACCCAAAATTCAGTCTTTCTTATTCACGCCAATATTGGTTTTGTATTTTTTGTTATGTTTTCATTGTCCAATATGATTTTTACATATATGGTTTGAAATGATATTCCATTACAGATATGTTTTCAGTTATAAAAAGAGAAAAAAAATGCTTAATCTTTCTCTCCTTTGTTCGGCGTTCCTTTTGATATGTGATTTTTTTTTTCAAAATGTTGACTTATTAAAGTGTATAAATTATAGACATATTTCATGTATTGCATATATATAACCAAAACCAACTTCGAATTAGTTGTGTTTGACCTCATCTTTGGAGAAACTTTGGAAGTTGGTTTTGGTTACATGTTAGGGAGAAGCTTAGGAAAATGAAGCCCTCGAATTAGTCTCCTGGATGTCTCGCGTGTCCTGTAGAAGTACCCCCCCCCCCCCCCCGCCCCTTTCTCTCTAGATCTCATTGTATGTATGCAGTCTTTTATTTATTTTGTCTAGGATTTAAAACCATGGATGTATTCAGATCTGTAAAGTTGTACCAATTTTGATAGAACAACCCCAAATTTCTCATGGTTGGTTTGTTTGTATACAGCAGGGGAGGAAGGCTTCAAAGAGGTTGCACTAGCTTCAAAGAATTATTTGAAGTTGGGAGTTTGGTTAGCTACTTCAACATCTATTATTATACTCTTATGGTTCTACCTTTTCTCTTGCTGCTCTAGATAACTATTTTTTTTATTATTTTAAATCCTATTGAGATTTGATCTCCTTTATTTGTCTTCCTAATGTTTCATCACTTTTAAGTTAGTATTAATTAACTAGATGCTCTCATTACTAAGCCTCTGTTTGTAGTGGATTGCCATGTTTATGTTGGATGTATACCAGTTGTTTAATAAAATTCCTTAAATAAACAAGGTGTATTACAGTTTATGGCAAATGATCGTTTCTAGAGGTAAGAGATATAATAGTTTTTTTGGAATGCATAGTGCCTAAATGGTGTTTGATTAAATTTCTAAGAAAAGTAACTTTAAAATCTTTTGTTAGTGTGTGTGACGAGTGCCAAGGTTACTTCTATTTCATTATTCTCTTCTATAGCCAGAACCAACCTTAGGCATCAATCTCTCATTGATGCCAACCTTGGGCATCAATCTCTCATTGACACCAACCTTAGGCAATGCAGTGAACACACTATTATAGATGCCAAACACAACAGTTGACAAGAGGTAGATACTCTCTGCTTTTTGTAAGTTAAGAACCCTAGCTAAAACAGATTGGAACCATTGGGTTTTTACTTTTCATTGTTTGAAATCTTAAAGCTTATATCCTTTTTGTTGGAAATTTTTTGGATTCTTTGAATTTGAGGTTTTTATTTCTTAATTCAATAACATGAGGCTTTAACTTAATCAATTTTATTACCAATAGTTAATTATATGCAATTTGTCCTTTATTTTCCCCTTATGACTGAGCTTCAATCTATTATTGATCCTGTTTATGGAGGCTGATCAACATCCGGCATTACAAAGTATGAAGGAATTTTCTATCCTCTAGTGTTATTAGTTTCCCTAAATTTGTAGGTAAATTTATGGATCGAACTACCTAGCTGTCAAGTTTTCTTCTAAAAAACTCGACTTGCTTATGTTGAGAAGTCTTATGTATTCGGTAGGCAGTTGGCATTCGAACTTCAGAGGTAAATCTATATTTTTGATTAAAATGCCGTTCAGTGGTTGTAGATTTTATGTTCTTTAAGAAACTAAATGTGAATAAGATTTAAACAGGTCCATGCCACAATGCTATGCATTCTTTCTCAGATTCTAGCTTCATTGATTTTGCTAATGTAGTTTATTTTCTCAATTATCTTTTCATATTTTCTAATTTGTGGGGTCAAATAATCGATCGACTTGTATTCCTGAGTTTCTTATTGCGCTCAGTCCGCAATAGCCAGTATATTTGGCAGTTAAATCTACTCAATAAAAGGTTAAGTGGGATATAGCCGCAAAACCAAAAGTAAAAGGTGGGATTGGGGTCGGGAACTTTGGGAAAGGGAACTCGGCACTATTGGGGTAATGGATGTGGCGTTTTTCGTTCGAAAGAGACTCATTTTGGTGCCGGGTAATCGCAAGCAAGTATGGCTTCCGTAGCAATGGCTGGGACCCTTCATGCAACGTTAACATCACTTTTAGGGCCCAATGCAGGGCCATTATGCAAGGCTGGTACAAATTCTCAAGTAATTCATGCCTTAGTGTGGGCAATGGCCAACGAGCTCGATTTTAAGAAGATGTATGGGTTGGTCAAGTCCATCTAAAAGAACACTTTGATGGATTGTTCAGAATTGCTAGAAATAAGGGAGTTACGGTTAGTGAATTTGTGGAATGGAGTGAGAATAGAACAGCCATTTGGAATTTGCAGTTCCAAAGAAATTTAAACGACTAGGAAGTAGACATGTATGGAAGGATAAACGGGTATGTAAAGGGGAGAAGTCTGGAATTTTCTCTTGCAAATCTTTCTTTGAAATTTTATGCAATGAAAACGATGAACCAGATTTTCAACAGTATAAGTTGATTTGGAGCAGCGGTGTACAGACAAAAATTAGAGTCTTTGCATGGCTCGCATCTTTAGGCAAACTGAGCAAATTTGATGTACGTCAAAGGCGTAGGCCTTTTTGGTCGCTATCCCCATCTATATGTGTCATGCGCAAAAAGGACAGCGAATCAAATGATCACCTGCTGCTCCATTGCCCTTTTGCTGGTGCTCTTTGGCAGAAGTTAAGAGCATTGTTTCGTATTATTGGGGCTATAAACAAAACATGGGCCGAGTGGGTGGTTAATCGCTGGTTTTTGGGAAAAAAATTCTAAGAAGAGCAAAAATATTTGGCATTTTTTGGTGTTAGCATTCGCATGGAAGATTTGGTTGGAGAGAAATAATCGCATCTTTGAAGATAAAGAAAGATCAGTCGGGGAAGTTTGGGATATTGTTATATGCAAGGTTAATTTGGGTGGCAAAATTATTTGATAAAATTGAGTCTCTTTTGTTTCAATTAGGGTCAAGATAACATTTATTTGTGTGGGGTGAAGATAGCATTTATTCGTTTGGCAAAGCCAATTTGCAATTTGAGGATGATGATCTAGATTGTGATGAAGAAGGCACCTTATACAATGAAAGTTCCGATGGTGAAAAAATAGAAGATCAAGCTAGTTTTGTATATTTTGAAGATGATGAAGAAAGCTTGACGAGATTGTTTAACGTAGGTTACACAGGCAACAATATTAGTAATTACATAGCAAGAAGGGATGAGCAATCGAGTAGTCGGTGATTTCAAGTTAGTTACGATCAAGTTTGGGGTTGCACATTCAGACTTGGTAATTTTCTTTCGGTTCTCATAGGTGACATAAGGGTGGATAGGAGGTTGAGTAAGTTAACTATGATCATGTTTTACAAAAGTTAGAGGGTGATAAATACGGGTATTTCATTAGCATCAGTGGAGGAAAACAATGCTGTTTGTGTAGCAAGATCAGGGGATGTAACGCATCATAGTACTGCCATTCAAAAGGTACTTCCAAGAATCAGCTTTGAGTTTTTTGAGACAGATTATGGGGGCACGGGGGCAATTATATCAACAGCTTGTAAGGATCCAGTAGCTAATAATGAGCAAATAGAGGCGGATAAGGGAGGCAGCGAGCAGGGTGTTCATCAATCTGTTTGGAATCAGAAGATATCGATACACCAGTGAACGTCGTAATAAGAGATAAGCATTTTAGCAAATCAGGCAATTCTAAAAGGATGGCTTGTAGGGAGTTAGGCAATAACAAGGATTGGGTGGGGCTAAATGATGTAGAGATGTCGAAATTCAGTAAGTTATTAGGGGAGATGGTGGTCAACATGATTGTTGCTAGTAGTTCAGAAAATGGTAACAAGAAGAAAGGCAAGAAGTCAGGAAAGAAAGGGGTTATAGAGCTACAAAATTTGAAGTGCGAAGTGAATTACGAGAAACAGGGTGAAGGTAGCTTAGTCAAAAAGGGTGTAAAAGGTTCTCGATGAAGATTATGTCTTGGAATGTTAGGGGATTGGGAGGCAGAGAGAAGAAGAGAAGTATCAAGGAAGTAGTAGTGAGAGAGAGGCCAGATATTCTAGTTTTACAGGAAACAAAGAGGAGGGTAATCACGTGGGAAACAATTAATGCGGTGTGGGGTATCGGATTCAAAGATTGGGCTTATATTCCTTCGGAAGGCAGATCTGGTGGAGTAATTATAATCTGGGATGTGAGGGTGGTGTTGTGTGAAGAATCTATAGAAGGAAGTTATACTATTTCTATTAAGTTAAAACCAAAGCAGGGTTAAAGCTGGTGGTTTACTGGTATCTATGGTCGTGTGAATACAGAGAAAGGAGTGCTTTTTGGGAGGAATTAGCAAGTTTATTTGGACTGTGTGGTAGCAAGTGGTGCCTTGGTGGAGATTTCAGTACTATTAGATATCCATTGGAGAAAAAAGGTGGGGTTGAAGGGAGGTGGACTAGAAGCATGAGGTGTTTTGATGAATTTATCAAGAACTCGGATTTGATTGACCCGGGTATTAGTAATGCAGCATTTACTTGGACAAATGGCACAATTCATACGAGGATTGATAGATTTATGTTCTCGGCTGGATGGGAAGAGATGACAATCGCAAGGCAAGCTATGGCGGTTCGATTAACATCTAATCACTTTCCTTTGCTCCTTGATTTGAGTCCGTTTAAATGGAGTACTACTTCGTTCTGCTTCGAGAACATGTGGTTGAGCGATCGCGATTTTGTGGTGAAATTCAAGGAATGGTGGCTAGATAGTTCGGGTCATGGGTGGGAGGGTTTCAAATTTATGGAGAAGCTGAAGAGGGTAAAACACAAAATAGAGCAATGGAATTTTGAGACTTTTGGGAATGTTAGAATAAAGAAGCAACTTTCTTGCCGCATTAAGGAAATTGATGCAGAAGAAGCTATGGGGACAATTAGAGAGGATAAGAAGACCGAAAGATTGAAGTTGAAATCAGATTTCGATGAAATGTTGTTGAAAGAGGAAGTTTCATGGAATCAAAAAGCCAAAGTTAAAGGAGTTACCGAGTAGGATGCCAATTCAAATTTGTTCCATCGAATAGTCAATCAAAGAAAAGTGAATAAGTTCATAAGTAAGTTAAAAGGGGAGGATGGGTCGATGGTGAATGAGGAATCTGAGATAGAAAGTGAGTTGATAAGCTTCTTTAAAAAATTGTACACAAGAGAAGACAAAGCTAAAGTGAGGTTTGAAGGCTTAGAATGGAATCCCATTAGTACGGAAAGTAAGCTGTGGCTTGAGAGGCCATTTGAAGTAGATGAAGTGAAAGCGGCCATTGATTCATGTGAAGGTAATAAAATGCTGGGTTTAGACGGGTACACGCGGGTAGGTTTTAAGAAGGAATGGGAAGTTTTGAAAGACGATGTAATGAAGGTTTTGAGAGAATTCTACGAGAAGGGTGTGGTCAATGCATGCACCAATTCCACATATATTTGCCTTATTCCGAAGAAGATAGTGTCACTTAAATTGAAGGATTTCCGACCAATAAGCTTAACAATTAGTCTTTACAAAGTTCTGGCGAAGGTTTTGTTATTGAGGTTAAGGGAGATTTTGGGTGAAACAATTGGAACGTCTCAAGGAGCCTTTGTGAAGGGGAGACAAATTCTAGACTTAGCACTTATAGCTAACGAAGGTGTGGAAGAGTACAGAGAAAAGAAAAAAGGTGTCGTGTTGAAAATTGATTTCGAGAAGGCATATGACCACATCGAGTGGGACTTTGTTGACCATGTTCTTCAGAAGAAGGGTTTCGGGGAAAAGTGGAGAAAGTGGATTAAAGATTGTCTATCCTCGGTCAATTTTTCCACTATGATGAACGGGAAACCAAGAGGTAATTTTAAAGCGTCAAGAGGGTTAAGGCAAAGGGATCCATCCGCTATCTCCTTTCATTTTTGTCTTAGTGTCGGATGTTTTAAATATCTTAGTGGAGAGGGCGAAGGTTAGAGGATTAATCGAAGGGTTATCAATCGGGACAGAAAGTGTAAGTTTGTCACACTTGCAATTTGCCGACGATTCCATCTTTTTCCTTTCAAAAAATGAGGAAAAGATTGGTAATTTGATGGGAATTTTAGACATTTTTGGGTATGCTTCGGGACTGAAGATTAATATGTCAAAGATAGAGATTGTAGGTATCAATGTGGAGGAAGATGATATGCGGACGTTGGCTGAGAGAATTGGGTGTAGTACGGGCTGTTGGCCTATGTCCTATTTAGGGCTTCCGTTAGGTGATAATCCGAGGAAAGCTAGTTTTTGGAATCCAATTGTTGAAAAAATTGGGAAGCGTCTTAAAGGGTGGTACAAGGCGTGTATATCAAGAGGGGGAAAGTTAACCCTTATTCGATTGGTTCTCGATAGTCTCCCAATTTATTTTTTGTCAATTTTTGAGGTACCGGTTGCGATAGCTAAGACTATCGAGAAGTTAATGAGAAATTTTTTGTGGGAGGGGATGGATAAAGGAAAGGGAGAACATTTGGTTGACTGGAAAACTGTTTCAAAAAGCAAGGAAAGGGGCGACCTTGGCATTGGTAATTTGGTTAAAAGAAATGAGGCTTTATTGGGGAAGTGGCTATGGAGTTTGGTTTTGCCTCCAATTTGGGGTTTAACTTCGTTAACACTGCTAGATCTCACTGATTGCATTTTGTTGGAGGGAGTGATCCCCGGTGATCTTGGGTCATTGTTCTCTTTGAAAGAGTTGCATCTTGGAGGAAACAATTTTGACAATCTACCAAGCCTCAATCAACTTTCTCAACTTGCACACCTTGGGTTGAATCGTTGCAAAATGCTTCAAGAATTGTCGGAGCTTCCGTTGAGACTAAATAGATTGTTTGCAAATGACTGTGTATCATTGAGAGTCTCTGCGGATCAATTGGCCGTGTGCAAAATAGAGTATGTTTGGTTCCAAAATTGCAGGAAATTGCTCGATTATGGAAAGAATGAGATTGTAGCTAGTACATTATGGCAGCAAAAGCTTCAGGTTCTCAATTAACTTCTATATGAACACATATATATATATTTTTGGTGTGAGTATACAAATAATATATATATATATATATGTATATGCATAGTGTTTTACTGATTGAAAGGCTTCACTGTATTATCTTTGTACGTGCAGGTAACCATGAGGAGCTTCACTGGTACCCCTGAAAACATCATACTCCCAGGAAGAGCTATTCCAGAGTGGTTCTGCAATCACACTTTTTACGGGGCATTCTGTTTCATTGAAGCTTCCTCAGAATTGGTATTTCAATCCTAAATTCAAGGGGTATAGCCTTTTTGCCATTTTGGAAGTGATAAATAAAGTCAAACAATGTATCTTCTCTTTCGGCGGCGCAGGCGAAACACACCATCGTATGAATTTACGCTGGTCGGGCCTGTGACATGACGGCCCAATTATGGATGTTGGAGTGGAGTTATCATTCATGGAGCCCAGTCATTACCACTCAATACATACAAATGCAATTTACCTTAGGGAAACAGACAACATTACTGGCCTGGAGCATACGATTATGGGCTACAGAATTGAGGTTGGTATTAGATCGTTAAGCGCAGACACGGTGTTGGTGAAAAAGTGGGGTGTACGTCTAGTATTCAAGGACGACGACCATGATGATGATGATGCATCTGAACCAAACTATCCAATGAGATGACGATGCCACGATGGAGTATGCTGAAGAAGAAGAAGTGCCGCTGCCTTCTCTATTTTATATTAAGTTGGTAACTTTTACTAGCTCCTTAATTTTCTTCCCTAGCTACATTTAATGCTTCCTTCCATCTCTTACAAGTTTTTTATTCATTTATGTATTTTGTCTCAAGTTTTACCTCTTTTTTCTTTCATTTACTTAAGTACAACTTTCCTTTTTTTGAAAAAAAGAAGCAGCTTAATTAATTCTACTATGCGATTTTGTAGATTTACTGCGATTTGTCAAAAGCCATATTTTCATTTCTAAATCTTTCGTTTTGGCACATGTTTTGGCAAAAACTAAATTTGCTCCGACAAATTAGAATGGATATCTATCAATCCATAATATTTGTTGCAAAAGCGTGCATATTCACACTAGATGTTAAGGTTTGAACCCCATCATTGTCCTCTTCTTAAACCCTATCTATCAATCACTTGTATATATAAAAGTAATATATATCTACAATTCTGAGTAAATGGACATGCTTTAAAGTGATATCACTCTTCAAATACACCAATTGTGAACATATAATTTACTTGTTAGTTAATTCCTAATCCTTGTTTATTTGCTTAATTTCTGGTTTGGGTAGTGAATTTTTTATTTGGGTTGTATTTTGTTAGTTAAGCTCGTTGATTCGTTGTCTCTTGTCCAATTGAACCACCGTTTGCGTCACTTAGGGGTGTTAAGGTTAATCCGAAAACCTGCTGTAAAACCGATCCGTAAAACCCCGAACTGAGAAAAAACCGAAACTGAAAACGAGAAAACCAAACCGAACGAACTAAATTATGTATAAGAAAATGGAAGATGTTAATATATATACTCTAAGGGCACACGTTAGGTATACTACGATGCAAAAAGAAAGGATTTTTATAAGAATATGTTCCTTATTAATTGCATGGTGTGATCATCTTGAAAAAAAGAAAAAAAAATCATTAATGTGTGCCCTTATTATTGAATCAACTACATATGATGCTAAGAAATTTTTTTTATCACATATGTGATGCTAAGATAATTCTTCATTTTATTTAATTTGTTTTATTCTTGTAAATGTACAAATAAAAAAATAACTAGCTATATATTGACGCATTTGTGAAGTTCCGTGTTTGGCCCGAGTCGGGATTTAGAAGTTTCGGGGATCAATGCAACATTTGAAAAATGGGGTAGCTCGCTTGTGAGCGTGTCGATGCACCAGGTGTGCTACATCGGTGTGCCCAGCTCCAGGAGCTGGTGCAACCACTGGACTGCAGTGCATCAATGCCCAAAAGTGCTAGATCGATGTGCTAGGCGATATGGTGACCTGTATTTGAGCTTTTAACCTAGATCTGCTTTGGAATAAGACCCCCAAACAAACCTTATTTCGTCCCATTCTATCTATATACCCATTTCAAAGCTCGAGAGGGTGGGGGGATGGTTGCGGTTTTAAAGAGATTCCAGTTTTATCTCTAAACTTGTACAGCTGTATATGGTCTTCACCAGATTAATAGCGAATAATGTTAGCTATACCTTGTATATTAAAAATTCTGATTTTCTTCAGTTAATGTCTGAATTATTTTAATGAGATAACAGATTGAACGTCGTACCAATTGCAAAAACTTGAATGAGGAACTCAAGAGAATGACCGATGAACATATCAAAAAAGAAAATGTAAGTTATTTCTCTCTTATTACAACAAATGTTTCATTTACACATGTAATTGCCCAGAAAATTTATTTTTGACTTGCACATATTCTAAGAAAAATACTAGTTCCGACATCGTTAGTGGTTAAGAATAAAACTTATATACAATCATGACATTTGGTCCGTGATTATGTCTAGAAAAGGGACAGTGACTCTCAGTTCCGGACGTCCTAAAGTGGAAAATATGAGTCTCAACTTAGGAAGGAGCGAGTATTTTATATCCACTCATATGAATACTATATTACAATGTTCAATTCTATTGAAACTTGGCGTTGAGTACTCCTGATTATTTGTTATTGTTTTCTTGTTGACAGATGAGTTTGAGATACAGGATTTGAAGGATTATATCTCAATTGAACAGGAAGAGAAAAATGAGCTAAACAAGAAGCTCCAACGCATTGAAAGGGAATGTGAGTACTTTATGTATATATATGCTTCAAACATTGATCGAAAATTCATTCTTCTTTAGGATATATAGTTTCTTTGGATGGAAGTCGCTATTTCTAACTGGATGTTTCTATTATATATTTTCTTTTAAATAAATTTACTAAGAAAGGTTGGGCAATTGAGTCGGTGCATGTATATGTATATATTGCAGTGTTGATAAGCAAAACAAAAGTGGTTGAACAGCAGAGAGATATGAGTACAAGCAGGAGCGTTGAAATACTGAAACAGAATATAATGAAACCAAGGAAAGAGAATCAGCTTCTTGAAAGGAGGCGCTTGTTCCAAAGGAGGAGCGGTAAAGCCCAGAAGAATGCTGACAAAAACTGTGCTAGTTTTGAAAATTTCACTAGCTTCTATCATTTTTGTACCCCCACAAAAAGAGAATGAGCAACTTTTCTCCCTTTGCCGTCATCGTTTTGTGAAAGATGCTAATCCTTTCGCAATAATGTGGTAGACAAACAACAATCTTCTTCCTCTGTTGAAGACTTCTGCAATACCCCTCCTCCTAGGTTCATTGACCCGTATGATGAGCCAGCTCCTCCCATAAAAGTTCTGGATATTTTACGCTGCCACTTCTCCTAGAGACTCAGGGTCACCACCTTATGAGGGGTGGAAGCAAAAGAGACTTTACATCAAGTGGGGCATCTTGAACTTCACCGGTAAGGGGACCTCCTTTATTTCCCGGCGAAGGGAGAACTTTGTCTCTTTTGACCTCGGCCATGTTGTCCAATTGCCTATACATGTTGCTCAGTTGACTGACCCTCGTTGGGAACTAACAAGGTTTTTGGTTGAGTCGCTGTTGGGAGGTCGCAAGGTGAATCATGCCTGACTTTGGATTGTTCCCAGTGCCTATTAGTTTCATCTAACCAAATTAATCAACTAATCCCCTCCTCCTCCATTGAATGCACTGCCTGCCGTAATGCTGTAGCCTTTGTAGCCAATGAACAGTCGCAGTGGAAGAAATCGAAGAAGTGAAAACAGAGAAGAAAAACAGGTATACCATACTTCATTAATTGATAAAAGTTGGTAATATATATATTGGAAAAATAGCAATGCCGCCTAACATTACCACTCAACCCGCACAGAACCCCTAATTGGCCGACGAAATCTACCCAAAACCTTGTTTGAGTTTTCTACTGATGTCCTTTAAAATGCAGCGACTGTGCATGGTCCAGTGAAGATTATGTTGATAAGATCAGTTCTATAACTGAGGTTACTGTTATCTCTGCACAAGCTCGTGCCTTGTGGTACACCCATCTCTTATGATGATTTGGTAGCACTCCTGCTTTACTGCTGAGGCGCAGATGCAAGAACAAAATCTGCCACCTGTTGATAATAATGCTTCTCCTTTATTTTTATTATTATTTTTTTAGAGAAGCCAAACATGGTGGGCCAAAAGTAGCCCTGCCTCCCTACTTTTAGTGCTAGAGATCTAGCAGCAGGGTGGCCTCCACACAGACCTTGGTGAACCTCTGTCAGAACGGCTTGAACTTGGTGAGGGTGTAAACAGGTTAAAAAAGGTAGCATGAACCCTCTTTTGTATAGTACCCACTCCTTGATGATATATCTGTTGGAAATGTATTTGATTTTGCTTGTGGTGTTATGGTCTTCAGGTAGTGTGCCATGATCCAAGTACTCATAGATGTGAACAACCCAACATTCGCAGATCTATACTGGGGCCACTTGAACTTCTTCATCAATGGATTTTCGCTTGAGCTCTTCAACAAGGGTTCCTTCAAGAGGGCTGTTTGATGAGACCAATTTAGCTAGCATATCGGTGTTGTTATTCTGAGCTCTATGAATCTGGATGAAGATTGAGTTTTTGAACTTCTTGGTGATGTTTTGGACCTTAAGGAGGTATGTAGCCAAATGATCCTCATTTGAAGCACTAGAACCTAAGATCTGCCCTACAACAATTGAAGAATCATTGGAGACCACTATTTGATCTACTCCCAAGTCTTTGGCGATCCTTACACCTGCTAGAATGGCTTCATATTACGCTTTATTATTTGTTGCACAAAAATGGAATCGCAGAGCCGTTTCCAAAGCATCTCCTTCATACGTGATCTGCTAAACACCAGCACCAGAACCTTGCTTGTTTGAGGCTCCATCAGCATGTACGATCCAAATGGGCATGAAACCGGGGATGTCACCCACCTAATCCTATGCCACAGTGGATGTAAATACATGCTCTTGACTTGAATGTTGCTAAAGTTTCACTCCTTCCACCTTGTCGTGGTGGTTGAAGTGCATTTAATGCCAACGTGATGTTCTGCTGGCAGACAGTGTACTTATCTGTCAGAGTGCACTATCGCAGAAGAATAATTACTTCTTCTATATATTATACTAGTAGGCCATTATAATTTTGTATATAACTTACAGAAGAATATACAACGACACCAATTTACAGTATATCTTTGATAAAGTCCTTTGACCCCTAAACGCATATGTGTGGCGAGATTTTAAAGTTCAAAATTAGCAGGATTTAATATTAGTTTATTTCTAGTTTCATGTTATCCCATTATTTTACTTTGAACATTTTAAAAGTTGATAATAAATTCCATGTCTTATCTAATAACAATAAATCGTTTCTATATATTTATTTTTCAATTTCTTGATATATGTTTTTTTTTTCCTAAATTCTAATTAATTGTAACTTTCGTGAACAATATATATTCGTATTGTCATTGGAAAATTTTGAAGAACTTACCCCCACGGGACAAGAGAAAAAGAAAACCATGATGTGGACGACTCTGGATATGGGTAAATGTCTCATTGAAGCACTTGTTGTCCAATGTCACGAAGGTGACAAAGTTGAAAAATGCTTTGAGGAGGTAGCTTTGAAGCAAGAATTTAATATTTAAATTAAACAGGTCAATGTTATCAATAGAATGAAGAGAATCAAAAAGGGTACGGAGCACGGAGATATTGAGCAGGTGCTTAGCCAAAGTGGTTTTACTTGTAACTATTCAACTACAGAGGTGGACCGCACAGATGATGTGTGGGATACATGTATCAAGGTAATCTTTTAAAATAAATAAATTAAGGGAAGTCTAAATCTCTCTCTTAATACAACAAAAAAAGGAACTCCCAGAGAAGGGTGGAGGTTGTCAAGGTAATCTTATATGCTTTATCTTTTTTATAATTAATGAAACAATACATAAATTATTTTTGTAATTTATTTTATTCGCATTCTAAATAAAATTAAATTCATGGTATAAGCACATCCAAAGGTGAAGAATTTCAGTCATAAACGCGTAGAGTTTAGTGAAGAGTTGGGAATGATCTTACGGTAATGATGCAGGAACAGGTAAAAGGTGTCGTGGAGGGCCAAATATTGATGCTAGGCGAGGTACTGAAGAACCATATCAAAGTTAGACTGATGTAGTTAGGAAGGAAATTGGACATGAAGACGTAGGGGACACAATCGCTAATTACAACGGTGGTCAAAGTAAGGAACAAGAAAATCAAGTTGTTGGTAGTACTCGAGGAACAATATCGTTGACACAATCAACTTCTAAAAGAGGTATTCATGCCAAAAACATGGAAGCATATGTTGAGACTATGGAACAAAAAAGTGAACTCGAAGATAGATCCATGAACATTGCTGAATCTTTACAAAATATTGAATAGTTAAGGAAGATGTTGCTATTGCTTTTGAGGGACTTTTGGCAGATTGCATCGAGGATAAGGCATTTATGGCGTACCCTCTTGACATAAGAATTGGCTTTCTTAAAAGTGCATTATGGTGTTGTTACTAATGAGTAATGGCAGCAATGGTGGTTATACTTCTAGCAGTGGTTATGACTTCTTTGAGATGTAATAAAGTTGTTTTTAGGTGATCATTTTGTTCATTTTATTTAGTAAGCTTTTATGCACCATGGATGTTGGGTACATCACTTTTTCAATAATATTAGTTTGAATACGAATGTTTAATTTGAGTAAATGATTTTATAATTAATATTATACTATAAAATTAATTAGTTATTATAATTTTCTTGCATTTTTCCTGCAACTTTCTGGGTAAACAAACAGGCAAATTTTAAATTTCTTGCAAAAATCATGTATTAACCAAACATCAAACGGTTTTTAACATAACTTTTTTGTTATCCAAGTAGACCCTAAGAGACTATTATTAGTTGAAAAAAACCCCAACTCATCATTTTAAAAACCGACTAACACTACTACTTTCACCCACTAATTACAAAAAAATTTGAAAAACAGCAAAAAAAATAAAATGAATTGAATGCGACCATTTCCCTTAATCATACTCCAATTCAAACTAACAAAGAATTCAATAAGGAATTATAATCCAAAAATTAGAAAGAGCAAACTCTACCCTTCTCTAATCAATTTGACAAAAGGGTGAAGAAGAGAATAAAGAAGGGAGACATTAGAAAGCTTCGTTTATCATTATTATTTTTTTTAATTTGAATATCCTTTATCATTCCTGATTATACTTTATAGAACACATAGGGCTCCATCTTCTTGGGGCCCACTACCTTGCTTTGTGGTGTTTGTTATTATTTTTTTTTCTCATGTGTTTCAAATATAATGGTTAATATAATAGTCGATACTTTAATTTATTTTTTTATTTATTAGAGTATCTCCAATGTAACTATAAATTAAATAAATAAGATGTCACTTAAAACAGATATAGAATAAACCAAAAAATTGCTTTTCAATACAACCACCAATAATGACCATTAAGCTTATGTAGCAAAAATAAGAATAAATATTGTGAATGTAACCCTCTATTTTTAGGGCGTCTCTTAGACAATATTTTAATACCACATCATTATTTTATTTTTTTCTTTTTCAAGTTTTTAATTATTTTTAACTTTATTTTATGATTTTTTTAATAAAAATAATATTATTGAAAAATATGAATAAGGACCTACCAAATAACATTCGTATTGCATATAAAACTATTAATTTTGATGTTATGATTTTTTAAAAAAATTAAAGAATCTATTGCACAATTCCATTGGAGATTTAAAAAAAAATTGTCCATCAAGAAACTCTAATACAACCCGTAAGAAAGACATGATTACTTGTACATGGTTTGGATCTATCCTATTTGTTTAGACCATGATCTAGGAAACACGGACACTCTTAAGAAGTTAATGTGTATGTGTTGTACCCTTATCAAACAGTGACACTAGTAAGTACTTTCAGCAAAATTCAAACTCTTATAACGCATGATCAATTTGATCACTCCGAGAGCAATTATGTTGGTTTATGTATAATTCACACTCATAGTTAAAAAAAATTAATAAACCTTTAGTAGTTAGATGGCGAAAATGTCCGACAAGTTTCTTAATAGTGCATTAAAATATATTTAATAATTTTTGTTTGTTGTACTATACTAGATGGGACAGATGTACAATTAAATTCAAAATAATATTTTAAATACTTTTGATGAAATTCATTTATATATATACAATATTCATAAAAAAAATAATTGATCAAAGAAATGAAAAAATTAATATATTAAAAAAGGAAAATGATTATCTAAATGACTCTAAGTTTTAATAAAACTTACAGTCAAATATTAGCCACATATTTAGTTAAGGATAAGTATTACTAAATTTTAACCCATCTTTATCATTATTAATATTTTAACCCATGCAAAATAGTAAATTTCGTATATTTTAAGTAATTATTTCTTATTCTTTCATTAATCAATTAAATTAGTAATTTTGACAATAAATAAATAAATTAAACATCACATATTGATCAAGTATTTTTTTTTAAAATATTTCAAATTAAGAATCTAATTTTTTTTAATGTTTGAAATTATAAGCATTTATTTTTTTATTTTTTTTTTTTGTAAATAATCATTGCACGAAACTTTATAAGAAAATAAGTTATAATTTTAGCAATTCAATTAGCCTCTTTAAATAGTTTTAATAATATTAAAGCCTTTTTTTATAAATATAAAAAATATATTATATACTTGATCATATCATGTTTCTAATTAGTAATGAAAAAATCTAATTTAATATTGATACAAATGTCACATGGTTAATTGAGTGTTAAAGTCCAATTTTTTTGGATGTCTCAAATTGAGTATCTCAATTTTAGCATAAAATTCACTTAACGTCTTTTAATATTTTAATAATAATTGTAAAGTCTCATTATAAATCTTAAAAAAGTATATTATATGCTTGAGCATATCATATTTCTAATTGGTAATGGAGAATTCAATTTAACAATGATACAAATGTCAGATGGATAAATTTGTGTAAAAGACAAAAAAAAAAAAAGTTCCTTAATTTTGTAAGGGAGTTCTTAAATAAACCCACATAATCCGTCTTCTTACCTTAATAAGAGAATACTTTCTTCTCACTCCACTTATTTTTTTAAAATACTTTCAATTCACCCCAATGGTGGGTGAGCTTATTGAATGCACTATTGGGACGTTAATTTCGTCGTCACTAAAACAAAAACATGAAAATCTTATATAAATCCATAAAAATATTTTTTATTGAAAACATTCAACCTAACTTGTCTTTTTTATACACGCTAACTACATACCACCTCTTTTTTATAAGTCAAATAATAAATTTATTTTTTTATTACACATCCACAAAATTCATTATTGGCCTCACAAAATTCCTAATTAGAGATAGGGTCAAGCCCCATAATTGGCAATTTCAAAGACAATAAAGTGTAAATTTGAAAAATAAAAATAGCAACAACAATAGTTTTAGACTTTTAGGCGACCCACTGTTTAAAATGAAATGCATGATCAAAGTAAAAATTAATAAGTTAATACAAAATAGTTACCCCGACCGTTTTCACTAGCTAATAATAAAATTTCAATCTTCGTAATATTACTGTCTCCTATACGGTTGTATCTAATGAATTGAAAAAATAAAATAGTTTTTATAAAAATAAATCATTTATTAAAATATTTTGGAACTAGAGTTGTAGAATTATTTGTTGGAAAGAATGGACCTTTTTTTAATTTTAAAAAATTTAAATGAGTGATAAGATAAATTAGTGACAAATTTTTCAAGTACAAAAACTTAGGTGAGAAGAAAGAATCTTACGCTATTTTTTATATTAAGATTGACGTAATATTAACTTTTGATGGCGGTGAGAAAACAGATTGTGTGGGTGTAATTAAAAATACCCATTTATAATTATGAATTTAATGATAATAAATTTTTTTTTTAAATTAAATACAATATTTGAAACAAAATAAATATCTTTCTTAAATTTATAATTAAAAATTATTTATAAGTTTAAAAATTTAGGAGGTCTTCCATGCTAGCAAAGTCTATCAAAAAAAACTTGAATTAATTAGACCGTACGTATTGCTTCGCGGAGTGGTAGTGGTTGTTTCCGCGGAAAGGGGAAGTTTATAATTAAAAAAAAAAGAAGAGGAAGAGGAAGTTGACTTAATTTCCTTCTTCTTCACCTCTACAGTACTAACTAAATAACTCAGCCCAGATCTGCGTGCCTCCGGAGACGGATACTGACTGACTCATTACTCGATCTAGTTTTTCTCTAGACTAGATCATCATCATCATCATCATCTCATTCTATGTATGTATTTATTTAATGCACTCTTTTATTTAATTATTTAGTTTTGGATTTAAAATCAGGGATGGATGGATGGATTCAGATCTGTAAAGTTGTACCAATTCAATTTTGATAGATAGAACAACCCCCATTTTCTCATAACTTGTATGCTTGTTTGTATACAGCAGGGGAGGGGTGGAAAGCTTTAAAGCTTCAAAGAATTAGTTCATGGTGGGAATTTGGTTCTATTTCATTACATTTCTTAGTTATATATATAAATATATCAGTTTTTGTTTTTGACAGGATTGGATTTGATTTGACTAAAGTTATATATATATATATATAATGAACTGAATACTAATCCTGCCTAAATAATTACCTACGATTTAAATGTTTCCAGGACTAGATTTTATTCAGAGATTTGCCCCCAATGGCTCAATTTGGTGTCTTATCTTTCTTTTTCTCCCTTTAATAACTAGGAATATTTTGTTCTTACACATTCACTTGTAGACTCACTGACTGACTTATTACTCGATCTAGTTTTTCTCTAGACTAGATCATCATCGTCATCTCATTCTATGTATATATTTATTTAATGCACTCGTTTATTTATTTATTTTGTTTGGGATTTAAAATCATGGATGGATTCAGATACGTAAATTTGTACCAATTCAATTTTGATAGAACATCCCCAAATTTCTCATGCTTTGATTGTTTATTTGTTTGTAAACAGGGGAGGAAAGCTTCAAATAATAGTTCAAGGTTGGAATTTTGTTCTACTTCATTACATTTTCTAGTTATATACTTATATGTTTATAATATATATTTTTTTTTTGACAGGGTTGGATTTTGTACTTATATATAATTATAATGAGCTGAATACTAATCGTGCTTAAATAAATACCTACGATTTTAATGTTTCCAGGATTATATTGTAATCAGGGATTTGCCCCCGATGGCTCAATTTGGTGTCTTATCTTTCTTTTTCTCCCTTTAAGAACTAGGAATAGTTTGTTCTTGCACACTCACACGGGGGTTAGACTGAGAATTTGATTTGGAATTCTGGATTGATTTGGTTTGTTCTTCTTATTCCTTTCCATTTTTCTACTAATATAAATTTCAAATTCTAGCTTTAATTCCTTTAATCTTTGTTATTTTCTATGCAATTGCTTTTCAGTATTTTGTTCATGGCTGTGCAATTGTAATATGCAATTCTTATGTATGTGTTGTAGGACTGAAATTTGTTTTCCTTTTCTTCACAAAACAAAAAATTCTTATGTATGTTTTTGAATTTATGATCCAGGAGATGAATAATTTAAACGAGTTAAAACCAAATGCCATCGGTTACCCCTAGTGGTACTATAAAGGGAGGAGTAGCAGCACTGGTACAATGTCATATTTTCTAGTGAGATATTAAGAGCAAGACTAAGAGTAGTAGTGTAAGTGTTGTTTCCCTGGTTCTTTCTCTTCTTGCCGTAGTGTAAGTGTTGTTTGGCGGAATGGTATTTATTGGTTGCTTTCACCGAAAGGGAAACTTTATAATTTAGAAAAAAAAAAAAAAAAAGAGAGAGAGAAGGAAATTGACTAACGCTCTCTTTCCGTTTCCGTTTCCGTTTCCATTTCCCTTTCCCTCTTCTTCAGTCTTCGCATACTAACTTAGCACACCAAAGTTTGCTTAATTTCCATCGATCTCTTTCTGTATCCACTGCCCATAGATCATCATCTCACTCTATGTATGTATCTAATCCGTAAATTTGTACCAATTTTGATAGAACAACCCCAAGTTTCTCATGATTTGTTTGTTTGTACACAGCAGGGGAGGAAAGCTTTAAAGCTTCAAAGAATTAATTCAAGGTGGGAATTTGGTTCTATTTCATTACATTTCTTAGTTATATACATATATATATATATTTATCATTTGTTGTTTTTGACAGGATTGGATTTGATTCACTATATAGTGAGCTGCATTGATGAATTGTACTAATCCTGCCTAAATAAATATCTACGATTTTAATGTTTTCAGGAGTAGATTCTAATCAGGGATTTGCCCCCAGTGGCTCAATTTGGTGTCTATCTTTCTTTTTCTCTCTTTAATAACTAGTAATAGTTTGTCCTTCCACACAAACAGGGGTCAGAGTGAGAATTTGATTTGGAATTCTAGATTGATTTGGTTTGTTCTTCTTATTCCTTTCCATTTTTCTATTAATATAAAGTTCAAATTCTAGCTATTGAATGATCAATATGGAATTTAGGATTGATTTTGGCTCCTTATTTCCATGTGCCCTTTTTTTTATGTATGTGTGTTGTAGGACTGAAATTTGTTTTCCTTTTCTTCAAAAAGCAAAAAATTCTTATGTATGTTTTTGAATTTATGATCCAGGTGATGAATAATTTACACGAGTTAAAACCAAGTGCCATCGGTTACCCCTAGTGGTACCATAAATGGACGAGTGTCATATTTTCTAGCGAGAGATTAAGAGCAAGAATAAGAGTAGTAGCGTCGCCGTTCTTCATTTTGAGTTGAGATTGAGGGTGTTCTGTTCCCATCAATCTACAATCTTTTTCTCGCTCACTGAAGCTTAGCTTTAAATTAAGTAGAAGTATGGTAACAATTGAAGAGGTTTCCGAAGTAGAAGTTACTTCTTCTTCTTTGTCTTCTTCGGCAGGAGATCATCATAGGTGGAAGTACGATGTATTCTTAAGCTTTCGAGGGGAAGACACTAGGAAGAGTTTTGTTGATCATCTCTACTCTGCTCTTGTAAGGAGTGGCATCTACACATTCAAAGACGACGAGAGGCTCGAAACAGGGGAATCAATCTCACCCGCCCTCCTCCAAGCCATCGAGGAATCGAGCTTTGCCGTCATTGTTTTCTCCAAAAACTATGCGTCTTCGAGATGGTGTTTAGATGAGCTTGTGAAGGTCATGGAATGCAGTAGTAAATCACCAAAGGGACAAACAGCTATCCCAATCTTCTATGACGTTGAGCCTTCGGATGTACGGAAACAGGAAGGGCATTTTGGAGAGATGTTTCGCAAACACGACTCGAACAAGGTCCAAATCTGGAGAAAAGCTCTTACAGACGCAGCAAACTTATCTGGATTGGAATTGAACAAAACTGTAGATGGGTAAACTAATCCTACTCCTATATCCTCATACTTCATAACTTTACAATTAAATGTAAATATAGCCTATTATTTATTTAAGGTGCCGTTTGATTGCACTTAAGTTTGAAATGGTGGTCCATTTAGAATTAAGAGGTTTTAAATTAAAGAACAAAAAACAAACCATGTCATATATAATTGTTTTGTGCTTTTTTACTATATTTTCTTATTACATCCTTTAAAATCTACAGGCACGAATCGAAATTTATTGACCGAATTGTCCAAAAGATTTGGAGTAAACTCCCATCTAAAATTAAAGTTGAAGATGAGGGTCTAGTAGGAATGAAGTCTCGTATAGAGGAGGTGACTTTGTTGCTGGGTGAAGAGCCCAATGTTGTTCGCACTGTTGTCATATGGGGATTGAGTGGAATAGGCAAGTCAACTTTAGCAAAGGCCGTTTATGCTCAAATTAAAGATCAGTTCGAAGCTACCTATTTTTTTGATGAAGTTGGAGAAGCGTCAAAGAAGGGTGGTCTCAGAAGTTTACAGCTGCAGCTTCTTTCCGGAATCCTAGGGGTGAAGGATTTGCAGATAGTGAATGATATGGATGGATTTGCACTAATGAAGACAAGGCTGCGGTCTAGAAGGCTTCTTCTTGTTCTTGACGATGTTGATAGTTCAGAGCAATTAGAAGCGTTAGCTGGAAGTCACGAGTGGTTTGGTCAGGGGAGTAAAATTATAATAACAACTAGGGATAGAAAAGTGCTTGTTGATCGTAATGAGGTCCAAATATATAATGCAAGTTTATTAGATTGGGTTGAAGCTACTAAGCTATTCCGTTGGAGGGCCTTTAATGATATGTGTCCTGCAGAAGATTTCGAGGAGCTCTCAGTTCAAGTTATAAAATATTGTGGTTGCCTTCCTTTAGCTCTTAAAGTTTTGGGTTCTGCACTACATGGTGAAGATTTGGATTTTTGGAAAGATTCATTGCGAAAGCTAAGGGAAGTGGGCTCGGATGGAGATATTCTTAAAAAACTAAAAATAGGTTTTGATGGTTTAGAAGAAAGGGTGCAAAATACCTTCCTAGATATTGCATGTTTCTTCGAACAAAGGCAGAAAGAACATGTAACAAGAATACTTGACAGTTTCGATTTTTACCCGAAACGTTCAATACCTATTCTCGTTCATAAATCATTGATATATTATTTGGACGACCAGGTTTGTATGCATCAATTGATACAAGAAATGGGTCGGCGTATTGTTTGTCAGAATTTTCCTCGAGAGCCTGGAAAGTATAGCAGGTTGTGGGATACCAGTGATGCCGAATGTGTTTTAACAAGAAGCACGGTGAGAAGTTCTTTAAACTATAATCTTCGATCCTCCATTTGAATTGCAATTAACAAGAAGTAAATATAATAATGAATGAGGTTCTGTTTGATAGTAACATGGAAAATGAAAAGAAAAACAACTAATTTGGGTGAGAAGATGGAAAATAAGTTGAGGCATATGATGAGATGCTCTCCATCTCATATTCATTTTTGTGAGTATATGTCCTCCATCATCCTTTAATTTTTTGTTGAAAATTTTATCCATCATCACCCAAAGAAAATTTTCCATGAAAAAAAAAGCAAAAAGCAAGGAATTAATCTCACCACATCCCTCAACTTATTTTCCATATTCTCACCCAAATTAGTTATTTTTCTGTTCATTTTCCACATGTTGCTATCAAACGGATCCTGAATGTATTAATAGTTATATGTACGTGTATATGTTTCTTCAGTTACTAATTATATATACTGTATTTTGTTTATTTGTGGTTGTTAAGGGTACAGAAAACATTGAAGGTATACTGTTGCATCCACCCCATAAACAAGAATACACTATTGAAATGGCGACCGAAGCCTTTAGAAAGATGGCCAAACTAAGATTACTGGAAATTCGTAACACCTGCTTTCCTAAAGGTCCTAATTATCTTCCGAATGAGCTACGATGGATTGATTGGGACAAATATCCTTTAAATTCTTTGCCAACAACGTTTGAAGCAGACATTCTTGTTGGACTTCGACTACATCGCAGTAGGCTTAAACAACTTTGGGAGGGAAGAACGGTAAAAATTTCAATTATATATATACATATTCCCTCCCTCTGATCTCCATTTCAAATTAAGTACGCATTCATTTTAACACAACACTTTCTAAAAAAAAAAAATATTTACACAATAACTTTAATCTAATCAATATACGATTAAGAATTAAATTGGTTTTTTAACTAAAGTAGAATTTGGTACATCAATTATGTCACACAATACACTAAGCTACTTTCTTGTGCACATCACATGCCTGAATGATTAAAATAGAAGGCGATTTAAATTAGAAAAACTAGAAAAAAGTATTAAGTAGTTCTCAAGGGTTGAGACTTAAGTAAATTCTACTTTCATGTTTTGGGGAAAAGAACCAAAGATAATAAGGTGAAAATTGGAATTGAAAAATATAACAATGCTTACTATATATATATATATTTTTTGTTTGGTCAAATTTGAATATTATTTGATCAAAACTACACAATTACAAGATATTCAGTAATATAACAACCATTACAGCTATAACAACACGAAATCTATCCACCCAACATAAAATATAGATGCACTAGAGCCCACATTATATTTGATTCAATTATAGAAACTATTTATCAGCTTCATTATTTTCCTCCGTGTCCAAGAAGCTTATGTAGGGCAAACACAAGTCCACAAACATTGACCGCTTAACCCATAAAACTAAAAGCTAGCGAAATCCCAGATATGTTTGGCTATATTTGACTTATTACTTTCCATAATATTGCTCAAAATTCTTCTTTTTGGGTCATCACAGTCACTAGGCTTCAGTCCAGGAGATATAAGTGGAACCCCAAAATATTTAGTAGGTAGACTTTGGAACTTCATCACCATAACACCACAAACATTACAAACATCAACATTTGCAGCAGCTAGCATCTTCGAAATATTTTAGACGAAAAAGAGTAAAACTTATGTTTTACCAATCCAATTTGAACAATTAAAAAATTTTAAGATTCAAAAAAGAGTAGATATAGATTTATACAGTCAGGCTCCAAAAAGAGTTTCCTTTTTTTAACTAAGTAACGGACTTCCTATTTTGACGGGGTAAATAGTTGAATTTTTAGATGAAATTTGGTGGGATGATCTCCATGATGAATAGATGAACTCTACCAAATTTCATCAAAAGTTTAATTGAGAATTAGGTGAACTAAAGATTGATATATATATATATATATATATATGTGTGTGTGTGTGTGAATTTCTGGCAGTTTAAAATTTAGATTTTTTGATCACCCACTTCCCAGTTGAATTTTCTTATGAAATTTGGTAGAATTAATGTATTCATCATGGAGATCGCCCCACCAAAATTCATCTAAAATCTCAACCATTTTCCCCCTCAAAAAGAGAAGTTCGTTCTTTAGTTAAATGAATGAAACTCTTTCTGGAGTTTGGTTGTATATAAATATATCGACTTTGTCATATTATAAAAAAAAATATTATATTTTAAAACTTTTAAAGTCAGAGTATAACTTTATAAGTTTTGGGCAAAATATTATATATAAATTAATACATATATAACTTTAAAGCGGGCACAAGTGATATACTAGACTAAGGCCGATACTTTTTATCTTAAATTAGGATTTTTACTTTGACTTGTATACTTATATTATGTTTGGCACAAAAGATTAAGACTTTTAATTTGAGATGTTCAAAACAGAAAGTGATATATTAATTTGAAAAAAATAAGTTTCTAAACACTATACATGTTAATAAAGAACATGGATAGTGTGATGGGATGAAATGTTAAATAAGTAGGCTATAAGCAGTGCAACAAAAAAGTTATGGTGGGCTATAGCTCTGGTCAGCCCACCACTGAATCTGCATGTCATAGTACTAACTGCTAATGTTATCACGTTATAATATACTAAAAAATAAAACATTGCTCTATTATTATTATTGGTGTTGGTTATCTATTTCCATATCCTGTTTTTTTGAGGTTTTTTGGGTGCAGACACCTATATGTATGGTTCAAAATCTCTTGTGAGATTTGGTCTTTTGGTACACACTTTCTTAATTTATGATTTTTTGAAAGATAGAGCCGAGCTCTTAGTTAATTTTAGGCCGTAGGAGTATGAAAAAAGATAAACAAAAAAAAGTTACATTAACATACCAAGCATAAAATAAAAATAAAAATAAAAAGAATATGGTGATATAATTAATACATGTTACAAGAGAAAAACAAATCCAATTTGCATGGTTTATAGTTAATTCGGCTATGTACCTTGAATGAATAAAATAATATAAAACCTGTTAATTTTTTTACTCCCAACTAATTTTTTTTTTGCTGTTCATATATAACAGAAGAAGAAGAAGCTAGAAAAACTCAAATATGTCGACCTTAGTTATTCGCGAAACCTAGTCGGGATTTCACACTTGGGAGAGGCCTGTAATCTTGAGGAACTGATTCTTCAAGAGTGTACAAGTTTGGTAAAGGTTGACTTGTCTATTGGATTTTTCAAAAAGCTTGTTTGCTTAAATATGGCTGGGTGTGAGAAGCTTAGAAGCCTTCCAAAAGCTATTCACTGGGAATATCTCGAGGTTCTCAATCTTTCTGGCTGCCTCAAACTTCAAAAGTTCCCAGAGATCCGTGAAAATATGGACAAGTTATTGCAGCTACATTTGGAAGAAACCGCTATAAAAGAGCTACCCTCGTCAATTGGTTACATCCGCAACCTTGTTTTGATAGATTTACGTGGGTGCAAAAATCTTGAGATTCTTCCGAGTACCCTTTGGACACTGAAACTTCTAAAATCACTCGTTCTCTCGGGCTGCTCAAAAGTTGAAAAATTACCAGAGGAGATGGGGAATTTAGAATGTCTAGAGAAGCTTCTTTTAGATGGAACTGCTGTAATAGAGCTACCACCTTCCATTCAACGTTTGAAAAATCTCAAGGTCTTATCCTGCCGCAAGAGCTCATCTCAATCACGGACTTCAGTTTTCCAGTCTTTCTTTCCACTCAGCAAACGTCAAAAAATCACGATGAATTTGGTGTTGCCTCCAATTTGGGGTTTAACTACGTTAACAAAGCTAGATCTCACTAATTGCAATTTGTTAGAGAGCCCCAGCGGTCTTGGGTCATTGTTCTCTTTGAAATGGTTGCATCTTGGAGGAAACAAATTTGAAAATCTACCGAGCCTCAATCAACTTTCTCAACTTGCACACGTTGAGTTGAATCGTTGTGAAATGCTTCGAGAGCTGCCAGAGCTTCCGTCGGGAATAAGGAGATTGTTTGCAAATGACTGTGTATCATTGAGTCTCTCTGCGGATCGATTTGCCATGTGCAAACTAGGGTATTTTTGGTTCCAAAATTGCAGGAAATTGCTCGATTGTGGAGAGAATGAGATTGTAGCTAGTACGTTGTTGCAGCGAAGGCTTGAGGTTCTCTATTAACTTCTATATAAACGCATACATATATATTTTTGGTGTGAGTATATATTTAATATATATATATATATAGTCCGTTTCTGGTGCAGAATGGTCCTTACAAACCTGGCCTTTTTACAAAAAAAATTCATCGTACACGGACCGGTCTTGCACTTGAAAATTTCCGTATATATATGTGTATATGAGCCAAGTTCCAGAAAAAGCGTCATTCTTTTAACTAAAGTACGGACTTCTCTTTTTGAGGGTGTAAATGATTGAATTTTTTTATGAAATTTAGTGGGGATGATCCCATGATGAGCAGATCAATTCCATCAAATTCCATCAAAAAATTCAATCAGAATATGGATGAACTAAAGATTGATATATCTATATACACATGCATTTCGACCGTTGAAATTTTAGATATTTAGATCATGCACTTCTCAGTTGATTTTTTTGATGAATTTAGTGGAGTTTATCTTAGTCATCATGGAGATCATCCTCCAAATTTCATCAAAAAATTCAGTCATTTACCCCCTCCAAAGGGGAAGTCCATTATTTAGTTAAGGAAACTCTTTCTAGAGCATAAAAATATGTATATGCAAATAGTGTTTTTACTAACTAAACGGCTTTACTGTATTATCTTGGTACTTGCAGAGAAAGTTGGATCACTCTAATAATATCCCTGGAAACATTATACTTCCGGGTAGAGTTATTCCAGAGTGGTTTTGCGATCACACTTTTACAGGGGATCCATTATTGTTGAAGTTTCCTCAGAATACTAAAATCAAGTGGTATAGCTTTTTTGTCATTTTGGAAGTGGTAAATAAAGTCAAATCATGTAACTACCCATGCTGGGATAATGAAGACAGCCATCGTAGAGATTTACACTGGTCGGGCCTGCGACACGACGGCCGGATTACGGATGCCGGAGTGGTGTTATCGTTCATGGAGCCTGGTCATGACCACTCAATACACGAAAGAGAGATTTACCTCAGGGATACAGACAACATTACTGGCCTGGAGCATACGATTATGGGCTCCCGACATCTTTTCATTAGTCACGAGTGCATTTACTGCCGTTGGAAGGAGCGTGGTGAAATTGAGGTAGATATTAGATCGTTAAGCCCAGACGTGGTGGTGAAAAAGTGGGGGGTACGTCTAGTATTCAAGGAGAAGGATGATGACAATGATGATGATAATGATATTAATGTTGATGATGTTGATGATGATGATAATGATTATTATTCACCTATGCCAGAGGGGATGAAGTTTATGATAAAAGCCAGGAAGCAGCAGAGAAGAAGAATGAGAAGAACTAGATGAAGCGAATGATTAAGCATATGAAGCCGAAGAATAAAATATGGTGATGAATGATGATGAAGATTATTATAACCTTTACTAGCTCTCTTTAATTTCTTTTGTTAGCTACATTTAATGCTTCCTTCCATCTCTTACAACATTTTTATTTTGTCTCGCGATTTCCCCTTTTTTATTTTCTTTCATTTACTTAGGTACTATAGAATCTCAATAATTTAATACCCGATTAATTAATAATATCATTAAATAATATTTTTTTGCCAGTCCCGGCTTAAGATAATGTTCGAAATTAATAATTCTCTAAATTTATAGGGTAATACATTATGAAAACTTATACAGGTCTTATGTAATATATCTTATATAATATATAAATTAATAATTTCCAAATAACTTATGCTTTATGCATTTCATGTGTCATAGTTAATTTCATTAGATGTATGGTGAGTTGTGTTACTGTAACTTTTGAGTACATTTAAATATACTTGTGACTTTCGAGTACATGTAAGTCTATTGGTAGATTCTTAAATTTTACTTGATTATAGAATTAGTTAGCAAACCGAAAAACTAAATACAATGTACAATATTTTAAAAAACAAAATAGTAACTTGATAAACTAATAATTATTAATTTAATAATCTTGAAATTATAGATTTTATTAGGTCCAAAGACTATTAATTATAGTGGTTTAACAGTACTTTTCCTTTTTCTTTTTAAGAATAACAATAAAAAAGCTTAATTAATTACTCTGCAATTTTGTAGATTTACTTGATTTGTTTCATTTCTAAATCTTTCGTTTTGGCAAATGTATTTGTATCTCAAATTATTTATGTAAAATGTATTTGTAAAGCGAATTATTTTTTATATTTTTCTTGCGTGTTAAATATTCTTAATACATATCATCCTCCCTCAATGTGTGAATTACCTTTTTAGTAGTATGTTTGTAGGAGGCTGATTGTTCAAATTTTATTTATTTTTATTTGAATGCTAGTACTAGGGTATGGTTATTACTTAACACAAGTATAAAAATCCGTGTGATGCATGGCGTACAAATTTATTCTTGTAAGTTTTTATTATTTAAATAAATTCGTCTCTACGAGTTAAAAATTTGTTTTAAGTTTTTAAATTTAATTAGTTGTTTACATTTAATTTAATTTAGAACGCAAAAGAAGAAGAAAAAATAATGTGTGAGGGTGGTAGCTGGAATCACTATCTAAGTTATATTTACGTGCTTCCAGCATTATTCGTGTTTATTGTGCTTGCGTCACTATTCATGCCTACGGCAAATTATTCATACTTACTTCTAGTACTTAAGTATTTTCCCTAATACATTTGAATATGTACACATAATTTATTAAGAAACTAGAGTGACCACAACAAATCACACCTACACTTATATTTAAACAGTATGTTGGTGGATAGTTTGTTTAGAGATTTAGTAAAATTCTCATCTTGTGAGAATTTAGTAAATCAACAAATTAAAATCTGGACTATCCATCACAATCCACAACAAAATGTAATTGAAGTACTATCCTCAAGTTCTTTTCTCCTTTCGTATAAAATCGGACTCTTATGTTTTTATCAAGTCTTTTACTAATTAATATTCCTATATTACTTTTCTCTTACTCTCTTGACATTTAGACTCCGTTTGATAGTAACATGGAAAATAAAAATAAAAACAACTAATTTGAGTGAGAAGATGGAAAATAAGTTGAGGCATATGGTGAGATATTCTCTATCTCATACTCATTTTTGTAAGCGTATGTCCTCCATCATCTTTTAATATTTTGTGAAAAATATTTCTCCATCATCACCCAAAGAAAATTTTGTCATGGAAAAAGGCAAAAAGTAAAAGTTAATCTCACCACATCCTTTAACTTATTTTCCATCTTCTCACCTAATTTAGTTATTTTTATTTTTATTTTTATTTTCTATATTGCTATCAAACGGAGCCTTACAAACTAAATTTTCATTAAAAGTTATTGTCTATCCCCACACATTTTTGATTTATTTATTTTAATATGATACTTTATTCAATGAACCAAATTCCATCATCACATGTATATGGCTTAATTGACATCGCATCATAAACAAGCAGAATGTTGTATTATATTGAGGATTAACCGAAAAGGCGAACACTAGATTAATCTTCATTTG
Organism: Lonicera japonica; assembly: GCA_021464415.1. Lineage (NCBI taxonomy): Eukaryota > Viridiplantae > Streptophyta > Magnoliopsida > Dipsacales > Caprifoliaceae > Lonicera > Lonicera japonica. The sequence continues at coordinate 8,714,621 of CM038471.1, read as the reverse complement.
CTTTGACTATATACAATACAAAAGTCCCACATTTCCCTTCACTTTACCACATTTGTCCTGTTATACGTAAAATTCAACCTCTCACTTCGAGCATGTAGTAACATTCTGTCTTTCGGATAATAAAGAGAAAAATGCACTATTAAAACTCTGTTTAATAATAACATGTAAATGGAAAATAAAAATATTTGATATGGGTAATAAGTTAAAAAATAAGATGAGTCCTGTAATGACATACTTTCTATTTCATGCTCATTTTATGAGTAGATATCCTACATTCTTCATAATTTTTTGTGAAAAATTTTTGTTCCTCAATCACCAAAGAAAATTTCTTCATGAAAAAAGTAACAAAGTAAGAAGACATCTCCTCACATGTTTCAACTTCTCACAAAAATCAACTGTTTTTATTTTTCTTTTCTATATTGTTATCAAATAGATCCTAACCAACTAAAAAATCTTATAAAAAAATTTCAAAAAATAGTTACAATAAATCTTATTTTATAGATCTCAACGAGTATGTTTCAAATGTATATTTTTTATCTAATTTTGATTTTTGGATTTAAAGTTATGGTATTTTAAAAGTTTTTTTAGAGAAAGAAAGTAAAGTGAATAAATTTTGGGAAGTATAAAAGTAAAGTTAATTTTAAGTTGAGTTTATAAAATTTAGAAAAATAAATACTAACCAAACAAGCCCTTATGTTTTTATCAAGTCTTTTACTAATTAATATTCCTATATTACATTTCCCTTACTCCCTTAACATTCACAAGCTAAATTTTCATTAAAAGTTATTGTCTATCCCCACACATTTTTGATTAATTTATTTTAATATGATACTTTATTCAATGAACCAAATTCCATCATCACATGTATATGGCTTAATTGACATCGCATCATAAACAAGCAGAATGTTGTATTATATTGAGGATTAACCGAAAAGGCGAACACTGGTTTAATCTTCATTTGCTTTGACTATATACAATACAAAAGCCCCACATTTCCCTTCACTTTACCACATTTGTCTTGTTTTACATAAAATTCAACCTCTCACTTCAAGCATGTAGTAACATTCCGTCTTTCGGGAAATCAAGAGAAAAATGCACTATTAAAACTCTGTTTAATAATAACATGTAAAAGAAAAATAAAAATATTTGATTTGGGTAATAAGTTAGAAAATAAGATGAGTCCTGTAATGAGATACTTTCCATTTCATGTTCATTTTAGAGTAGATATCTTACATCCTTCATATTTTTTTGTGGAAAATTTTTGTTCCTCAATCACCAAAGAAAATTTCTTCATGGAAAAAGTAACAAAGTAAGAAGACATCTCCTCACATGTCTCAACTTATTTTTCAACTTCTCATAAAAATCAACTATTTTTATTTTTCTTTTTCATATTGTTATCAAACGGATCCTAACCAATTTCCTTAAATCCGCGGCCCGGAAACAACTTTGTTTACATAAACCAATATGAAAACGGTGAGCACATAGATAATTCACCAAAGTTCAGCTCGTCAAAATAATGTGGACACAGATTTACCGTTTAAAATAATATTCCCTCTGTCCCAAATTAAGAGTATTGATGTACCAAAAACTTCCTATAATTTATCTTGTTAAATTATTCTTTAGCGAACATATATTATCACTAATTATATATATTTTTTTAATACTTCTCAGGTGTTATAAAAGAATCGAAAAAGATTGAAAAAAATAGATAAATTAAAGTAGGTGAATGCAACCTAAAGTTGTTCAATGCTTCTAAACGCATGACTTTTTATTCGGAACTCTAAATTGTTCTATTCTTGAGCCCATTTTTAAGAAAATTTCGAGAGTTACAACATTATAATTTAACATTTTTTTAAATTCAGTCATCTTAAAATCCAAAATTATGACGCTAAATTTAGCAGCTTAATAAGACAAAAATTCAACAAAGTGCACTCAAGTGGGTTCAATATAAATATAGCCAGCTAAGCCCATTTGTAAAGAAAGCGTAATGGAATTATTTTTATTTAATTGGTGGGCCTTGTCTCATCAAATCAAAAGCACAAGAAGCAAACCTTCACTATAAATTTTTAGAAGCTGCAGCAAATTAAGGGAGCTCGTGCATGGTGTGTGGGCTTCCATTTATTTATTTTTATGTTCTATTTTTGCTTTGAAGATCGGAAGATTTATCTATTAAATTAATTTCATGCTAAGTAAGTTTTATTTTATTTATTACTTAATTTTATTTATGTTAGCGTAAATTTGTATTAGAGTTAGAATGCGTATATTTAATTAATTTTGTTGTATGTGTTCATGCCAATTGACTATAAATAAAAATAAAGTTGGATTCTCATTAGTTTTTTTTATTGAATTCATCTTATAATTTGTTAAGAGTATTTTGACGGATATAAATTTGGCTATAGAAGAATTATAATTGGATCTTATAAATTAATTAAACTTGAATGATTTTATTTTTAGCCAATAATATAGTCGGGAGACCAAATTATTGTGAGATGAGAGTAGAGTTTATGCGCCTGAATATTTAAGAAGATGATATTAAATATATAACTCCGAAACCCTAGTCGATTAATTCATTAATTTTGTATCTTTCTTAATATGATTTAATTTAGTTTCATTACTTTAGTTTACTAGCTTTGCTTTGTTTTATTCTATTTGTTTTATTCCCATAAACTTTTCTAGTTAGATTAAGAGTTTAGTGAGAGATTAACAAGATAATTATAAAACATGTTGTTTGAGTTTTTGTGGAATCGACATTTCTTGTGCGCTATACTATCAACCAATTTGTGCGTTTGCAAATATTAAAATTTATCACAAGAAGTATGCTATTGTTTCTTGAATTTTTCTTGAGATGTCCTATTAAAAGTCCAGTTTCTTTTTTAATTGAGGGCCAAATTACATCATAGTAAGCAAGTTTTATTTCATTGTTGATCATCTTAATCACTCGTTTGGTTCAAGTTTTGGTTCGTTCCTGAAACCCAAAATGACAATTTTAAATGGAAAATTGAGCATCATCAACCTGTGAGTTTACCATTTTAGGGTTCTAAAAACAAATCAAAACTCGAACCAAATAAGCACTAAAATTGATGTATCCTTAGAAGGTGTTAATAGACAAACTGGACCATTAGTTTGCGAAATGGAGTATTCAAAAAGCATGTAGAATCATATGCGCACAATATTTCAAAAAAAACTTCAGTGTAAATACAACTGTCTTGTTGTCTTCATAAACTTCGGTGTAAATTTCATGTACTTCAGTACTTAATTTCCTTTTAATGAAATTTTATTCCGCTTGCGTCCTTATTGTTTTTATTCCTTAACTATTGCTATATATCATAATAATAACAGTCAGATTGTGAAATGCCATCCATTCAACATTCAGAGCTAAATGAAATCAAACACATGCATTTTTCAAAAGTTCGATTCAGTATTGAAAACTCAACGTTCAGTGTTTAACAATCAGAGGCTAAAAAAACAAAACCTTTAGTGTATAGTTCACATGGAGCTTAATCATAAATGCATATACATGTGTGTACAAAAGTTTTAGCGGCAAGTACAACACTAACCTGGGAAGATCCTAGTCAAGGAGCTTCCATCTCCATTGCAAATAATTGGTGTCTTTTCTTCTTTTGGGTTGACAATCATAGGCTTCATCAATATAAGGGCTTGTTACTAGTTTATATATTGGGTAATTTTCCTCATCTTTCACCCACTTCCCATTATACATATCACAACTCTTCCGTTGTGTTTGGGAGTTTAGGAGAGAAAATAAAAGAAGAAAGTATTAATTCGGAGGGAGGAGAAAGAAAGAGAAAGGAAAATGATTTTCTCTCTTTTGTTTGGGAGTTTAAGAAAGAAGAGAACGTTACAATCTCTCCTCCGTGTTTGTGAGTTAAAAAGAAAATGAGAGAAATTATCATCTTTGAAAGATTTGTTATGTATTTTAAGGATAAAATTGTCAATACAAAATATAATTGAAGTACCATCCTCGAGTTCTTTTTCCCTTGCGTATAAAACAACTAAATCGGGACTCTTATCTTTTGATCAAGTCTTATACTAATCTTTCTATATATATATACCTATATTACTTTCCTTACTCCCTTGACATTTACGAGTTAAATTTTCATGAAAAATTATTGCCTATCCCCCCACATTTTTTGGTTATTTTTATTTTAATCTAATTCTTTACTCAATGAACTAACTTCCATCATCATTTCCTTCTCAACATATATGACTTAATTGCCATCGTGTCATAAACAAGTGTTCTCTTATTATAGGTTTACTGGTTTCCTAATAATAATAATAATGATGATGATGATGATGATGATGATGATGATGATGATGATGATGATGATGATGATGATGATGATGGCGATGATGATGACGACGACGATGATAATTCGCACCAGAATGTTCTATTATATTGAGGATTGCCCAAAGGGTGGCATTGTTGCCAAAGCAATTATCTATATGTCGTAGCAATGTACAACTTTAAAAGCATACAATACAATTTCTGAAAGCAATGCTATGCCCTGACAAAGAGAATAATGCTTTCGCCATATAATTATTCTTGCCCAAAAAGGCGAGCACTAGGCTCTTCATTTGGTTTGACTCTATACACAACAAGACCCCTCATTTTACATCATTTGTCATGTTATATATAAGATTCAACCTCTCACTTCAAGCATGTAATAACTTTTTGTCTTTGGGGCATTAAAGAGAAAAATGCACTATCAACTAATTTCCCTAAATCTACAGCCCAAAAATAGCTTTGTTTGCATAAACCCATTTGAAAATGGTAAGCACGTAGATACTTCACCAAAGTTCAGCTCATTAAAATAACATGGACACAAATTTACCATTTAAAATGATACTCCTTCCATCCCAAATTAAGAATTCGCAATTATTTCTTGAGATATTCTTACAAAGTGTTAATAAACAAACTGGGCCCTTAGTTTGCGAAATGGAGTATTCAAAAAGCATCTAGAATCATAATGCGCACAATATTAAAAAAAAAACTTCAATGTAAATACATGCAACCGCCTACTTCTCTTCATAAACTTCAATGTAAATTTCCTATACTAAATGCTTGATTTAACTTTTAATGAAATTTTATTTAACTTGCACCCGTATTCTTTTTATTCCTTAACTAGCTATTGATATATATCATAATAACAACTGCCATATTTTGAAATGCCATCTATTCAATAGTTAGAGCTAAACAAAATCAAACACATTTTCCAGAAGTTCGATTCAGCATTCAGAACTCAACATTCAGTGTTCAGCAATCAGAGGTTAAAAAAACAAATAGACCTTTTAGTTTATAATTCACATGGAGATTAATCATAAATGTATATATATTCTATGTATAAAAATTTTAGCAACAAGTACAAGTTACAACACTAACCTGGAAAGATCACAATCATGGGGTTTTTCCTCCATTGGGATGACAATCATAGGCCTAAAAAACATAAAACCATGTTCTGGTTTATATATTGGGCAATTATCCTCAAGTTTTACCCCCGTCCCGTTGTGTATATTACAATTCCTTAACTTCTCCAACATCTCCACTCCTATTCATGAAAACCCATTTCCAAGAATTAGGGTTTCCTTCTCAATTCCACCCCCAAATTCTTTCCCATTTCTTTTATCACCAAAATTAAAAACTAGGGTTTTGTTCTTAATTCCACCCCAAAATATGCCAATAACAATGATATTTGGCAAGAAAAAGCTCAGGTTCAATGAGTTTGTCAAAGAACTCCAATCACACATGAACATGAAAATAGAAGGAATTGAGTCAAGTACTTCGACTAATGAAAGCTTGGTTGCCAAGGGTGGTAATGAACGAAGGAGACTGTTAGGTCATAGGGTGCCTAGAACAGAGGCACGTATCGGTCTCAGTCATGAGAACAAAGTAGGTAGGAGTGCTTTAAGTGTCACAAAATAAGCCACATTAAGAAGAGCTACCCAGATCTGAGGTAAGAAGGCAAACGCATCAAATGAGGTTGCGAAAGTTACAACCCAGGAGGTTAATACCGAGATTCTTAGGTTTTTTTCAGCTGATAGCAGTCATGGGTGAATTCTGGATGCTTTTATCACTTGTACTCGAACCATATTTGGTTTGCTAACTACAAGGAATGCAATGGGGAGAATCGTTATGGGCAACGATGCTATGTGCAAAGTTATAGGTATAAGCACGGTGAAGATTAAATGTGGGATGGCGTGACCCATACACTAAGTGATGTCAAACATGTTCTAGTTCTCAAAAAGAATTTGATCTCCTTAGGCACATTCGATGGAAATGTGTGTGTGATTCAAGCCGAAGATGGAACTATAAAGGTGAAGAATGGATCAATGGATTTTGTGCGATACAAAGTCACCGAACAATCTTTACAGGTTGAAAGGGAACAAGATAACAAGTGGAACGACAGTCTCCAGAGAAGCAAAAGGTGATGAGTTTTATTGTGGCATATGAGGTTTGGTGATATGAGTTAGCATGATATGAAAGAACTTCATTGGCAGAAATTGTTGAAAGGGATCCATGAGTGCAATCTCAATTTTTGCAAGTATTGCGTGATAGGCAAGCAAACTAAAGTTCGGTTCGATACTGTTGAACACAAAATTAAAGGTATCCTTGATTATATTCACTCTGATATCTAGGGTCTTTCAGATGTATGTTCTTTAGGAGATTTTAAATACTTTATTACTTTTTTTTAGGATTTTTCACGTCGAGTCTAGATTTACTACTTACGGGAAAAAGTTCAAGATTTTCAAAAAATTCATGGAGTGGAAGGCTATGGTTCAAAATCAATCAGGTCAAAAAATAAGTTATTTAAAGAGTGACAATGGGGGTGAGTATAAGGATGGCGAATTCTAGAAGTTTTGCATAAAAACTGGGATCACAAGGCACTATACCGTGAAGAGAACTTCATAGCAGAATGGTGTTATGGGGAAGATGAACTGCATAATTATGGAAAGGGCGAGATGTTTACAGCTTTAAGCCACATTGCTTAAAACAGTTTGGGTGGTAAGTGTTGATCGTGCCGTTTATTTGACTAACAGGTCACTAAATCTAAATCTTATATTAAAGTGTCCGGTAGAAGTATGGCCGGGACGATAAGTGGACTACTCTAAGCTTAGAGTGTTCGGATGCCCTATATATGCTAATATTCCCAGCGACAAGAGATATAAGAATGACCTAAAAGCTCATCGGTGTATCTTTCTTGGTTTTTGGGGAGAGAGGAAAGGGTTCAAACTTTGGGATCCGGTAACAAGAAAGCTCATCAAGAGATCACTGATGACGATGAGGTTACTGTCAAGATTCCAATTTTAGCTCCAAGTTCGTCTGTTATTGCAAGTGGTGGAGTATCTTCAAACAATATAAAAGATGAATCTCAAGAAGTTTAACCGTGTGGCCACACAATTGAAGTGGAGCTGGAGGGGGAGAATTTGGATAACGACTTAGTAAGGTGGAACAACCTCAAGTAACAATGCCAGAACCATCAATAGCATGGGATAGACCATAAAGGATAATCAAACCACTATCTAGGTTTGGTTGGGAAGACAAGATCAATTATACCCTTATTACAAGTGAGGATAATCTAACTAGTTATAAAGAAGCCATCAGTGTCAATGGCAATGATAGTTAGATGGGTGCTATGGCAGAGGAGATAAAGGTTTTACGCAATAATTCCGTATAGGAATTGATTCCTAGACCCAAAAATTGAAGTATTGTTGGTTGCAGTGGGTATTTAGGAATAAAGAAACGGTCAACAAAGATGATGCTCCGAGGTACAAGGCAGGACTAGTAGCAAAAGGGTATTCTCAGAAAGAAGGGATTGACTATGATAAGAACTTTTCACCGTTGGTGAGACACACTTCGATACGAGTACTATTAACAATGGTGGCTCAATTTGATATGGAACTTGAGCAAATAGATGTGAAACAATGGTGGCTCAATTTGATATGGAACTTGAGCAAATAGATGTGAAGAAGGCTTTTCTTATGGTAATTTGAAGGAAACGATTTACATGGCGCAACCGAAAAAGGAAGTAAGTAAGGAAAAGTATGTATGCTGGCTAAAAAAGTCCCTATATTGGCAAAAACAGTCTCTTAGACAATGGTACATGCGGTTTAACTTGTTTATGTTGTCGATTGGTTATCGTCGGTATGATGTTTGAAATTTCAAGGATAACTCGTTCATTTTATGGATGTTTTATGTGGAAGATATGTTTATAACTCGTCAGGGTATGTTAAAGGTTATAGAGATTTAAGAAGAATTGGGTCTAGAATTTGACATGAAGGATCTTGGCGCCGCACAAAAGCTCTTTGGTATAAAGATTTGGAGAGATAGGATAAACAGTATATTCTGACTTTTGCAGAAGAAATATATTTATCATGTTCTTCAAAAATTTAATATGTCGAGTGCAAAACTGCTGTCTACTCTGTTAACTTCTTAGTTTGCTTTGCCCACAAAGCAAAGTCCTTCATCGCTTAATGATTGTGCTTAGATGTTGCAACGTATACTAGCGTGGCGGGTTATCTTATGTATGCCACAGTTTTTATAAGGCCGGATCTAGCTCACATTATTGGAATGATTAGTATATACATATTGAATTCAAGTATAGAGCATTAAAAAGCTATGAAATGGGTTTTACGGTATTTGTAGGGTACTAAGTCCATGGGTATAGTCTTCGAGCGGAAAGATGGGACCGATTGTTTTGTGGGAATCGTAGACTTCGATTATATGGCATCCCGTATTTTTTTTGTTAAGAAAAAATATATTAATATATTTTGTATATATGTGTGTAGGTGACCATGTGTGTATGTACGATCATGGGCTAGCTTTAACCTTAAACATTATGTTTTCCTTTTAGGCCTGTCAAAGTGCAAATTTGATGAATAATTTTTGGGGTAGAAATTAGAAAGTGAGGTGGCAAGTTAGAAATAAAAGAGTCACCATTTGAAAGGCTAACGTGGCTATTATATTTATAAGGGTCCCACCTTGTTAAATTCTTTCGACAAGCTTTGTTATGTAAAATTAGGAGAGGAATATAGATATGATAGAAATTTAGGCAAGGGACTATATTACACAAGGAGATGGCCGTGGGTTACAAAATGAATGGCAATGACTTAATTTTAGCTAGCTTGGTGTTCTGGTGCTATTTTTTAGGTAAAGGGCTGTACTTAATGTACATCTAAAATCTCTGAAGTGTTCATTTGTTATCCAGTTTGTTGTACTCCTACTAATATCGGGATCATTGTTTGACTTCTAGTATTTGTGTTGATTATTTGTGGCAGCTAAATTGCCATGGAACTAAGTGGTGCATGGTTAAGTTTATTAGCGAAAATGATGAATCCAAGGATAGCACCAAAGCTAAATCGTGGAGTGAAGACTATGCAAACTCCATCCGGGTTCTGAGTGGTCCAATCACCCGAGCTAGAGCAAGGAAGACGAAGGATGAACTCATGATCATGGTCCAAGAGTTGATGAATAAAGATGAAGCTTGGAGAAGCATTCAAGGAGATGATGAACAAGAATAGAGGACAATTCTTAGCCAAGAAGATGTGGAACCAAATGTGAAGAAAACATAATAGGTGTTTGCGTAAAGCGTGGGCACATCAAACCTGAGAAATTGTGACCAAAAGGCAAAAATGCTGTTCTGATAAGGCGTGGGCACGCCTTAAAGTCCGAAATTAGTTTTATTATTATTTTGGCAATTTCTTTTTTTCTTTGATAGAAGATAATATTTAATTAGTTTTCCTTTTTTATTTAGGACTCCTATTTTTAATAGGAATTAGTTTCCTTATTATTTTAGGGTTCTATTTTTTTATTTGCTCATATTTAAAGGAGGCACATTATTGTTTTCTCATCAAGTTATTATTAATTAAATATTGAGTGTTTTACACCTTGAGTTCTTGCTAGAACTTGTTGAATTGTTTAAATTAATCATTCAAACTAATTCTTGACTTATTAATCAATTCTCCACTAATTGATTGTGGCGTCTTCGACTTATACCGAGGTTCAATTCTTGCATTCAATGTGACATCCCGTTTAATTATCTTTTGCAAATTACGCATACATATGGCGTATAAGGCAGAACCGGGCTTTGTATAAACAAATTTGGGTTCTGGAAAGGTTGGTATGGTTCAAAAACTTCTAATAAGTCATATTAATGTATTTAAGTATGTTATAATGACTATAAGTCATTTTGGGATGCTTGGACTAAAATCGGCTCGAAAATCATAAGTTTGGTCTTACGCGATTTCTTTGTTTCGGGCCAACTTTGGAACTCCATAAATTCTTCATCTTATATCAGAAATGGTCTCCATTTTCTCCTATGCCTAGTTTTCATAGCCCTCTACAACTTTCGTGTTTTAGCCGAGACCAAATTCCCACTCCTTAATGATAAGAAGTGGGTGCGAAATCGAGCTGTTGACCAAAAAGCTGAAAGAGGTAAAATAGAGCCATGTAGTCGACTACATGGTAGTAGGGTGAGTCGACTACATGAGAAAAATGTAGTCGACTACATCAGGCTGGAGAGATTTTTTATATATCTCTTTTTCTCCTTCTTTCTCATTTCAACCCCCCACTTGAGAGCTCTTAAAGAGAGAGTAGATAGGCGATTTTGAGAGGGTTAAAGGTGTTTTCATCTACACACCTTCACCACACAAACCCACACCAAAGCAACACCATCATCATCATCTTCATCCTCTTCTCCATTTTCATCATCCATTTATAGGGTTTTAAGCTACCAATTGGGGGTTTTCACGTATGCGCTTCCTTGGCTCGTTTCTTTTGCAATTCTTTGTGGAATTAACCCTCTTAAGGTAGGGACAATAGTATTTAAACTTCTTTTTCAACTTATTGTATCTATTACATACCAAATCAAATAAAACCTAGGGTTTCTACTCAAGATGCATACTCATGGGGCTTTGGGGGTAATTTATCCTAATTTATAGTTTGATTTCAACATATAATGATTGTAAATTACTGCTTGGACATGAAACCCCAATTTCTATGTTGTTTCCGGTATGATTCATACGAAACCTTTACGTACGGGTACTAGGGTGAACTAGATGATATGATACGCATCCATATGAGTATATACCTGAACTTAAATGTGTCTTCAAAGTAAGATTTCATATATGGGAGGTATTCATATTGTGTTTGAGCTACTGGGTCATTTCATGAGATTCTTACTTACTTGACTAGTCCGTAAGTATGTTAGGCAGTGGATATGCATGTTTTGGAATGTAAAAGGTATTTTAACCTTATAGGGAGGTTATATGGGATTTATATGTTATATAAATAGTATGATCTTTTACGTAGTGCCAGGTTGTGGCGATCCCAATATACCTTCCAAGTTCTGGTGTTTTATTCTTTAAACTATCAGTTGACGGACTTGGCTACCATAGTCATGCACGATGAGGATACCACCACAGTTTATAGACACATATGCATGCGTATGGATATCTTTGGAAACATCCTAGTCTTATGTATATATATCCCGATTTCTTATACACGGTTGATAAAATGAACTATATGGTACTTTGAAATGATATACATATGTACATGGAGAGAAAGGAAATATAGGAGATTCAAGCATGAAGGATAAGAGTGGAAGATGATACTGCACAAGATAGAGGAATTGATTAGAGAATTGAAGCTACTTGGAAGTGGAGGGCCAGAAGGATAATTGGGTTTTGTGTAGAGTGGGGAGTAAGTGATAGTGCTATTCTTGTATAAAGGGTTCTATTTTCTGTTGTGTAGATATATTTGGTGTTGTTATAGCTGTAATGGTTGTTGCATCACACTATTACTTAATATCTTGTAATTGTATTGTTCTGGTTAAATAATATTCAAATTTCTTAAAAAAAAAAAACCCCTTAATAGTAAGCATTGTTATATTTTTCATTTTTATTTTTTTTCCCCAAAAGAAAAACATTTAGTTTGTGTAAGAGGTTGGAAAATAAGTTGAGGCATGTGGTGAAAATATCGCCTTACTTTTTTACATTTTCCATGGAAAAAATTTCTTTGTGGTTGAGGAAGAAAAATTTTCCACAAAAAGTAATTAAGCATATAGGACATTTACTCATAAAAATGACCATGGGATAGAGAGTAGTGTCTCAACTTATTTTCCTACTTAAACAAATCAAGCGTTTTTGTTTTTTTCATGTTATCAAACAGAATCATATAACTAAAAAATTTACCATTCTTCCCTCCCAAAGTTGTTTAAGTCTACTGTAACATAGTCGGAGTCCAACGAGAAAGTCTGCTTCAAACGTTGTTGGCAAATAATTTGAAGGATATATGTCCCAATCAATCCACCGTAGCTCATCTGGAAGATAATCAGGACCTCTAGGAATGTAGGCGTAATGAATTTCCAGTAATCTTAGTTTGTCCATCTTTCTAAAAGCTTCAGTCCCCATTTCAATTGTGTACAATCCTTCGTGGGGTCCCCACAGTATGTGATGGGGATACCACAGTATGCCTTCTATGTTTTCTGTACCCTAACAACCACAAATAAACAAGATCCAATATATATAATTAGTAACCAAAGAAACATATACACTTACATATAACTATTAATACGTTCATTTATTATTATATTTACTCCTTGTTAATTGCAATTCAAATGAAGGATTGAAGATTATAGTTTAAAGAACTCACCATGCCTCTTGCTAATACTTGTTCAATATCGCTGGTATCCCACAGCCTGCTATACTTCCCAGGCTCTCGAGAAAAATTCTGACGAACAATATGCCGACCCATTTCTCGCATCAATTGATGCATACAAACCCTACCATTTGAATAATTTATCAATGATTTATGAAGGAGAATAGGTATGGAATGATCTGGGTAAAAATCGAAACTATCAAGTATCCTAGATAAATGTTGTCTGTCCCATCCTTCGAAGAAACATGCAATATCTAAGAAAGTATTTTGAACGATTTCTTCTAAACCATCAAAACCTACTTTTAGTTTTTTAAGAAGATTGCCATCCGGGCCTACTTTCCTTAGTTTTTCCAATGAAGCTTTCCAACAATCCAAGTTTTCATAGCGTAGTGCTGCACCCAAGACTTTAAGAGCTAAAGGAAGGCGACCAGAATACTCTATAACTTGAACTGATAGCTCCTCGAAATCTTTCGCAGGACATTCATCATTAAAGGCCTCCCAACAGAATAGCTTAGTAGCTTCAACATAACCTAATACACTCACCTCATGTATTTTGTCCACATTATGCAAAATGAGGAGTTTTCTATCCCTAGTTGTTATTATAATTCTACTCCCTGGACCAAACCACTCATGACTTCCAGCTAACGCTTCTAATTGCTCTGAACTATCGACATCATCAATAACAAGAAGAACCCTTCTAGACCGCAGCCTTGTCTTCATTAGTGCAATTCCATCCATATCATTCGTTACCTGCAAATCCTTCACCCCCAGGGTTTGGGAAAGAAGGTGCTGCTGTAAACTTCTGAGACCACCCTTCTTAGACGTTTCTCCAACTTCATCAAGAAAATAGGCAACTTCAAACCGATCTTGAATTTGGCGGTAAACAGCCCTAGCTAAAGTTGACTTGCCTATTCCACTCAACCCCCATATGCCAACAGTGCGAACAACATTGGACTCTTCACCCAACAACAGAGTAACCTCCTTTATACGAGATTTCATTCCAACCAGACCCTCATCTTCAACTTTGATTTTAGATGGAAGTTTACTGCAAATCTCTTGGACAATTCGGTCGATAAATTTCGATTCATGCCTGTTGATTATAAAGGATGTAAGTAAGATAATATATTAAAGAAACACAAAACGATTATATATGACATGGCTTTTGTTTGTCCTATGGTTCAAAATTTATTGTAAATATGAACTCACAACGAGGATTAATGCATCAATAAATAGAACGAGATTAAGAACACAATACATCAAACATTCGAATAGTGGAGCTACTTCTAAATAATAGTGTAATTAAAATGAGAAGAGGATTTCCTCGCCTGGGGTGCACATTATTCGCATGTAGAAAGAAGATTGTTTATTTTGATAACATAATTTCTAAAATCCATAAAAATGTTGGCTGGTTAAAAAGGAAAGCTATTTTAGTCAGGAGCTGGGCCAACTCTTATAAAATTTGTGCGACATATATAGTATTCTTTTATCTAGTTTTTATGGCTGCATTTGACACTCCTATATTTGTGATTGCATGAATAGATCAAGATGATCTTTGTGAACTTTTTCCGGGGAGAATCTGAGGATGGTAACAACTAACATGTACCAATTGGGTATATTAAGTGTTCGGATCTGATATTTTACCCACCACACATATTTAAAACCTCTTTATTCTAAATGGATCACCATTTCAAACTTGAGTGCAATCAAGCGGCACCTTAAATAAATAAATAATAGGCTATATTTACATATAATTTGTAAAGTAATGAAGTATGAGGATATAGAAGTAGGATTAATTTACCCATCTGCAGTTTTGTTCAATTCCAATCCAGATAAGTTTGCTGCATCTGTAAGAGCTTTTATCCAGATTTGGACCTTGTCCGAATTGTGTTTGCGAAACATTTCTCCAAAATGTCCTTCCTGTTTCCGTACATCCGAAGGCTCAATGTCTTAGAAGACTGGGATAACTGTTTGTCCCATTGATGATTTACTATTGAATTCCATGACCTTCACAAGCTCATCTAAACACCACCGCGAAGAAGCGTAGTTTTTGGAGAAAACAATGACAGCAAAGCTCGATTCCTCGATGGCTTTGAGGATGGCAGGTGAGATTGATTCCCCTGTTTCGAGCCTCTCATCATCCTTGAATGTGTAGATGCCACTATTTTTAAGAGCAGAATAGAGATGATCAACGAAAGCCTTCCTAGTGTCTTCCCCTCGAAAGCTTAAAAATACATCGTACTTCCACCTATGATGATCACCTGCCAAAGAAGGAGAAGAAGCAGCAGCTTCTACTTCCAAAACTTCTTCAATTGCTACCATACTTTTGCTTAATTTTAATTCTAAGCTTCCGTGAGTGAGAAAAGAAGCTATGTGGATTGGTGGGAACAGAACACCCTTAGTCTCAAGTCTCAACTCAAAATGAAGAACAACACTACTAAGGGTAACCCATGCCGATGGCACTTGGACTTAACTCGTGTAAATTACCCATCACCTGAATCATAAATTCAAGAGGACAATGTAAACTAACAAAGATGTACATAAGAATTTTTGTTTTACGAAGAAAAGAAAAACAAATTTCAGTCCTACAACACATATAAATCCCTTGAATGGACATGCATATTACAATTGCATAGCCAGGAACAAAATATTAAAACCAATTGCATAGAAGATAACAAAAGATCAACGGGATAGTATTTCTAATAAAAAATCATAACTTTTCTATTTTATATTTTACACACCTCAAATTTAGAACTTCACTTATAATAAGTATTATCCTTGATCAATGATTATGCTAATTAGGTTGAATTAAAAGATGCAAAAGGCAAAGCACGGTACGAGTAATATACATTCTTATTGCTTCTAGGCGACACATCCATCCTACCTTTGCTCAAAGAAAGCCCAACAAAGTTTCTAGCTTGAAAATATGTCAGAGAAGGGGAGAGAAACACATCAAACAAAAATTAAACACAAACTCAACTACAATAAAATTATTTACAAACAATTCCCTTCATATCCATACAGCACAGAGTAGGGAAAGTGTTCAAAAAGTAGATAATCTGAAAATTTAAATAATAATAAGAAGAAAAAAGAAATTAAATGATTTAAAGGTTTAAAAAGAAAAAGAAAAGAAAAGAGGACTTCTTATCAAATTGGTTTAGTCAAGTCCAATCCAAATTTAATGCAAACCTGTTACAATAATTATGTGTCGAATTCGTGTCAGGCTCTAAGGGTCAAATATTGCTAGCCCTACTGAGTAACAAACCGCATTAAAGAGGGGAAAAATTAAAGAGGCAATAGAAATAAGGAACCAAATCAATCCAAAATTCCAAATTAATCATTCACTAGAAGAACAAACCAAATCAATCCAGAATTCCATATCAAATTCTCACTCTGATCCATGTGTGTGTGTAAGAACAACGCGAATAAACTTGTCCATGAAAGCGAGGAAAAGGAATATACCCAATGAAGAATGAAGCTCAAAGTCAACAAAAAAAGCAATTCGGATGTGAACAACCATAGTTCCTACTTTTTAAAGAGGGAAAAAATAAAGATAGACTCCAAATTGAGCCATTGGGGCAAATCCCTGAATACAATCTAGTCCTGGAAACATTAAAATGCAAGAATCAAAGATATTTATTTAGGTAGGACTAGTACAGTACATCGATTCAGCTCACTATATATATATATCCTTGTAGAAAAATCCACACATTTTGAATTCTTTTTTTATAGATTGATAGTAGAAGATAAGAAAAGATCAGTAGTTCTATATATATAACTTTAGTCAAACCTAAAAGCATTACCCACAGACTGAATAACAATAACAATAATAAATATGGGTACGTATGTATAAGTTTAGAACCACGAATTCAGCGAAGAAATACTTGTTAAGTAAGAGGGAAGGGATAAATTACACTATCACGTCTCTTTGGTTGGATGAATGTGTGTAAGAAAAGAATAAATAAGGCAAATATTTTCCACTATATATGGGCTAGGCTATAAAGAGGATTCCCTCACTTTAACAAAAACAAGGGATGACTATTTAGAGGGGCAAATCGATGAAATTTTAATGAAAATTTGCAGAGATGATCTATATTATGAGTAGATCACCACCACCAAATTTCATAAAAAAAATCAACCTAGAAGTGGGTGAAATTATGATAAAAAAAATTAACGGTAAAAAATGTACATATATATCAATTTTTCAAAACATCCACTTCTAGGTTGAATTTTTCTATGAATTTTTGTAGAGGTGATCTACTCACTATATGGACCATCTCTACAAATTTTCATTAAAAAAATTCATCAATTTACCCCTCTAAATGGTCATCCCTTATTTTTGTTAAAGTGAGGGAATCCCTCTTTATAGCCTAAGTCTATATATATATATATGTAAGTATAAAATCCAATCATGTCATGAACACACACCTCAAAAACAAAAACATATTTTATATAGGGAGAAGGGATTCCTATTTAGAGGGGTATGTTAAGCATGATATTCATTTTGGTTCCTTCTCTTAACAGCTTAAGCTTTGGGGAGATATGGTCCTAACATGGTATCAGAGCTTGATTTTCTAAGAGGTCCAAGGTTCAAGTCTTGGCAACTCCATCCCCCACTCTCCACGTGTGAGTATGGTTTACAGTAAATAGACGATTTGTAGAGATGATCTATATGATGAATTGACGTGATCATCAAATTTCAACGACCGAAAATGTACATATATATCAATTTTGAGTACACTCTTTTCTAGTTTGAATTTTTTTTATGAAATTTAGTGGAGATAATCTACTCACTATATAGATCATTTCTAGAAATTTTCGTACAAAGATTCATCTATTTATTACTCAAAATGGAGATTCCTTCTTTTTGTTAAAGTCAGTTAATCCTTTTTTATAGTCTAGCTCTCTCTCTCTCTATATATGTATATATATAACAAATGCAACGAAGTAGCCAGCCAGCAAAATTCCCACCTTCAACTAATTATTTGAAGCGAATTCAACCTCATTGAAGCTTTCCTCCCCTGTATACAAAACTTTGGGGTTGTTCTATCAAAACTTTGAAGATTATTCAGATCTGAATCCATCCATGATTTTAAACCCGAAACAAAATATAAATAATTAAATAAACAACTGCACTAAATAGATACATACATAGAGACGAGATGATGATCTAGAGAAAAACTAGCGTAGTCAGTCAGTCTCCGTCTCTAGAGGCACACGCGGATTTGTGTGATGAGTAAAGACTGAAGAAGAGATAAAAGCAAGGATTGAAATAAAAGACTGCATACATACATATATAATACATACATACTATCCTACTGCTACATTGTGTGCTGATTGAAGACTGAAAGAAGAGGGAAATGGTCAGCAGCATTAGAAGGGGCCAAGTCAATTTCCTTTTTAATTATATTAACTTTCCCTTTCGCTGCAAAAAATAAAATAAAATGAGATGACGGAAATTAAGCAAGCTACTTTGTGTGCTGATTAATTGAGCCAATCAAAGATTGAAGACTGAAAGAAGAGGTAAAAGGTCAGCATTAAAAGGGGCCGAGTCATTTCCCTTTTTAATTATATAAACTTTCCCTATTCCGCAAAACAACGTATACCAACTTTGTGAAAATGATTTCTATAGCAAAAGTATATTATCTCCGCAAATTTTTATTAAAAAAAAATTTAATCTAGATGTGTGTGAAATAATCATCTAAAATTTCAATGAACGAAAATAATATCGAATTTTCTATTTAATTATAAACTTGTAAAGCAACTATTGAAATAAAAAACCGCATAAATACATATATAATACATAATATAGTACTGCTACATTGTGTGCTGATTGAAGACTGAAGAAGAAGAGAGAACAGGTCAGCATTAGAAGCGGCCAAGTCAATTTCCTTTTTAATTATAAACTTTCCCTTTCGCTGCAAAAATAGCTTTTAGTCCACTTGGCTCTTCTTTTTTACAATTTGCATCTAATTTTTATCAACTTAGTCTAATTGAAGAGTTTTAATTAATGAATTTTTCTGAAAAACTTTGTGAAAAAATGATTTCATAGCAAGTATATTATCTTCATAATTTTTTATCAAAAAAATTCAATTTAGAAGTGGGTGAAATAATCATCCAAAATTTCAATAAACGAAAATAACATATTTATCAAATGTTTATTACACCCATTTCCGTTGTGAATTTCTTAATCAATTTTTGCAGAGTAACACAGTTCAACAAAAAAAATGTGAACTCCCAAATTTATTTTTTTAATAGGAAACAGAAGATATTATTAAATAACTTCTACAAAACAAAACAGTTACAAAAGAAAATACATCAGAGAACAGAGGATAAGTTATCCACTGAGAGCTCTAACTATATGGACGAGCCCAAACTCTAGTAGACTGATGACCAGAAACAAACCAATCAACACCCTACGATACTACCAGAGTCCAATGAAAACAAAAAACTATCTGAAGCGTCAAAAAATTTGAAAGATTACTCCCACAATCCAACCAAAAAACAGGAAGATTCCCAGATATCATATGGAACGCTGCTTCTATCTTCAAAAGTTCTCTGGTTTCGTTCTCGCCAAATCTGCCACGCCATTACCATAACTGTGAAACGCCATAACTGCTTAACCTTCTTACTTCCCTTCCTGGACTGCCATTTTATAACCACAAAATCACTCCATCATCTCTTGGGAAAGGCTTCAATCAAACCAAACACCACAATATTTTCATTGGCCTTTCTACAAAAAACACCACGAAGGGGAGACACGTAAAAGGCCTCCTCAACTGAACCAAGTCACACGTACTCACCTTTCCCAAAGAAGCCAACCATCTGAACACCTTAATTTTGGTAGGGACTCCATTTTAGAAAATAACGCTGAATTGAGCAAAGGAGTTTCTTAAACAAGGGCTTGAAAGAATTTCAAAGAAGGATTTACAGGAGAATTCTCCCAAAGAAAGACACCTTCCCCCCCCAAACACAAAAAAAAAAAAAAAAAAAACTCTTTTATCCGAGGACTCATGATTAAAGTGAACATTATCAACATTATCAATGATGTTTAATAAAGCAATAAATTCACTGCCCTCCCAATCATTGAAATTTCTAAAAAAGTTCAATCCCCATGAATAACTAGAATTTGAATGCCATGACATGATCGATTGGATGAGCATGTTCCAATTATTGGATAGACGATATAAACGAGGAAAGGAGTTAACTAACAAATATCAATCGGATTGCACCTTCTATCTTCAAACACCCTCCCTCTGGTTATGTTCAGACCAAGTCACCCATGCTACTGCCAGCATAGTAAAACGCCATAGCTGATTGACCTTCTTATTATTTTGCTTGAAGTGCCATTTAATAATCAAAAACTCGCTCCATCTCTTTGGAAATGCTCCTACCAAACCAAACATCTCTAGGGCCTTGTCCACATGGCCTTAATAAACTCACAATGGAGCAGAATATGGTCAACATTCTCGTTGGTCCTCTTACATAATACACACCACGACAGAGAGAGAGCGACATAAATGGCCTCCTTACTTGAACCATGTCACACATGCTCACTTTCCCCAAAGAAGCCAGCCATGCAAACACTTTTATTTTGGTAGGGATTCCACCTTTCCAAAAAAACGCTGAATTGGGGGGGGAAAACGAAATCGAAGATGGGCGTGACAGAATTTCGGAGAAGGATCTGCAAGAGAATTCACCCGAATAATGCCCCACCCAATCTCTTTTATCCGAAGACTCACGATTAAGGTGGACAGTATCAATGGTATTTAACAAAGAGATGAAATCATTTCACTTTAGATTAACGTATTGACTCATCTTGTGAGAATTTAAGTAAATCAACTAAAATCCGAAGTATCCATCATAATCCACAACAAAATATAATTGAAGTACTATCCTAGCGTTCATAATCCCTTGAGTATAAAACAACTAAATTGGGAAATTTATCTTTTTATCAAGTCTTCTACGAATCTTCCTATATTTTTATTTTTTTTAAATTAAGGGAGGTCTTAGTCTCTCCCACAACCCTACAAATAAAGAAAGCTGCTCCTCCCACCCCATGAGCCAAACCCTATACCTCAAGGCAAGGGTGGAGGTTCCTACCACTAGACTAACCCCTCTCCTCACGAATCTTCCTGTATTACTTTCCCTTTACTCCCTTGACATTTACAAGTTAAATTTTCATTAAAAGTTATTGTCTATTCCCTCACATTTTTGGTTATCTTATTTTATTCTGATTCTTTATCCAATGAACTAACTTCCATCATCATTTCATTCTCAACGTATATGAATTAATTGCCATCGCAGCATAAACAAGTGTTCTCTAATCATAGGTTTACTGTTTACCTACAAGTGAACAGAAATAAGAATAATAGCGGTAATAATGATAATCCAGAAGCTGAATGTTGTATTAAATTGAGGATTGCCCGAAAGGGCAAACACTGGAATCTTCATGTGGTTGGCTATATACACAACAGGACCCCTAAATTTTCCTTCATTTTACAACATTTGTCCTGTTATACATAAGATTCAACCTCTCACTTCAAGCATGTAGTAACTTCGGGTCTTTCGGGCATTAACGAGAAAAAACGAAAAATACACGATTAACCAATTTCCCTAGATCTGTGGCCCGAAAACAGCTTTTATTTTACATAAATTAACATGAAAATGGTGATCACATAGATACTTCACCAAAGTTCAGCTCGTGAAAATAACATGGACACATATTTACAGTTTAAAATGATACTTCCTCTGTCCCTAATTAAGAGTCCGCTATTGTGTCTTAAGATATCGCATTAAGAGTCCAGTTTCTATTTTCGGGCCAAATCACACCTTAGTAAGCAAGTTTCGCTTCATTGTTGATCACTTTAAATTTAGTGTATCCTTACAAAGTGTTAAATGACAAATTGGACCCTTTGTGTGACAAATTGAGTATTAAAAAAGCATATAGAATCATATGCGCACGATATTCAAAAAAATACTTTTGTGTAAATACAACTGTCTTGTTGTCTTCATAAATTACTAGGAACACGTAGAGAGAATATTACATATATATACATGTATATCAATGGAGGATCCAATTCATTCAAAACATGAAAAATCAATTTGGGAGTTCCTATTACTCCCACTGATTCATATTACTCAATGCAAATATACTCAACAATAATTAAGAATAACCTCACTGGAATTGGGCTGAATCAATACAAACCAGGATGATAAATATATAAATAAATAAATAAATAAAAGGGAAATTCGGAGTTTGCACCCCATATTTGACTTACGAGCGTATCTTCCACCTAAGCTTGAGATCGAATTTCGGGTCATTTCTTGGAACATGATCTACCATAATTTCTTCCAATCCTCTATGCAGTTTTCTATCTTTTCTCACTTATACATTCATCTCAATACTTAATATGGCATTTTCATCTCAGCCCTCCTATCATCTATTATACCTTTTTTTTAGGTGCAAAAACCATTCTACATTATCATATAGTTCTGTGTGTGTGCAGATGTGAATATAAACCTCAACAAAGGAATATGAGAAAATGAATTAATTCAACAAATTTGTCCAAAATACCTTCAGAACTTTCAAGACTGATGCAACTTCATTGAACTTTCAACATATTTTGGAAGCAAATATGTGTGTGTGTAAAACCTGAAGGGAGTTTTACGCTCATTATTATAGTCGAAAGACACAATGAATAAACTTAGGTAGTGTGTGTTTAACCTCTTTACGCTGATTGAAAGTCTATTTAGCATTAAGAGGTTGGAATGGTGTTTGTTTTCTCACCTCTTAATGCTGAGTTGGATTAAAATTCAACATTTAGCATTAAGGACAAATCTTGCGGTGAATGCTTAATTTAACCTTCAATGAAATTTTATTCCACTAGTGCCTTATTCTTTTTATTCCTTAACTAGTGCGATATATCATAATAATAATGGTCAGATTGTAAAATGTAATTATTCAACATTCAGAGCTAAATAAAATCAAACACATTTTTTAGAAGTTCGATTCGACATTCAAAACTCAACAGTAGTGTTCAGTAATCAGAGGTTCAAAATACAAACAGACCCTTTAGTCTATACTTTACATGGAGGTCAATCATAAATACAAATCCAGCATTCAGTATTCAGCAATCAAAGATAAAATAACAAATAACCCTTTTGTCTATGGTTCACATGCAGGTCAATCATAAATGCATATATATATATTTTTTTTTTGGGTCCACGTATATTTTTTTCAGCGGTTAGGATTCGACCTGAGAGCTAACAGTGAAACCCCATTGTGCTACCACCGGCCACTTGCTGGTGGTTATAAATGTGTATATATATATATATGTCCGTACAAAAGTTTTAGCAGTAAGTATAACACTAACCTGGGAAGATCACGGTCAAGGGATTTCCATTTCCATTGGAGATAATTGGTGTCTTCCTTTCCATTGAAATGACAATTATAGGCCTCATCAACATAATGGCATGCTCCTGGTTTATATATGGGGTAATTTTTTTCATCTTTCACCCCCTCTCCATTAAACATATCACAACTCCTCAACTTATCCAACATTTCCACTCCCATTCTTGAAAACCCCTTTCCAGGAATTGGGTTTTCCTTCCCAATTCCACCCCCAAATTCTTTCCCATTCTTCTTATCACCAAAATCAGAAAATGGGTTTTTCTTCTCAATTCCACCTCCAAAATCTGCCTCATTTTTCACATTACCAAAATCAGAACTCGGGTTTTTCTTATAATCATTATCATCGGGATTCTCTCCCATTCTTAAAAACCAAATTTCCAGAATTTGGGTTTTTCATGTCAATTCCACCCCCAAAATATGTCTCATTTTTTCAAATCATCAAAATTAGAAACTGGGTTTTGGGCATTGTAAGATTTGGGATCTGGGGAAATGTGGGTTTGAATTGACGAATTGATTATGTGAACTTGAGATTGAGGGTTTTGGGTTTGGGAGGAGGAGGAGGAGGAGGAGGAGGAGTAGAGAGGGAGAGAGGGAGTTGGGTCAAGAACTCTTTGGTGAAGAGAATATAAGAAAATTAACGAGACAGTTGAGAGAATGTTGTTGCGTTTCTTCTTTGGGGAAGAGGATGATAACGATGAAGAACATAACTTTATAAAATTAGAAAACAAGAGTCAACAATTTTACAAACTTCTAATTTAAGTTTTTAAATTTAGTTTTATTATTAAATTACTTGTTAGGAACAATTTTTAACAAAGTTCTAATTTAAGTTTTTAAATTTAGTTTTATTATTAAATTACTTATTAGGAACAATTTTCATGCACTATTTGCACTCTATCAAATATTTGATATTACATTATTTTTTATTCGTCTGAAAACAAATGAGTAAGTTTATATTACTCGTTCGATGACAAGCGAATAAGCAATTAAAAAATTTAATGCCTTACTCAATTATCATCGAGCAAATAGTATGCACTTATTCATTTATCATCGAACAAATACATAGTGTAAAATTAAGTATTTGATGGCGTACAAATAGCAATCACCATTTTCATAGAGTAGAGGTAGTCTAAATAATTTTTTACGCCTAATTACCGACACTTTAATTTGTGTTCAATTTTTATTTAACCTAGTTTGTTTAACTCGAACTTAAATTGTCCAATTCGTAAATCGGAAGATAATCAAACAAGATGTAAGTAAATAAGTATATGAATAAAATAAGTATCAATTACGAAAACAACTTACTTTTATAAAATTTAAAAACAAGAGCTAACAATTTTACAAAGTTCTAATTTAAGTTTTTTCAAATTTAGTTTCATTATTAAATTACTTGTTAGGAACAATTTTCATAATAAAAATTAAAAATTACTATTTTTTAGACTTCGCTAGATTAAATTAATTAGTAAATTATTTTTTAGTCTAAGGTGAAAAAATAACTTGCTATCGCAAGTCATATGATCTTTCAATTTTATTAGGAAAATTTAAGAGGGCAGTGCTTGAGTAATCATTTATTACCACCAACTTAAGTGGGAAAATTTCAAAGGAAAAGTTCATTCTAGGAATGCATTATTCTAAACCCAAACTTCAAAACAAACCTAAAATTTCTTTTAGAATAAAATATGACATTTCAAGAATGCTTTGAAACTCGAACCAAATAAACTCTAAGTTCTTTGTCCTACAATTTTCAATTTAAAAATTGATAGACATGATTTAGTCATTTGAAGTCAAGACTAACAAATTATGACGCCCCGAATCCCATTATGAGATTTTCACCTCCGGAATTCGGTTAATCACGGATGCCGTGCGCCATGGCAGGTTTAAATCTGGAAAATTACAACTTTTAAAAACTTTTTCTTAAATAAAATGTGATTCCATTAAAAATCCTATTTTACAAAAGCTCGGCATGTGGAGTTCAATTAAATAAAAACCAAACCTGTGAAATTTACAAGGCACATGTCACAATTACAATCACATCCAACTCCACATATATATATAAACTATTTATACAAATCCAGAATCCATCACCCAAAATAATTATAAAGTCCATTTACAATTAAAGGAAACCAAAATAACTATACAATATAGTCCTTTCCTGAAAAAAGACTAAATGCGGATTATGGATATCAGAGGCCTCTATACACGTACTTCATGCGCCACCTGAGATGCATAAGCCTGCAAGACTATTAGAAAATGGGATGAGCCAAATCCGGACTTAGTGTGAACTATATAGTTTTTGTATAAAAAATACACGTTGCAAACACACGCACGTGCAAGTTTATATGTAAAGTAAGTGCTTTTCTTTAAAATAATAGTTTGAAGACCGTGCATGCAAACCCCACTAGGATTCCCACCCTAGCCACCGGATACTAACTACCCAACTAACCGATCACATCCGTAAATATCCCACAAGTTAACCTCTTACGTGTTCCCAGATTACTAAGGAATTGTTACACTAAGGTCATCTCGTTCTGAAGCTAGCTTCCTATGGTTCGTCACGCCTTAGTGGATTAGTTCTACAGCTTGTGTCGGCTACCCGTGCCTATATTGAAAGTCGATAACTATAAGCCAAGTATTTGTCGTTTCCACTTTGATTATAATACATTATGAATACAATACTTGGCTAGCTAATTGGCTTTGCCTCAAGATCTTTCGTCTAATCCGTTATGTTCAGTGCCCTCTTACTTTGCTATCTAGTAGCCTTAGTTACCGTTTCGATTATTGATAATTTATGTTCATTATGATCCAGCCAATTCATTCCACCATCAATACGCGGTCACATACCCGTATTTCATCTCTAAGGCTCACTGGTTATTATCTATTCTCACTTTACATATTAATACATTATAAGTGGCATCCGCAACTAGTGTTCGCATAAGTCTCACTTCATTTACATCTAACCGAGGCAACATACACATATCAATACAAGACATGATACAATACAATAATAATAACATAATCAATAATTGTACAACAGCTCTCGTATCACGTCTCCAACATAATGCCTCAGTTTCACCCCGCAGTCAATACATCCAGGCCCAGAACGACGGATCCCGAAGGGTCCGAGGCTCTTGTCCATGTCTTCTCCGAGTGGGGAGTGGCTCAGAGACTTGGTTCTCCAAGTAAATTATTTGGAGATAACCTTCAAGACATTTTCTTGGGAATAATACTCCGAATAGTTAAGGAGGAGAACGCCTCAAACAAGCCACATCAACGCTCTGGAAAGAACTACACTAGGCGATACCCTAGCAGGGTAATGACCATTAGTAGCCCAACTACTATCCGGGGAACTCACCATTGGAAAAATAATGGCACATGGGACCTACTCCGCTACCAGGGAAACACATCTAACCCATAACACATAGTCCTGTAGGAAGGCAAGATACATAGAGTGGGCTCTCCTTTGTGGGCAACCACAACCACCGGCGATGTCACATACTTCATTTTTCCCATGCACGATTTAGGAATTGTCACCCATGGGCAATAATAGGTGGCTCGTCTTTAAGCCACGCGGGCGTTACCCGATACTCAGTCCATCATATCCAGCCTATACGTGAGATCATAACAACGGGAATGCATCGATTCCTTACTCAATAATATATACAATCATCAAATCATCCATCACACGTATGGCTAACAATATATATATACAATCACACAATCGTCATCATTGTAGTCATCGTTATCAATAACATCATTATCACTTTTGTATTCCATGGCCTATAGCCAATTAGGTCATTATCGGTATTTCTTGTCGTCTAACACATCAAGTGTATAGAATCAAGGATGTATACCACGTATGCAAGTTCTCATGTGATTTTAGCCAACGAAGCATTGATTATTGTGATTCTAGTTCAACCAGCGTTCATATGGCACACTCTACTATGTGTGTATATATGGCCGAGGCAACCCATGCCCCGCCAATGTATATTTACTATAGTATTAGATAGTATCTAGGTCATATTCTCAATACTAGTGTCTACTATGTTTTCTACAAGGCGTTAAACTCAAGGATTGTTGCGCTTCAATACGCCCTAACGGGTTCTTGGTTCAACACACATGGATAGCGTTCAACACTTTTAAATATGTACGTATATGTGCATATATATTCCATATAATTGATAATCAACCATGATTCAAACATTAATCCCGAAATCCCATCTAGCCTAGTTCATTCCTTAGGTTATAAAGTGGATATGATGTGTGTGTGAAAGAGAACAAGGCTTATAGTATGGTAAGAAGAGATCATTCATGATATATATATATATTATAATCTATCCATATGCATCACTAATTGCACCTCGAACCAACCCATCCCACATGAACATCACAAACCTAGGGATTTTATCACAAATCCCCATTTTGAGTAGAAAACCTTAATGCAACAACAATAATTTGAACTTAAGGGTTTAGTACTCGTGTTTCCACCTTAAAGAAGCAAGATCGAGGAGTTGAGGAAGTGTAGACATTGTATCGCCAAAACCCTAGCTCACCTCCAAGCTCCACGCACGAAGACGAAGGTGGAAGACGGTGAATAGTGAAAGAGAATGTGATTATGGACTCAAATCTTGGATGAGGGATGATAGATGTGTAGAATCTATTGTCTCTCTCTCTAGATCTCCCTCAAATCACTCTCTCTAGAGCTCCCTCAAATCACTCTCTCACTCCCTTAAATGTTGTGTGCTCGAAAATGGAGTTGTAGAGGCGTTTACATGAAGAAAAACGAGTAAAATATACTTAAAACTGACATTAAGGTGAACCAGGTTATTAGATGAACGTTTTAATACAGATGAATTAGTGTCCATTATTCGCTATCATTTTTAAGCTTAAGTTTCGTTATGGTATTGCGTAGTCCGAAACTACAGATATCACCCCTAATGGTATCAGAGCTTGTTTCGATATCTCTTGAGCAGTTTTTTTAATTTAAGTTCTGACCTAATGGTTCAAACAAGTTAGATATGAATTAAAAGCTTCTGATTATGATACATATCTTGCATATGTCTGATAATTGTGCTATGTCTAGTATGAGATGCAGTATTTCTTAAGTATGCTCTACGACTGCCACAGATTAGCAGATCTATGATAAATATGCTCTGTGACTGCCACTCTTGTGGATCTCTCATATCAGAAAACTTAGATTCAGTTAAGTTGATCTCTCGTATCAGAAATCTGAAGTTAACATACTCAGAAACCGAGTACAGTTCTTAAGAAAAGTAAGAAATTTTGAGGCATTCCAGACACGTTGCTTGAGGAAAGAGCGTTGAAGGCAAATAGTGCCGTATTAAGCTCGATGACTCGTAGATGTGGTCTGAAGTGCAGAAAATCTTTTACAGCTTTCTTAAGGTTGTCTTCTTTATGACCAAGGAGAGATATATATCATCAGAAGAAGCTTAGATTCATATGTTTATTTGTTAAC
Organism: Lonicera japonica; assembly: GCA_021464415.1. Lineage (NCBI taxonomy): Eukaryota > Viridiplantae > Streptophyta > Magnoliopsida > Dipsacales > Caprifoliaceae > Lonicera > Lonicera japonica. Next base: position 8,686,070 of record CM038471.1, on the reverse strand, counting down.
CTTTAGTGAAATAACTTATATTTTAAAACAAAAGAAAACAAAAATTAATTATGTCCTTTTTCAAAAATTCTGGTTCAACTTCAAAAACTCCATTACTAAGTCGTTCTCGTTCGTTATCTTCTTCCTCTTCTCGTTTTGAAAATAGTATTGAGTCTTTGTACGAAATTTCTCATATTCCAAACAAAAACATAATCCCACAAACGGATTTACCCACTGTAAACCCGTACAATGTTTTTGCTAAACTAAATTCAAAAACCTTCACCAGACAGATCCGAAAGCTTATTTCAAGTAAATCATCTGATCTCCTAATTAAAGAGTATGTATAAGCAAGCAAGTTTGACTCTTTGATTGTTCCCTCCGGTTCTGAAGAAAGATTCTACCCAGTTCCACTTCCTCATGATTTTCAACGTATGGCTATCTCACAAGGCTATACACATCTACACTTTGGAGCGATTCGATTCGCTATCACTTTCCTTGGTCGAAAAGGTCTCCCAGTTGTCATCAAGATAGCTCTCTTAGACTCTCGCATGACCACCTACCAACAGGCTTTTCTTGGAAACGTCCAAGCACCCTCAACGCCGGTATAGTGTTTTTTACGCTATATCCCAACTTCAACATCCCAATTTTAGATAAATATCTGACATCGGCCTTGAAGATTCAAGTTCAGATTAGTGGAGTTCCAATGGTTGAAGGAACTTCGGCAGCAACAATACATCATCAAATGATCTCTCACTTACATAATCATTCATATGATCTCTGTATTCCTGGCTCAAAAACTACAGAAGCACTGATGTTGACTATTGATTTAAAGTCAGCACCCACAGTAAGCTATATTCCAAAGCAGTTACCTCGCTCTGAATTGATTAAGTTGTTACCTAAAAAATGGGTTACATCTTATGAAATTCTCCACCAAGAAGCCTCCAATGAATTGGTTCAGTCTTCAGATCCGATTTATATCAAGAAATCTAACCGCCAGGTTGAAGTCACTTTCAAAAGGCCCATCTTTTCCACAAAACAATCATTTTGTTACGGAAATCAACATGCTCCAGCCCCTTGAGCGTTATCCCACAGATCCAATATTCAAAAAATCTTCATCCCATGATCGATCATGAATCCTTCTGGAACTCCTTTGAAGGACCATGATCGATCATGGAAGTCATTGCAGTAGCAAATGACTTTATGAGCCCGAAACGGACCTCGAAATGGTTGAATCTTGACTCGGCCCAAACATGAAAGTTGTAGAGGGAAAAGAAATGAAGACATGGCGGCAAATGAAGAGTCGTTTAAACATTGGATGAAAAAGTTATGACCTCTTAAAGTTGGCCAAAAACCAACGAATCACAAAAGGTTGAAATATGCGATTTACACCAAAGTTTCAATCTAAACCACCCGAATAACATAACGATTGTTCCCTCAAACTTAATATGTCTAACATGACATGCTAGAAGTATCGGATCGAGTACGTAAGGCTCAAAATCCAATGCTCGCTCTCTAGCGGAGATTAAACCTTACGGAGCTTAAGAGAAGGTCAACGCAGAAAAAGGAACACGGGATATTACAATCTCCCCTCCTTAAGAAATTTTATCCTCAAAATATACATAGAGGTTGGTATAAAAAAAGAAACACACAGGATCCCCAACATTGCTTCCGGTCTTCCCTCCTTAGGAGACTCGCCATAGCTAAGCACGAGTTGAAATCAAATTCAAAAGCGAACAAATGGAACGATCCTAGGGAATGTCGAGGGGATGGAACAACAAGGCTGGAACTTCCAATTCGCCAACGCAAGAATGATTTTACTCCCATACCTGACATTCCTAGAAAAGCATGGAATAAATCCTCAAGGTTAGGATATGATCGCATGACCCAAAACTCCGAATATGCTCAATCACAAGACATGGCCAAAGATGACCTCCATAACTAAAGTCGGCAACGAAATAACTTGCCACACCGTGTGGACTAATGACTAACATGACATGCTAGAAGTATCGGATCGAGTACGTAAGGCTCAAAATCCAATGCTCGCTCTCTAGCGAAGATTAAACCTTACGGAGCTTAAGAGAAGGTCAACGCAGAAAAAGGAACACGGGGTATTACAATCTCCCCTCCTTAAGAAATTTTATCCTCGAAATATACATAGAGGTTGGTATAAAAAAAGAAACACACAGGATCCCCAACATTGCTTCCGGTCTTCCCTCCTTAGGAGACTCGCCATAGCTAAGCACGAGTTGAAATCAAATTCAAAAGCGAACAAATGGAACGATCCTAGGGAATGTCGAGGGGATGGAACAACAAGGCTAGAACTTCCAATTCGCCAACGCAAGAATGATTTTACTCCCATACCTGACATTCCTAGAAAAGCATGGAATAAATCCTCAAGGTTAGGATATGATCGCATGACCCAAAACTCCGAATATGCTCAATCACAAGACATGGCCAAAGATGACCTCCATAACTAAAGTCGGCAACGAAACAACTTGCCACACCGTGTGGACTAATGACTAACATGACATGCTAGAAGTATCGGATCGAGTACGTAAGGCTCAAAATCCAATGCTCGCTCTCTAGCGAAGATTAAACCTTACGGAGCTTAAGAGAAGGTCAACGCAGAAAAAGGAACACGGGGTATTACAATCTCCCCTCCTTAAGAAATTTTATCCTCGAAATATACATAGAGGTTGGTATAAAAAAAGAAACACACAGGATCCCCAACATTGCTTCCGGTCTTCCCTCCTTAGGAGACTCGCCATAGCTAAGCACGAGTTGAAATCAAATTCAAAAGCGAACAAATGGAACGATCCTAGGGAATGTCGAGGGGATGGAACAACAAGGCTGGAACTTCCAATTCGCCAACGCAAGAATGATTTTACTCCCATACCTGACATTCCTAGCAAAGCATGGAATAAATCCTCAAGGTTAGGATATGATCGCATGACCCAAAACTCCGAATATGCTCAATCACAAGACATGGCAAAAGATGACCTCCATAACTAAAGTCGGCAACGAAACAACTTGCCACACCGTGTGGACAAATAACTAACAAGCTCTGGATGAGCTAGAAGATACGAAACTACCACTGACGTGCACCGATATAATCCTATGGGTATCGAGACACTAAACCAAAAATGATACCATTCTTAAGGCGCACTTACAATAGAAGAATCATAACAACGAAGAAGGTCACACATTCTAGTTTCCTATGAATCCAAGCGCAATGGCATTCGAAAACAAATATAAAGATTACCAAACACAGGATTCACGCATCGAAATCAAAGAACACAACGATTGAACATAAGGAATGGGATTGGCCACTGATATAAGTAAGCCACGCTTCACTTTCTGTTGGGTACAAAAGACTATAGATTTATAAATTAGTCATCTGTTGATTAGGCGGTTGACTAAAGTATAACTCAACAGTCGCCCATTGCTAACTTAGTAGCGAAACATATCCTGAGTATAAAACACATCCTCAATGAAGACAAAGGATTTAAAGGAAACATCAAGAACCTCAAATTTAATCATCAAAGTAACAACTCACCAAAAAAATCAACGTGAGTAAGGTGAAGAAGGAAAGGAATACCTAGTCCCAAGGCAAACGCTAGCTAAAGGTATGTTCACGCAATAAAAAACAAATATCTATCTCAAAGGCTCCACTACACTTCCGCTGCACCACTCTAATTACCCAACAACATCATAATGGGCCTCGATAGGGGTTACACGTCCAATTCTTAAAAGAACCTATCTCAACCCAACAAGTGATATATGGCTTTCCCAAGATAGTCAACGAACTTTGCATCTTAACACAACTGATATCAATTAATGATTCATAAGCCCCCACAAGAGTCACATAATAGCAGTATGAGCAAACCTTTCTTTCATCATAGTCAAGTTATCAGCACTAGGCAACATTAATCCCACTTTTAAAGCATAATTTGAGTAAAACTATGAGCGAGAGCAAAGTGCGTCCGTAGGAAATGCCAGAACTTCCCACAGTATCAGAGCATCGTCAAACATTCACTTTAAGTATTACAAAAATCATTTTTCTTTCATAACAACGTGAGCAGACATAGCCAAGCATGCATGCAGATTTTGAGTTTAATGTCCTCATCTTTTAACACTACTCCTTTTGAGCAGCACAAACACACTAGTCAAGTGTGCCTATGAGTCTTAAGCATTAAGTTCACTTCTTTTAGCAATACTCCTTTTAGTAGCATACTTTAGTCGAGTGTGCCTGCGGGTCTTTAGCATTACGTTTACCACTTGTTAGCATCACAATTTAGCCAAGTCCGCTTATAGGTGAAAAGTGTTTACCACCTTTTAACAACACATTATTGCCGAGCGATCTTGTAAGTTGTAAGCCTTAGGCACAAATACATTTTAGGGGTGCCAAAAGTGCAAGTTCTCACTTATCATCACCAAAGTGAGTGCGCTTAGTTACCCTAGGTTACGAACTGCTCATGATCAAGTGATCCAAATGGCATAAGATTTGAGGTCACATTGTCAAAGTGAGTGCGAATAACAACCCCAGGTACCTAAGTATTCGTGAATTGAGTGATCTGCGTGGCATAAGACTCAAGGTCACATCACCGAAGTGAGTTTGCCTTGTGACTCTTGGTTATAATGTGCTCATTATCAAGTGGTCCGTGTGGCATAAGATACGAGATCATAACCAGTGCAAGAAAGAATGCCCATTTCCTTATTCACCTCGTACTCATACATTTTCACTTCACTATCACGGTTACTTGCCATTTGCATATTCACTTATCGACACCCATTTTATTCACATAGAACCAATATACAGATAGACTACGAAAAATATTCACTACCAACTAACTTCACTACCCATCCACTACTAATTATAACCTACAATTATTACGAATAATATCTCCCGCAACTAATTATAATTATAACAAATATTATCTTAATATTTTATATATAGAATAAGATAACAAAAGAAATTAATTAGGCTCGTATCAATATACAATAATCTCTCTCCCCAATCCCAAACAAATAATAAACTAAACGCGCTCGACCTGCTTATCAAAAATCAACTATGCCTTGAGTCACATGCTCTAAAAACATTGAAAAGGCGGCCTTACATAACATGCATGAATGAAAGTATCTTAACATAATATTTTATCAACAATAAAATATTCAAACAACAATGTTCAGTGCTACCATTTCAACAAATCATCAACCGACCTCATACGCCGATTACAGGTTAAAGACTATCTGCCTCACCCATGACCTGCCTCACCACATCGGAACTTCATTTTCAGCCTTACACAATGTGGCTTATTAGAACTTATTGGTGAATAAACTTAACCATCCTCCAACATTAATAAATAAAACTAACTGGTGAGGCAAATAAATACATTGAATTGAAGAGGATAGCAAATAAACACTTTAAAGATTTAAATGCACATTAAGTACAATCACTTACTTTGAAAAGCCACAATTAAAAATACCACCAGTGCTAATACTCTATATTTAAAAACTCTGTCTCAATAAACACAGAGTTTGAGTAAAAATGGGTATCTTTTTCAAATTTGTGGTTAAAAATTGTCTGTAAGTTTAAAAACTCACAACGTCTTTCATATTAGTAAAGTCCTAAAATTTTCTAATGTAAAAATATGGGATATTACATAAAAAGTAACCGGCACTAAGCCCCCTTAAAAAGTTCATAATATGCAAGGCTAGAAATAGAATTGACGTGCAAAAAAGTGATATAACAATGATAAATTTTGACAACGAACTTTTAATTTTTTTACAAAATGGGTAAAAGTGATAGTAATGCATATCATTACATATGACCCAACATGTAAATAAATTAAATGTTTGTTGTCAAAATTGGCGGAAAAAAATATGTTACCCATTTTGTAAAAAAGTGTAAAATTCATTGTGCTTTTTAGTTTTTTGCTCTATCTTTTATAACATTTTAACTAATATAAATTTCTCAGTTTGTTTCAGAGTAATTTATAATTATTTTACAATATTTATATTGTTAGTTCAAATGCGTCTTCTAACATTTTAAAATTCATTTTAAATATAAAAATGTTGTTTTTACTAATTAATAATGTAGCGGAAGACTTAAAAAAAATGGATTGGAGTGTTTATAACAATTGAAAAGTTTGTCGTTTTGTAACAATTTCCAAACCAATATGCATGAACGTACACCGCATTCAAATACTCAATCTTTATTTACTACATACATATTTGTCACATATCACTTTGATACACGTTATATTAGACACAGAAAAACCACGCAAAAAAATAACCCATATATAATAAATAAATAAGTAAATAAATCCAAAACTGACACCCCCACCTTTCCCTACATAGCTCTACCTATATATATATATATTAGACATGATTATGATCCTTCATGCATATGCGATTTAGGATTAAAATTCCTATATATAAGCATCTTATTCATCTCCATTTTAGTTCATCTAATTAATCTAACCATCAGTACGTATTGCAAAGGTAATATTGTATGTTCGCAGTATAATGGTTCGCTATATATTCTTTATGAGTTATTTTAGATTTAGAATCTTATCGCTGAATTGGAGCATTGCATATTATTTAATTGTTACCCGGATCATCCCTAACATATTTTTATGTATATTGTTTGCATGTATATTCTGATATTTTTTAAAGTTTAAACCTTTATATACAATTTTTCAAGCATAACAGCTTAATAATACAGCTCTTCCATGTCATTGGTATCAATTTGTTACCTACTATCTTCATTTTTTACCATTAAAATATGTCCTTGGTATCGATCCCATGCGTCTGTGTGTAACCTTTTGCAACCAGTCTCGCTTTGAATCGTTTTATTGTTCCATTTGCTTTAAATTTCACAGTGTACACCCACTTGCAACCCACTTTCTTCTTTCCTGTTGGTAATTTAGTCAATTCTCAGGTGTCATTTTTCAATAAGGACTTCATCTCCTCATCCATTGCTAATTTCCACTTAGAATCACAAAAGACTTCTTGCACATTGTTAGGAATAGATATAGAAGATAATTGATTCATAAAAGATTTGTTAGATGTAATTAACCGATCATAAGACATATAATTACTCATAGGATATTTGGTTTTACTAGCAAAGTCTGGGTCATATGTGGGTTTAGGAACACCTCTATTTGCTCGGTTAAGAAACTGCTTTCTAGGAATAGAAGAATATGATACATGGGAGGACTCAGTTTCAGGGATATTTGAAGTGGACGATTGGTTATTTGCGTCAGGTGGTGATGGAGACAGAGACGGCACAACTTCACTTCGCAAGATTTTTGTTGTTACCATATCAGGGGATGACGTAATTTCAGTTGTCTTTGTCGCCGGTGGTGAATTCGAAGTTAACGTTGGAACCACCTCTATTGAACTTATCTATTCCTCATTGATATTTTCAAATAACTGAACTTCCTTATAATGCTCCCCCTGAAGTTCAGCTAGGTGAAAGTACATAATTTCTTCATGAAATATCACATCTATAGTGACATACATTTTATGTGGGGGAGGATAATAACATCGATACCCCTTCTGAGAAGATGTATACCCTACAAAGATACATTTGAGAGTGCGCGGTTCAAGCTTATTCCGTTGCTCCTTTGTGTGAGAACCCGCGTCCTCGACGCCAAAGGGTTCTCGTGGGCAGCGATTCCATTTTTGCTTTGAAAATCGGTTTTGAAAAGAATAAGAGTCGCCAGTTTGTTTTACTAAACAAACAAAAAAAGTTCATGTAAAAGAGACGTATTTATGGACTAAATATCCTCTCATACACAATGAATGCGAAACTAGTTGATTCGAAGGTTTAAGGACTAAGTTACGAATCGGGAAGGTGTTAGGCACCCAATTCGCCCTTTTGATCTCTTAAGTAGGATATGCATGTGTTATAATTCAGTTCTTGCATGCTATTGCTATTACTTTATAGCTTTTCGTGCTTGCTTTAGAAATCGAGATTTTGGGGTTGGGATGAAAACGATGTGTTTCATAGTTCCCCCATGATTTTGAAAATAAATTTGTGTGTGTGATTTGAAAAATATAGTTTGATAATAATAGATGCAATGAAACAAGTGATTTTGTAAATCATTGCGCTTTTCGAAAACTGATTCAATGTGGAATATTATATTCGATGTAATACGTGACTAGTTAACCAATCATGTACCATAGTCTATTGATTAAATCCGTATAGATGGCACTAATGTTCTCATAATTGAGTATTTATCATATACACACTGCAACTTAGGAGTTAGATTGGATATATAGCGATTATCAATTCCTTCGTAAAACAATACCGCGAATCCGAGCTTTTGAAAAAGTAAGAAAGTAACAATACTATTTTGAAATTGGATTAAGGTTTATTATACGTCTTTGGTTTCGAAAAACAATTTGAAAAAAAGAGTTTTGAAAAGCTATCAAGTGATAGAAATTATGCAGACAAGAATATAAATTATAGAACTAACGAATAAATAAAAGAAGGGATAGAAAATTATACCTGAGCCCCCTTGGAGAGAGAGAATAAGGATCTCTTGGTTTGCACTACAAAATCCCCTTGATTGTTGGTGATAAATATGAATGGAGGGGGGGGGTCTATTTATAGTTGAAAAAATAATTTGAGAGCAAGAAAAGAGATTGCAACTAGGACTATCGGAGCATATCGTGAAGCCTTCCCACCGTTGGATCATACTAATTTTTGGATATGTGTTGAAAATAAAAGTCTTCTAGACCGTGTAAAAATTTCAGATCGATCAGAGCTCGGGAAGGTCTCCTTTTGCTCTGATTGGTACGAAGAGTTTGTTTCTGTGTAGGAAAGGTACTTGTTGTAGACAAGTTCACTTGTTTTCACGAAAAGTCAAGTTCTAACGGTTGGATATATACTTCCAATATAACTATTTTAGACCCTGTAAAAATTTGAAGATGATCGGAGTTCGGGAAAGGCTCATTCTCCTAGGTTTGGTATAAAGAGTTTGTTCCCGCATAGGAAACATACTTGCGTACAACAACCTCGACAACTAAACTTCTACTTGTTGGATTATACTAAATTTTGGATATGTTTTCTCTCAAAATGTTTTCTAGCTTGTGTCCAAATTTGAGGTCGATCAGAATTAGGGAAGGCCTATATTTATTTTAATTTTCTACGAAGGACATTTCGTCTAGAATTGCACGATAGACAAATTAATTCTTGAGGATCCCATGTCCGACAAAGCTGAACTTTGAATATGTTCTTTCCCATGATAATACCTATCTACTGACAAAATTCAAACCATTTTACCTTCGAGCAGGCATCCATTTGATCACCCGAAACAAACTCACGATTTTCTAAATTTTTGGAGATCCGACCGTCGGATTGAGCTGATTTTCGAGTATGCTACTTCTTATGATAATGTCTAACAACTCTCAAAGTTTGAGGATGATCTGAAATGCGTAACTCTTCTTTCATAAGTTTCCAAGAGTTTTGACGATTTTCAGTTCCGGCAATTTTTGATAATTCTGTAGCTTCTCATCTGGGGTCCTTTCGGCTTTCCTCTTTGACCTGTATCACATGAACAAAGTACGTGTGCCTCTAGGAATGCTCGTGCATGCATGCGTGCTTATTTATCAGAATTCTTATAGGGGTCGCAAAATAAGGTGTTCATAGACCCACTCGACCTGGGTTCTTTGTGAAGTATAGAAACCAGGACGATAACGAGAACGCATCATTTTGCGGTACTCGCATGAATCATAAATGATATTTTAAAAATAATGCAATGCAAATAATGCCGTGCTACGCTGCTTATCTCTCGTTTGGGATGGATGGGCGATTTCTGGACTTGGTGTTGAGCTGATGTACTCCCATCGGTAAGGATGGTTCTGTCAACGATTTAATTGGAGTGTTGAGCTTATGTACTCCCATCGATAGGGATGATTCTGTCAATGATTTGATTGGGACGTTGAGCTGATGTAGTCCCATCGGTAGGGACAGTTCTGTCAACGATTTAATTAGGGTGTTGAGCTAATGTAGTCCCATCAGTAGGGACAGTTCAGTTAATGATTTGATTGGGGTGTTGAGCTGATGTACTCCCATCAGTAGGGACAGTTCTGTCAATGATTTGATTGAGTGTTGAGCTGATGTACTCCCATCGGTAGGGATGGTTCTGTCAACGATTTAATTAGGTGTTGAGCTGATGTACTCCCATTGGTAAGGACGGTTCTGTCAATAATTTGATTTGGGTGTGGAGCTGATGTACTTCCATCGGTAGGGACGGTTCTGCCAACAATTTGATTGAAGTGTTAAGCTGATGTACTCTCATCGGTAGGGATGATTCTGCCAACGATTTAGTTGGGTTGTTGAGCTGGTGTACTTTCATTGGTAGGGCCGGTTCTATTAATAATTTGATTGGGGTGTTGAATTAATGTACTTCCATCGGTAGGGACGATTCTGTCAACAATTTGATTGGGACGTTGAGCTGATGTGCTGTCATCGATAGGGACGGTTCTGTCAACGATTTGATTGGGACTTTGAGCTGATGTACTTCAATCGGTAAAGACAGTTCTGTCAACGATTTGATTGGGTGTTGAGCTGATGTACTTCCACCTGTAAGGACGGTTCTGTCAACAATTTGATTGGAGTGTTGAGCTGATGTACTCCCACCGGTAGGGACGGTTCTGTTAATGATTCGATTGGGGTGTTGAGCTGATGTATTCCCATCGGTAGGGACGGTTCTGTCAATAATTTGATTGAAGTGTTGAGCTGCTGTACTCCCATCGGTAGGTACGGTTCTGTCAACAATTTGATTAGGACGTTGAGCTGATGTACTCCCATCGGTAGGGACGGTTCTGTCAATAATTTAATTAGGGCGTTGAGCTGATGTATTCTCATCGGTAGAGACAGTTTAGTCAATAATTTGATTGGGACGCTGAGCTGATGTACTCCTATCGGTAGGGACGGTTTTGTCAACAATTTAATTAGGGCATTGAGCTGATGTACTCCCATTCGTAGGGACGGTTCTGTCAGCAATTTAATTGGGGTGTTGAACGGATGTACTCCCGTCGGTAGGGATAGTTCTGTCAATAATTTGATTGGGGCGTTGAGCTGATGTACTTCCATCGGTAGGGATGGTTATATCAACGATTGAATAAGGATGTTGAGCTGATGTACTCCCACAGGTAGGGACGGTTTTGTCAATGATTCTGATTGGGGTGTTGAGCTGATGTACTCCCATCGGTAGGGACGGTTCTGTCAACGATTTAATTAGATTGTTAAGCTGATGTACTCTCATTGGTAAGGACGATTCTATCAACGATTTGATCGGGGTGTTGAGCTGATGTACTCCTATTGGCAGGGACGGTTCTGTCAATAATTTGATTGGGACATTGAGCTGATGCACTTCCATCGGTAGGGACAGATCTGGCAACGATTTGATTAGGGGGTGTTGAGCTGATATACTATAATCAGTAGGGACAGTTCTGTCAACGATTTGATTGGGTTGTTAAGCTAATGTACTCCCATCGGTAGGGACAATTTTGTCAACGATTTGATTGGATTCTTTTGAAGGGATGAAGGCAGATGATCCATTGTTTTAGGTTTAAGAAGCTAGGGCAGATGGTCTACTGGGGACATTTAATGGTCTGCTAGAGACAGTACTTTGGTGTTGGTGATTTAGGATAAAGGCTGTTGGTGAAATGAGAATTGATGGTATGCTAGAAAAAATGAGGATTCCTACTGGTGAGGATAAAGGCTGAAGGTTGATGTTCTGCTGGGATAGGATGATTGGTGGTGTATTGAGGATATGATGAATCCTACTGGTAAGGATAAAGGTTGAGGTTTAGTGATCTGTTGGGGATATGATGAATGGTGGTTTGCTGAGGATATGTTGAATTCTACTAGTTAGGATAAAGGCTGAGGGTTGAGGATCTGCTGGGGATATGATGATGCTGGGCTAAGTTGTAGGTGATTGATGATATATTGAGGTGACGAAAGTTAATGATTTGCTGAGGGAGTGAGAGTCTCTGAGCGGACATAGAGAGATAGAGAGAGAAAATTCTGGTGTGATATCTTTTTTTTGAAAAAAAAAAAAACTTTAACAGGAACTTTTAGTTGGCCTCTTTTTCCTTGAGAAAAGATCAAGTTACATTCTCTCAATTCTCGAACCTCGTGCATGATTTTTGAACTTTGCTTCTTGCTTTGCTTTCATGGCTTTTTCCTCGTATCACTAGGGTACGATTCTGCTTATTATTTTCTGACTTCGTGAGAGGATAATTTTTTTTTGTGCCTGCATCGTTTTCTATTTTTCGATACCCTTGTTACTCCTTGATTGTTTGAAAGCTTTTTAATGCAACTTACTTCCTTCTTTTTTTTTGCATGGTCAGCAGCCTTCTTCACCTAAGACGTAGCCCTGGGCGTTTCGGCCTAGCTGTCACTCTTGGTGTAGCTCTCGCTGCCATCCTTTTTCCTTTTCTATTTTTTTCAACATTATTTTTTATGGCACTGTGAGATTTATCCTCTTTTCTACTCTTTAAATTTTTTCTTGTACCCACTTTGTTTCCTCTCACTTTGTCAGGTTTTCTAAGCATCGTTGTCCTTGCGATTTAAGAATGTTTGCTTTGAAAGTTTGCATTTGACATTGTTGTGCTGTGTTTGTGGTTTTCAGTCCGAGAACTTTTGGGAGCGTATCTTGAAATCTTCTTTTAGAAAATAAGAAATTGTGCCAAAAATCCTTTTATGGGGCTTGTTCCCTGTGTTTTGCGAAATTTTCTCATTTTATTCTTTCTCTGATATCCTCTCAAGGGGGCTTTTTGGTTTTGGAGAGGGCTTGAGTTTGCCTATAGAAAAGGCTTTGGATTCGTGCATATGAAAAAGGGTTTAGGATTGCCTGTGAAAAGGGCTTGAGATTTCCCTATAGAAGGGCTTTGGGATTGCATGTAGAAAGGCTTTGGATTGCCTGTAGAAAGGCTTTGGATTGGTGCCTGTAGAAAGGGCTTTGGATTCGTGCTTGTGAGAAGGGTATAGGTTCGTGCCTGTAGGAAGGGATTTGGAATGGTGCCTATAGGAAGGGCTTGGAATTTGTCTTATTGTGCCTTCACAGAGGACTTGTCATCTCATCGTGCCTCCGCAGAGGGCTTCTCAACTCATCGTGCCTCTGCAGAGGGGTGCTCATCATCTCATCGTGCCTCCACAGAGGGGTGCTCTTCTCATTGTGCCTCCGCAGAGGGGTGCTTGTCATCTCATCGTGGCTGTGCATCGAGGTATATACTGGGATGCAGCGACAAATCTTGTCTGGCAGGTCGTGGAGCCTAGTGCTTATTTGCTCTTGGACTGGTGCGTGGTACACTTATGCAAGTGTTCATATGTATGCACTATGCCATGCTTTCCTAAATTTCAAGTATTTGCATACTTCTTAAATCATCGCACTATTGTTTTGAAAACTTGGTTTGGAAAAGGTTGTGAATCTTTAGTTATCTAATTTATGAAGTATGTTACTATACTTGAAATTATCTAAGTATAGATACATGCATGCAAGATCGACAATTTTTCGAAAACATAGCAACATTAAAAAAGGCAAATATTGATTTTTGGCTAATTAATGAGTGAGTGTAGGGTGATAAAGGTCAGAAGAAAAATGGCGTGCTTTCGTCTTGGGATTCTACTGAACTTGCGTCATGCTTCCTTCTTGACATGTTTTTCTCTGCTTCTTGATCATTGGGCTTATTAAAATCCATCCGAGTTACTATTTTATCTCATACCCACAGTCTCAGGAGGATTACCGATGTTCTACATTTTCATTAGTGGGTGTGGACAGGCTTGATTCTTGAGAGAGGTAGGGGCTTTCAGTTGCTAAACCAATTGATTGACTTAATTCTACTTTCAGGGTTTTTGGTTCTGCTGATAAGACAACAACAGGGTCATGGTGATGTGGGTAGTACATCCTCAGCGCGAATGATGAATGAAAAAGTTAGTATTTGGAGAGTTATTCGGGTTTTCTTGTTGATACCCTCAGTGCATATACCCTCTGCACCCTCAGTGTATACGAACGATGATGGTGAGGCTAGTCTTCAGGAAGCTGTTCGAGTCCTTTTGTCGATACCCTCAGTGCATATACCTTCTGCCCTCTCAGTGTATACGAACGATGGTGGTGAGGCTAGTCTTAGGAAAGCTGTTCAGGTCTTCTTGTCGATACCTTCAGTGTATGCGAACGATGATGGAGAGGCTAGTTTTCGGGGAGCTGTTATGATCTGCATCAAGGATGGCTTGAGGGGTATAGTTTTGAAGGAGTTGGTAATGTTCAGGGTTCGACCATGCGGTTTTGGGATCTTACGCCAGTGGTATAATGATTTTGGCAAGGGCCATAGGAAGTGGGTGGTTGATGTTGGCATGAATTAAGAGAATGTTAGGTGGAGCTATTGGGTCTCAGGTTTGGTTACCTTAGACTGGGTATGGATTTGGATTGAATTGGTTTGGTTAACAGGTATTCTGACAGCGATTAGGGCTCAAGATGGGCTTGGGTGGCCACTTGATGGCTACAAACTAGGTCAGATCATGGATTAGATGATATAGATGTTCAAGGGTTAAGGTACCACCCTCATCTTACAAGAGAACGGGACCTGGCGGCGGACCTACTACATGAGAAGCTTTACCATAACTACCCTCAGTATTGTCGACCCCGATTTGATGAAGTAGTAGCTTGGTGTTATAATGAGGAGGCATGATCGGTGGTGAATCTGATCTCGTAAGTCGTCTAGTTTGAATCTCTGAGAGCCTAGCCAACCAGTGCCAACAGTAGATAATCGGAATGTGGTGAAGAATGGGGAAAAAAAAAGTCGGGGATTTGACCAAAAAATCAATATTTTTCCATGGGTTGCATAATTCTCGGAAAACTATGACTCGACAGAAAAATAAAATCGAAAATCACTTTTTGGTGATTAGTGAAAACAGATCGACGGTAACAACTTGAAAGCCCCGTAGATAGGTTTAGGATAGAAATTGAATGCTCGGGGTATCCCTTTAACCTTCCAATTTTAAAAAATAATTTTTGAAAAGTTTATTTTGGAAAATGACTCGGTTTTTTAGAAAAACATTTTGAAAAGTATTTTAAAAAATTGGGAAGTTCTCTCCTCTTAGAGTTGCTTTTCATGGAAATAGTGACAAGAAAATTCTCATTAACGGATTTTAGTGAGAGATTTCTACGGACAGAGTTGGACAGCATCCGACCGTACTTACCAAACCAAGAGTTGGTATGTATGACAAGGCCTTTTGTTCACTAATCTCACGACTGACGGTCAAGAAAACTTGCAGAAATTCGTGTGAACTAGGCTGACACATCCTATATGCAAGTGTGGTTGAAAGGGGTAAGGTTTAAGGCTCCCTCCTATTTGGCTAGGTCTTGCTACATACCCCAAGGGCGAATACGCGCAAGGACTTTTTGATATACATTCTGGGTACGTGAGTGTTCTCATCACTTAATATACCTCAGTTTGGTACTTGCCCAAGGAGAGTGGGCGCATGCACTTTTGGCTAGTTTAGACCCGCAAGTCCACGGCCTAGTCACGACTTTGGTCTCAAGGTTGATAGGGTAAATTCACACTCGCGATAATGCATGATGATAGTGAGTGCATGCAAAATAACAATTATAGGGTACATTATAATAAGCGCTTTAGGGTTTGTTCGAGTACTTTCAATTTTTATTTATGAAAAGATTTTCCTCAAACAATTATTACAAACAAAAAGAAAATCAAGGTATCCACTTAAACCGTATCTATGTTATCCTAATACTAAGGCCAAAAGAGAAAGCATGCAAGCATAAATAATTATCTATGCATATTATACTCTTGTTTAGAGTCTAATCCTTTTAAAATATCCCCAATAGAGTTGCCACTGTGAGAACCCGCGACCTCGATGCCTAGGGGTCCTCATGGGCGGCGATTCCGTTGTTAATTTGAAAATCGGTTTTGAAAAGAATAAGAGTCGCTAGTTTGTTTTACTAAACAAACAAAAAAAGTTTGTGTAAAAGAGACGTAGTTATGGACTAAATATCCTCTCATACACAATGTATGCGAAATTAGTTGATTCGAATGTTCGGGGACTAAGTGACGAATCGGGAAGGTGTTAGGCACCCAATTCGCCCTTTCGGTCTTTTAAGTAGGATATACGTGTGTTATAATTCAGTTCTTGCATGCTATTGCTTTTACTTTACAGCTTTTCGTGCTTGCTTAGAAATAGGAATTTTAGGGTTGGGATGAAAATGATATGTTTCATAGTTCGCCCATGATTTTGAAAGAAATGTGTGTGTGATTTGAAAAATATAGTTTGATAATAATAGATGTAATGAAACAAGTGATTTTGTAAAGCATTGGGCTTTTCGAAATCTGATTCAATGTGGAATCTTATATTCGATGTAATATGACCCTAGTTGACCAATCATGTACCATAGTCTATTGATTAAACCGGTATAGATGGCACTAATGCTCTCAAAATCGAGTACTTATCACATACACACCGCAATCTATGAGTTAGATTGGATACATAGCGATTATCGATTCCTTCGTATAACAATACTGCTAATCCGAGCTTTTGAAAAAGTAAGAAAGTAATAATACTATTTTGAAAATATATTAGGGTTTATTATACGCCTTTGGTTTTGAAAAACAATTTGAAAAAAAGGGTTTTGAAAAGCTATCAAGTGATAGAAATGATGCAAATAAGAATATAAATTATAAAACTAACGAATAAATAAAACAAGAGAGAGAAAATTATACCTGAGCCCCGTTGGAGGGAGAGAATAAGGATCTCTTGGTGTGTACCACGAAATCCCCTTGATTGTTTGTGATAAATATGAATGGAGGGGGGGTCTATTTATAGTTGAAAAAATACTTGGAGAGCAAGAAAATAAATTGCAACTAGGACTCTTGGAGCATATTGCGAAGCCTTCCCACCATTGGATCATGCTGACTTTTGGATATGTGTTGAAAATAGAAGTCTTCTAGATTGTGTAAAATTTAAAGGTCGATCAGAGTTCTAGAATGTCTCGTTTTGCTCTGATTGGTACGAAGAGTTTGTTTCCGTGTAGGAAAGGTACTTGTTGTAGACAAGGTCACTTGTTTGCACAAAAAGTCAAGTTCTAACCATTGGATCATGCAAAGTTTTGGATATATATTGCCAATATAAGTCTTTTAGACCTTGTAAAAATTTGAAGACGACCGGAGTCCGGGAATGACTCAGTCTCCTAGGATTTGTACAAAGAGTTTGTTCCTGCATAGGAAACGTACTTGCGTACAACAACCTAGACAACTGAACTTGTGGCCTTTGGATTAGCTAAATTTTGGATATGTTTTCTCTCAAAAAGTTTTCTAGCTTGTGTCCAAATTTGAGGTCGATCAGAATTAGGGAAGGCCTATATTTATTTTAATTTTCTACGAAGGACATTTCGTCTAGAATTGCACGATAGACAAATTGATTCTTGAGGATCCCATGTCCGACAAAGCTGAACTTTGAATATGTTCTTCCCCATCATAATACCTATCTACTGACAAAATTTAAACCATTTTACCTTCGAGCAGGCATCCATTTGATCACCCGAAACAAACTCACGGTTTTCTAAATTTTCGGAGATCCGACCGACGGATTGAGCTGATTTTCGAGTATGCTACTCCTTATGGTAATGTCTAACAACTCTCAAAGTTTGAGGATGATCTAAAATGCGTAACTCTCCTTTCACAAGTTTCCAGAAGTTTTGATGATTTTCGGTTCCGACAATTTTTGATAATTCTGTAACTTCTCATCTGGGGTCCTTTCGGCTTTCTTCGTTGACCTGTATCATATGAACAAAGTACCTGTGTATCTAGGAATGCTCGTGCATGCATGCGTACTTATTTATCAGGATTCTTGCGAGGGTCGCAAAATGAGGTGTTCACACTTTGGTAAGTGGACAAATGTAACACATCCAGACACCCGGGGAGGAAGATTTGACACGGTAGGAGCTATGATAGACTTAGCTAAAACTTCAAGGGGTGTTTGAAAATCAAGTACGGCTGAGGGGATGCGGTTTACTAAATAGACAACCGAGGAGAGTGCTTCACCCCAATACGAGGTTGGTGCTTTTTCGCCGATCAGTGATGCCCGAACTATTTGTAACAAATGACAATTTTTTCATTCGGCAACCACATTATGTTGAGGAGTATAAGGACATGTAGTCTAATTAATGATCCCATGAAGTTAGAAGTATGCCTATAACTCGGTACTCACATATTCCCCACCATTATCACTCCGGAGAACTTGAATGGTAGCATTATATTGTATACTGATCTGTTTATGAAATCTCTAAAACAAACCACTAACTTCTCCTTTAGATTTCATGGGACACACCCACATCATTCGAGTGCAATCATCAATAAACGTGACAAATCATTGTATACCATCTAAAGAAGAAATGTGAGACGATCCCCATACATCAGAATGAATAGTCATAAATGGAACTGAACTCTTAGTCAATGAAGGTTAAAAGGAAGTATGATGACTTTTAGCCAGTTCACAAATCTCACAGTAACAAACGGGAAAATAGTTTCTTTAAGTAACCAAACGATGTGTGTCCTAACTGACGATGCCATAACCAAAGTTCATCTGAAATTTTATTTTCAGAGGTACTAGTGTTCAAGGCTTTGTGCTGGTGATCTGTGCTTTTGAACTCCAGGTCTAGATAGTATAATTTTTTGCACGTAACACCATAACCAATCTTCTTCTTCATCTGAATATCCTTAAAAGCACAATGATAAGGCCAAAAGATGACAACACAGTGTAGGGCATTAGTTATTTGAGAAATAGATAATATATTATAATCTAAGGATGGTACTACTGAGATGGAGGTTAGGTTCAGAGTGTCGGATAGATTGATTGATCATTTTTCCACTACAGGGACTGAGGCACCATTGGTTGTGGACACAAAGGTCTGAGATGACGGGGTTAAAAGATTAACTATTTTTGAATTATATGTCATATGATTAGTTGTACTAGAATCAATTACCTATGTATTATTCAAAACAAAGACAGAATTTAAAGCCGTACCTGATGTACATGTGGTGGTGAGTAAGCCTGAGGCCTGTGTATTACCACCTGCTGTGGTCTGACATGTTCTACGATTGTGAGAATCCTTCCACCAATCTAGATATCCAATGATTTTATAGCAACCCTTTTTTGAGTGTCCCGTGAGTCCATGATGGAGTATGGCGGGTATCTGAAAGTGGAATACTGAGAGTCATTCATTCGATTACCAGAGTATGATTGTTTATCTGAATTTCGCCAATTGGACGGGTATCTGATTGATGATCCGGTCATGATCGTGGGGTCGAAAGCCATTTGAGAGTGTAGTACTCAATGATCGAGATTGAATCTGAAAATTCTGAGACTGTGGTTGAGTTCAAGACGTCAAAAAATGCTAGGAACCGGTCTGGTCCAATTAAGAACCGGTTAAGAAACAGGTGAATCGGGCCTTTGAAAAAAGAAAAAAAATCGGGTTGGTTTAGGGTTTCTGTCAGTCAACGGTCAACGGTCAAGTGGCTTCAGGTGGTGATGTGTCTATGACACGTGTCAGGTGACGTGGATAGTGATGTGGTAGGGGGCTGCTGTGGCTTTGAAAGATGAATGTTGTTATAGGAGAAAAAGAATTGTTGCTGCTGGGTTTTGAACCTTCAACCAATCTATGGATAGTAAGGGTACTTGCCAGACAAGCTAGGTAAGTCTATGGTGTTTGTTCTCATGCAGTTTTATCTGAACCAGCTGTGGTGCAGATCTGATGGTCCTAGTGGCACATGATTTAGACCGGGTAGTGAGCGTGATTCTTTGAACGGCGCGTGTGAGCGCGTGAAGGATTATTTTTGGCTAGGTTTAACGGGTTTTTGATCGTCTCTGGTAGAATATGATGTCGTGAAAGTAGTGGGATTTTTTTAGAGACTTTGGATAATGGGAACGGTGGTGGGTTTTGGGGTTTGATTGAAGTGGCCTGAAGGTTTGGTGAGAGGTTGTTATGGCGAAAAGATCACTATCGCTCTGATACCATGTTGACGAATAGAGAGAGAAAAGAGAATGAATTATATTGTTATGATTATGAATGAATACAAAGGTCCCTTAAATAGGGATGGAATGAGCTATACATGGAAAGAAAAATAAAATCCTATGATTCTTGGAATCATAAGAGTCAGCTATACCATATCTATAATATACTATATCTATACATATATTCTAATAAAATCAATATAAATATCATAGACTTTAATGAATCTATTTAACAAATGGTTAAAGGTTTGAACAAAAAAATAATTAAAAAAATAGCTAACTTGGTTATTGAGTAATTGGCGGAATACTAAAAATTGATGTTATAATTTTTGAAGATATTGTAAAGATAAGCATGAACATAAGCACTTAGTAGACATTTAATTAACATCTAAAGAATTAATGTCATACAACTTTTCATATATAATCACATTTAAGCCATCTTATTTATTTATATTGCTTCATTTAATAATTACAAATAAACAAATAAGTAAACTAATTATTTGAGGAGTTTGTATCATCCATAGAAGTTTGCTAAAAGAGATAATGTAATTCATATTAGAAATTAAAAAAAGACAATGTAGTTAATCATACAATTAAAATAAATAACATAATTCACCATACAAATTACTAAACAAAGTTTAAAAAGGAAATTTAGACATACTAACTACTACTACTACTACTACTAATATTATTATTATAATATCTAAAGATTGGCACCAATCGCTAATTCGGCATCATTTTAATTTATGTTATTTTCTTCTTCAGGTTCTCTTATTCTTCACAGAATACATCGTAAGCAATGTCTATTCTCTCATAATACCATTTGTATAATTGCATTTCTTTGAAATTATCATCTTCTATAGCAAAGTTATTATTGAATTTTAAAAAGCTTATTGCTGCTCTAATTGCTGTTTGTTTGGGACGTCCTATTGTCTTAACGAAGTCCCAATAAGCTATAAAATGCTCATATCCATGAAAATGTTTTATCTCAATATATGATTCGTAAAATTCACCTTCGATAACACATCCATATACTGCTGGAAGAATGTTTAACTCTTCAAGTATTTAATTGATAAGTCTTTTGAAATTGATGGTAATAACAAACGGAGAATACATGTTTTCCAAAAAATCAAGTAATTTATTATTCTTAGTTAATGACAAAATAGAAAACGGAGAATGAAAAAAAAAATATGCATAAATATTTGATAGATTTAAGAGAATTATAAATAGATGTGTGGAATTGACAATTAAAATTAAATAGATGATTTCATTAGTACGTTTATTGATTTCATTAACCAAAATTTTAAAATTTAGTCACAATTGTATTCAAACTTATTATAATACCCTTGTTTAATTTGGGACAATTAAAAAAAAGGTCTTATTAGAGAAAGATTTTCACACTAAAGCCAAGGAATAATTTTTTGTAAATAAAGGGCCTATTTTTTATTTTATTGATAATATGACATGTGTCTTTTTTTTTAATTGTAAAATGATATCCCAACCCTTAAAATAAACTAAAAAATACCAATATGCATTAAAATATGGACTGCAATATGAACTTTGCAGTTTATATTTCACTGCAATATGAATTTTGCAGTTTATATTTCATTGCAATATGAACTTTGCAGTCCATATTTTACTGCAATATGAACTTTGCAGTCCATATTTTTGGTGCAAAGTTCATATTACAGTCCATATTTTACTGCAATGTGAACTTTGCAGTCCATATTTCTAGTGCAAAGTTTATATTGCAGTCCATATTTCACTGCAATATGAACTTTGCAGTTCATATTTTACTGCAATATGAATTTTGCAGTCCATATTTTTTGTGCAAATTTCATAAAAAGGGGTAGTTTAGGTATTATATAACATGTTTTTATTAATTAAATGATATTTAAATTTATTCAAATACCTTCATTTAAAATATAAAACAAAATAGGCCTCTTACACTAATCACCAATTAAAAATAGGCCCTTCATTCAAAAAAATATTATTCATTGAATTTTTGGTAAAAATCAATGTATAATAAGACATTCTACCTAATTTCTAGGTTTAATTTTTATTTTTTATCTTGAATTCAACTTTTTCTTTTTTTCATAAATATGTAATTGCAATTTTTATTATCAATTTTTGTATTCAAAGTTAAATTTTTCTTTTAGATATAAAATTGCATCCTTAGCAGATGATTGAATTGTGTGTTCCTATCGAGATGAAAGATAACCCCAAAAGAGCTTTTCTTCCTCAATTTCAGCGACTCTGATCACTATGTAAGTGCAAAATAAGCCATCTGCACATGATCCGTAACTGCAGCTATACAATTTTACATCTAACTTCTCAATTAAATGAGAAAGTAGGGATTTGAAATATATTGGAATGTAAAAGCTTGGTTTCGCCATTATCTATAATGTAAATTAATAGTATATTATGTTGTCAAAAAGAAAAGAACTTAAATAGTATTTTAACCAACAAACAGTGTATATATCCTAAAACTATTTGCTCCTCTCTTTACATTTTTATGTATATGTTAAATGTCTATACATCTACAACTCATCAATAGTAATGACACCACTTTCTATATAGTATGTAAAAAAATCCTATAAACTCTATAGCCATTCAACTCAATCAATCACAAACTTTTTGGCAAAATATATTGCATGTATATATACAACAAAGAGGAGAGAGCACATATATATATATAGATATCATACATGATACATGTGTGTGTGAATAATAGAAAAAGAGACATTCATGTGAATTTCATTTATGAATGCATGTTGTTGTGTGTTGTAATTATCAATCTCCCTTTCTTTTATATTTCACATGACACCCACTTATGTCTCGTGCTTTTGATCTAAAATGTTACTTATACATAACATTTTATGAATCATTAATACTAATCATCTTATTGTCCGTTAGTGGATTGGAAAAAAAAAGGAAAATTTTAAATATTTTCCTTTTAAAAGTAAATTAACTTGTAAAGTAAATACATTAAATAAAACCAATCACCGACACAATTAAAATGAAATAATGTATAATAAGTATCATTTAAATAATGGGACATCAGGATTTTTTAAATTAAATATAAAACAAAGTATCATTTAAATAAAAGGCTTTATTAAATTATAAGGCAAATTTTTTTTGGTAGAATCTTAATAATACATGAAATTGAATTAACTATTAAAATAACTATATATTAAATAAAAAAAATTACCTATAGAATTAAATTTACATAATGTTGTAGTATTATTTAAATATAAAAGACAGTATAAGGAATTCGAAAAGGAAAACTTGTTGAATCTAAAGGTGAAAAAGAAGTATATAATAATAATTGAAAGAGATGGGGCCGGCCAATACAAACTTAAAGGGAAAAGAATAGAAGAAAATAGAAGTATACAAATAAAATATTAACGCTCTGGGTTATTGTTGTAGATTGAAATAGACCTTGTAGTATTCTACCGAACTACAACAAAAGATGGAAAAAAATATTGACAGATTATTTTATATTCCGTAATTTTGTGGAGAAAACTAAAATTGAAATACTTAATTGAAAACAAATACAATACTAATTAAAATTGTTAGAATAAAAAAGACTTGCAAAAAATACGACACTTTTATTTCACAATTAAAATGCATATTCTCTTTAAATAATATATATATATATATATATTAAAGATTTGATGGTTAATGATATGCTTTGAATTTTTGTATCAAGAGAGCTTTTTGCCTTTTTCTTTTACATGTTGTTACATTTGTATGAGTTGTTAAATAGATCACTATTTATATTTACAATTGCTTATGCAATCTCCCGGCCATGCAACATGAAAGATTGACACGAACTTGGCGAGTCTATGTCAATTTGACACAAATTAACATGAAGTTAGTGAGTTTTGGTGAAGCATAAACAAATTTAAATCAATTTCGAGTCAAATACGCTTAACTTACAAATTAAACGGGTTGTATTTCGAGTTAACTCGCTAACTTGAAATTGACTTGCAATTAATTGATATCAAAATTTGGAATGAGAAAAATTAAAAGTCCAATTCATATAATTATACATATATATCATCTTCATTTGGAATTTTTAAGTTTGATTCCTTAGTTTACAAGTATTGCTTTTATTCGATAACAGTTCATACATTATTCTTTAACCTTAAATTTTTTTAGGCGAGAATGAGAATCTAAACTTTTAAATTGCTAATTCACGCAGACTTAAATAAATAATATGATGAAAGGTGTTGGTCTGTCGTTCCCCCAATTACTTTAAATTCGATCATTATTTTCAGAATGTATCACTTAACGGGTTTGTTTTATGTGGATTTTTTAGTGGCCACATGGAATCAACAGTTGCTTACTTTGTTAATATTATATATAAAATTAAAAGGCCTTAAAACAAAGAACTATATTACCCATAAAACTTTAAATAGTGTATACGAATAGACGCTTCCACAATGAGTAAGTGCCATTTTATCAATAGACCAAAGATAATAAATATATATATATTAAAACAACATAATATACGATATTGAAGAAACCAAATAAAACAACTCAAGTTTAAACTTTATACAAAAAATACAAAGAGATAAAAAAAAAGAAGAAGAAGAAGAAAACCTTGCCAATTAAAAAGACTCCTATCAAGAGAGTAGATTGGAGGAAAAGAGAGAGGAATAGTCTTGCCATTTGATAGAAACCAATAGGTATATAAAGAAATGGCAGTTTCCCCCCCCCCCCTCCCCCCCCCCCCCCCCCCCTCAAATTTCAAAGGGAGAAAAGGGACAAAAAAAGAGGAGAAATTAACACGCTGCTTGAGAATGTGACACTTGGCAGAACATGGTTAAAAGCTTCTATAATTAATACTAGTTGTTAGATTAGGGTATATTTGTACCGTCCGGCGCGATAAAAAGAACAAAAAATAATAATCAAATAAAATATAATTACATAAAAAATGTTGATCGAAGAAGTGTATGACTGTATATTACCTAGGGATGAAAACAGATAAGGTATCGCAAAAGCGAAACTTGTTCATCTAAAAATGTAGATGTTCTCACTCGAGATGTCTTACTTGTCCAATTAGATTTGAAATCGCCTCGTCCTTTTTATAATGTAATGATATTATGAGTATATTTAAAAGAGATAAAAATATTATCTGGTCTTATTCTACCACAAATGACTTGAATTTCAAGGATAGCGTTAATTTCTGCGCCCTCTAGTTTTGGTGCCTTGGGCTTGTCATTTGTGGCGCTCTCACATTCCCCTTTTGATATCGACTTTTGTTTAGAGGTTGTTGAATAGAAGTCTCTCTACTCTGGACATTTTCAATGATGCATTCATCCTTTGGCTACCAAATGTATTATTTGTGATAGCAGTTTTGAATCAATCAAGCACTTATTCTTAGCATGCCCTTTTGTTGTGGAGGCTTGGAGAGCCGTTTGTGAGCTTTTTGCAGTTCTTTTCATGACTATTAATAAGGTTATGGATATGTGGCTCTTCGTTATTGGCTAATCAAAATTTTCAACCGTGGTTGCTGTTGCTGCGTTTCGTTACACTTAGGATTTTATCTAGCAGGCTGCAATAAGCGAAATTTTCGGGAGCATCAATTCACTTTTCATCACTATCACACTTCTTTGATGGATTGGCTGCTTTTGGTCTCTAAAGTTGGTATAGGTCATATGGGGCATTTAATGTCTGGTCTTTCTATTCTCGGGACCTTGGTGTGTAGTGTAATGTTTATTGTACTTTTTGGTCTTTCATTCTAAAAGAGCCTCCTTTTCACTAACTAATTTTACTTTATTTAGTATAAAATCAGATATGAACCTGGCCCTCTGATACCACTGTTATGAAATTAGTGAATGGAAGCTCTCACACAACTAAAGTAAAATTGAGAAAATTAAGAAAAATTAACACACATAATTTACGTGGAAAACCTCCAAATAAATTGAAGGCAAAAAAATCAAATAATAAACTTACATATTTGATAAAAATATGTAATAAACAAATTTGAGACGGAGAAAATACTTATTTTTTTATATAATTATGTTAAATATTAGCATAG
This sequence comes from Lonicera japonica, assembly GCA_021464415.1. Classification (NCBI taxonomy): domain Eukaryota; kingdom Viridiplantae; phylum Streptophyta; class Magnoliopsida; order Dipsacales; family Caprifoliaceae; genus Lonicera; species Lonicera japonica. The sequence goes on along the minus strand of CM038471.1, from coordinate 8,659,998 downwards.
ATAATTTTGTAATAAAAAAGGCTCAAACCAATGACATTCAAGTCAATTCTTCCAAGCCACTCCCACTTGAGTTACATGCTTTAAACTAACTATTTCACTCAAATTATATATTTACACACAGATTAATCTTTTGTTATTATTACATTAATTAAAACAAAAAATACATAGTTCTCAACGTGAAAATAAAACACGTGTAGCCAAATACTTTAAATACTAATAGAGTTAGATTTACTAGAAATCAATATATTACTTAGAATTAAAACTATTTCTACCGTAGTTAAAATAAATATAATAATAGAGAAGCGAATACATTTTCCAGAGAGTTAAATTTACTAGAATTAATGTGAGTAAACTATCCTATTGGCCTTTAAACTATTGGTCCATTCTCACTTTGGCCTTTAAACTAAAAAAAGGCTTCCTTAAGCACTTAAATTAATGAGTGAGTCTTACTTTGGCCCTTTTGATCAAATTTATCCGTTAAATTGGACGGAATAAGGGTCATTTTTTTCATTTTAATTAAAAATTCTATCGCCACCTCCACCTTCCCTTCTTACCTCACCCCCTTCGTTCCCATTGCACCATGACCACCACCCCTTTCATTTTTCTCTCTAAATTTATTTCGTTCTTCTCTCAAATACACAATCTAAATCAATCAATTTTTGTTCATATGCCATTTTGCTCTCAGATTTCACCTTCAATTTCCTTATCCCCCTTTTTAAATATCATTGCCCTTGTTTCCAATTTGTACCCTCTTGAAATCAATTTACATATCTAAACTATTTTAAGAGATATGCAACTTAAAATTCGTAAATTTGTTTGGTGGCTGGAGGTGGCAAGGGTAAAATATTGATGGTGGTGATGTATGTATGTATGTATATAAGAAAGAAAAGGTTAGGGTTTTAAAGAAAGAAAGAAAAGGTGATGGTGATGGCGGTGTCATTGTCATGGTGGTGGTGGTGAAGGTAGAGGAGGGGGTGGTCGGAGGGGGCAATGGTGGAGAGGTGGTGGTGGCCAGAGCTAATTTGAAATGGTAGTGGCCGAAGGAGGCGGTGGTGTGCGTGTATGTGTATAGAGATATATGAGTGTGTGTGTGTGTGAGAGAGAAAATAAATTAATTTGCGGGGTTCTCTCTGTCTCTCTTCCTTTTTTTTAAACATTTTAATTCTAATTAATGTTGTTTTTTAAAAAAATTAACTTCAATGACAAAAATGCCCTTTAATTCCATCAAACTTAATGGAGAAATTGGACAAAAGGGCTAAAGTGAGGCTGCTCAATAGTTTAAGCGCTTAAGTGGAGTATTTTTTAGTTTAAGGACCAAAGTGAAACTGGGTTAATAATTTAAGTACCATTAGGGTAGTTTACTCAATCAGTATATTACCTTGAATTGAACTATGTCTGCTATGGTTTAAATAAATATAATAATAGAGAATTGTCATATATGCTTTTAAATTTTATTTAATTTCTTGCACATAGATATCATATTCTTTTTGCCAACAATGTCACTCTAAAAATCTAAAATACCAAAGACTCGATGTAAAGTTTTGGAACAAAATTGTAGCTCAAATAAGGCTAGGCTTGGGCTAGATCGGGTTGACCCGTATCTAGGCATTGGCCTTCGGTATTCATGGCAAGAATTAATGCTCAATGGATTTTTCATTGGATTTGTGATCGTCTTGAGTATTTGACTTAGTTTGTGGATACCTGACTGCAATTATTTCAGCCACTAGTGATTGGAAATTAGCTAGCAAGAGCCAAAGGTGTATCTTATCTTTTTAAGAAGCGTGAAAGAGGAATAAGAAGAATAAGAAGGCCAACACGTTTAAACACGACTAACAGAAGACTAACATCATTTTAGTGATAGTCTCAAAACCTGAAAGGCCAACACGCAAGAATTTTAAATTACTACCTACTATGGTTTCTACAATTGCTAGTTAGAGGACCATAAATTGTCTGCTGGCCTGATTAAGCTTTTGAGAATGATTAGATCAAACCATTGATCCCGCATTGAAAAATTTGTTGAATTCAACATGGGTATATAAGTAAAAGTGTGCCCCCACATAGGAAGAAGGCTATAAAACCCCACCCATATGGTATTAAGAGTTTAAGTTGGGGACATTATTGTAACTATGTGCCCAAACCAGTGGACCCCGTCCGTTTGCCTTCTTGGCTAGAAAGGATCAGCCTGTTGGGTCATTCCTGATAGAAATTATATTCGTTTGCAAAATTTTGTCGATTTAGTGCCTATGTTTTTACTTTTCTCTCTATAAATTGCTCAAAATCAAAGAGAAGCCACTAAAAATTCTATGTTTGGTCATTTTCTCCATTTTTATCTCGCTTACCCTTCTTAAAAACCTGTTACTTAGTGACGGCTGCATTGTAATATATAGTCATTGATCGAATTTAATGCCCTATTGGGGCTGCATTCCGAAACAACCCGACTCACCGACAGCGTCTCGTGGTGCGATAGGGTCTGGGCACAATGGGACTCTCACCTTCTCCAGCGCCCCCTTCCAGGGGACTTGGGCCTGGTCTGCCACTGAGGACGCTTCTCCAGACTACAATTCAGACTGCGAGGCTGCCCGATTCTCAAGCTGGGCTGTTCTCGGTTCGCTCATCGTTACTGGGGGAATCCCTGTAAGTTTCTTTTCCTCCTCCTCCGCTTATTGATATACTTAAACTCAGCGGGTATTCTCGCCTGAACTAAGGTAGCTGTTGGATCGCCATCGGATGACGACGAGTCAGGGTCACTTGGCCACCAAAGCAACGGAGAACCGCTCGACATGATGAGAGGAATGTTTCGACCACCACTCATTATGCATTTGCCGTCGGGGACTCGATTTTTTGGACCATCCACGCCTAGGGGCAAAGAAGGCCATTGCCCATACCCCCTCCGCTCACTACCTTGTAAGATGCGGGGGGGGGGGGGCGATATGATGCGTGACGCCCAGGCAGATATGCCCTCGGCCTAATGGTTTCGGATGGAACTTGCGTTCAAACACTTGATGGTTCACGAGATTCTGCAATTCACACCAAGTCTTGCATTTCACTAAGTTCTTCATTGATGCGAGAGCCGAGATATCTCTTGCCTAGAATCATTTGTGTTTCGAAAGAGGTTAGGCACCCCTGAGCGCACCACGAATAGGGCAATGGGGGGCACACCCTTCTGTTTGATGTTCCTTAGCACGGATCACGCCGGGGTTCTATTTTGGGACTCCGGCATTCCGATGTACAAACGTGTTCTCGATTTGTTCTACTGGGCAGGTTTCGACAATGATCATTCCGTAAGTTGACCTACGAATTTTTTTACAACTTCTTCCTCTAAATGATAAAGTTCAGTGGATTTCTCCGGATGTTGCCAGCAACGAACCGCCCACGTCACCGCGATCGAACACTTCACTGAACCATTCAATCGGTAGGAGTGCCGGGCGGTAGATACAAAGGGCAGGGACGTAGCGAGCTGATGACTTGTGCTTACTAGGAATTTCTCGTTTAAGACAAAAATTGCAATGATTTATCTCCATCACGATAAAATTTCAAAAAAATTCCGGGCCAGTCGACCAAGGCTATAGACTTAATAATGATAATATTTATTAATAATCTTAAAAGAAGCAATGAACCAAACCAAATATCATTCTCTCTCACCAGCTCATATAATTAAACCAAACCAAACACCCAAATGGAAAAGTTTATCTGCTCGTCCGGTCACTTCGTATAATAAGTTGTAAAGTTTTCTGTACTAGCCTCATTTCAACACTCCACAAAATAAATTCAAAAATAAATAAATAAATAAAGGTGAAAATCACAGTGGTACAAGCTTTTCCTCTTGTACTCATTCATTTTTGTAAGACCCCAAGGTTAATGGTAAGCCCTATTATATTTTAATTTTTTAGCCCAATCAAAGCAACATTCAAAGTTCCAAGAAACTATTGTATTGAAATTTTCAACTGTTTCACATATCATACCTTTTTTTCTTCTTTCTTTAACAGTTAAAATAGATTGTCAAATGGCTTGAGTTTGATAGAAAAATACGGGCCACATGTTTTACTCCATGTCTGGACATATAAGTAATTTTTTATTTGTATATTATCTACTTTTACCCGATCTTTATGTTGTTCACATTTTAACCCATTAGAACATTAGTAGCCAACTTTGCAAAATTTACCCACAAATTTATAAATTTGTGTATAAAGTTTTTAAGTGACCACCAAATCGGATACAATAAAATATATATATATATATATATATGTTATACGAGTCGTATGAAATAAAAAAAAACATATAGTCTTAGAAAAACCGAATGACTCATGTAGGATTAAAAAGAATATAGTTCAATGTCAACTTCCCACCATAAACTACCAAAATCAGAAAAACAAAAATATTGTATATAAGGAGGGAGGGAGGGTGAGAGAGAGATAAAAGTGACACTTTCCCCGGTACACAGTTAACTTCAAAAGAATACACAAAACCAAGACAACACATACCATTATATCTTTCTCTCCTTTTAAAATCGATGTTTATTTAAATAGATAAATATCATGTGTTAGAGTACATGCTGTACAAATCTTTGATGGTTGTGCTGCTGCCGTGCTGCATAAAACTCTTGCCGCTCTATGCGGAAAGGCAGGAATTTCAGATGGGTCAGTTGTACTTGCCGTGCTGCATAAAACTCTTGCCGTGCTGCATAAAACTCTAAGAGTTAGATAGCCTTGTATAGCTTTTTATTTTATTTTAATTTGTTTTGTTTTTTTTAAGGGCCCCATTACCCCTTATACGAGTAGTACTCTATTGTATGGTTTGTTTCTGAAATATTTTTTTTTAAAAAAATTTAAAGCCCCATACGAGTTGGATAACTTTGTATAGGTATATGAGGGTGGAAGCCTCCTATGAGTGCTCTACATTTTATTTTATTTTTAAAAAAAAAATTTGGGCACCAAGCGATTTTTTCTAAAATTGTATAAAGCATTGACTGCCCTATTGGGGCGGCATTCCGAAACAACCTGACTCACCAACACACTTTCGTGGTGTGACATTGTCCAGGCATGATGGGACTCTCACCTTCTCTAGTGCCCCCTTCTAGGGGACTTGGGCCCGGTCTTCCATTGAGGACGCTTCTCCAGACTATAATTCGGACTACGAGGACGCCCAATTCTCAAGCTAGGCTGTTCTCAGTTTGCTCGTCGTTACTGGGGGATTCCCTATAAGTTTCTTTTCCTCCGCTTATTGATATGCTTAAACTCAGCGTGTAATCCAGCCTAAACTAGGGTGGCAATTGAAGCGTCATCTTACGACGATGCATCAGGGTCACCTGGCCGCCAAAGCAACGGGGAACCGCACGATGTGATAAGAGGAATGTTTCGACCCCCACTCGTCGTGACGTCTTCCTTCGGGGACTCTATTTTGGACCAGCCACGCCTGGGGGCATAGGAGACCATTGTATGTACCCCCTCCACTTGTTACCCTGTAAGATGCGGGGGGGGGGGGGTGGCAACGTGATGCATGACGTCCAGGCAGACGTACCCTCAGCCTAATTGCTTCGGGTGCAACTTGCGTTCAAAGACTCGATGATTCACGAGATTCTGCAATTCACACCAAGTATTGCATTTCGCTACGTTCGTCATTGATACGAGAGCCGAGATATTCATTGCCAAGAGTCATTTGTGTTTCGAACGAGTTTAGGCACCTCCTCGTGCACCACGAATTGGGCAACGGGGGGCACACCCTTCTTTTTGTTGTTCCTTATCACAGATCACGCTGGGGTCGATTTTGGGTCAAGGAGCTAATGAGCCCCACCTAACATGGGAGCGCTGACGGGGGGGGGGGGGCTAAGCACCCCCCGACGTCGTTCCAATGTATGAACACGTTCGTGGGTTGTTCTGCTGGACAGGTTTCAACAATGATCCTTTTGCAAGTTGACCTATGAAATTGTTACAACTTCTCCTTCCTCTAAATGATAAGGTTCAGTGGATTTCTCACGACGTCGTCGGCAACGAACAACCCACGTCAACGTGATCAAACACTTCTTAAAACCATTAAATCGGTAGGAGCGACGGGCGATGGATACAAAGGGCAGGTACGTAGTCAATGTGAGCTAATGAATCGCGCTTATTAGGAATTTATCGTTTAAGACAAACAATTGCAATGATTTACCTCCATCACGATAAAATTTCAAAAAAATTTCAGGCCTGTCGACTAAGGGTATAGACTTCATAATGAATAATCTTAAAAGAAGCAATGAACCAAACCAAATACCTTTCTCTCTCATCAGCTCATATAATTAAACCAAACCAAACACCCAAATGGAAAGGTCTAGCTGCCCATCCGGTCACTTCATATAATAAGTTGTAAACTTTTCTTTTCTAGCCTCATTGCAACACTCTACAAAATAAATTCAAAAATACATAAATAAATAAAGGTGAAAATCATAGTCGTACAAGCTTTTCCTCTTGTACTCATTCATTTTTGTAAGACCCCAAGGTTAATGGTAAGCCCTATTATATTTTATTTTTTTAGCCCAATCAAAGCAACATTCAAAGTTCCAAGAAACTTTTGTATTGAAATTTACAACTATTTCACATATAGTAATTTTTTTTCTTCTTTCTTTAGCAGTTGAAATAGATTGTCAAATGGCTTGAGCTTGATTGAAAAATGCGGGCCACAGGTTTTACTCCATGTCTGGACATATAACTACTTTTTTTTTTGTAAATTATCTACATTTACCCAATCTTTATGTTGTTCACATTTTAACCCATAAGAACATCAGTTGCCAACTTTATAAAATATACCCACAAATTTATAAATTTGTGTATAAATTTTTTAAGTGACCACCACATCGGATACAATATATATATATATAATATACGAGTCTTATGAAATAAAAAAAAATACATGCAGTCCTAGAAAAACCGATTGACTCATGTAGGATTAAAAAAATATGGTTCAATGTCAACATCCCACAATAAATAGCCAAAATCAAAAAAAGAAAAATATTGCATGTAAATAAGGAGGGAGGGAGAGAGAAAGAGAGAGATAATAGGAGCAGTTTACACAGGATACAGTCAACTTCAAAAGGACACACAAAACCAAGACAACACATACCATTATCTCTCTCTCTCTCTCCCCCCTCCTTTTAAAATCGAGGCTTATTTAAATAGATAAATATCACATGTTGGTGTACCTGCTGTACAAATCTTTGATGGTTGTGTTGCTGCCGTGCTACATAAGACTCCTGCCGCTCTATGCGGAAAAGCAGGAATTTCAGATGGATCAGTTGTACTACTACACAGAGAGAAAAAGTGTGCAGTGTCCATGGGTTTAAGACAATTAAAAAAAAAAAAAAAAACTATACGAGTTGGATAGCCTCCTATAGCCTTTTATTTTCTTTTTTTGAATGGCCCCATTACACCCTATACAAGTAGAAATCTATTGTATGGTTTGTTTTTGAAATTTTTATTTTTTAAAAAATATAAAACCCATACGAGTAGGGTAACGTCGTATAGGTATATGAGTGTGGAAGCCTCCTACGAGTGCTCTACATTTTATATTATTTAAAATAAAATAAAATTGGGAACCACGCGGTTTTTTCTAAAATTGTATAAAGCATTTTCTCTATTTGTTTTAACACCCCCAAGAATTGACGGATTTGTGGGTCAATATTAACTTTTAATAATTATATTTTTATTAACGGGTCATGAAAGAAAAGCTTTCATCAAGTTTTCGACTTCATAACAGGTACTTCAACTAAAGAAACAATCCCAACACAAACCAACCATTCAAACTGTAGATCCAAAGGAGAAGTAGTCTCATTTTATGATTAATGATGCTCCGGTCCATGTCCTTCAAGTGGGGTGACAAGATCCCAGTGAAGTGACATGAAGACCCACTGCCCAAGAGTGGGATACACGGTTCAGTCGTAGACATAGATGAGTAAGATCTTCTCAAATAATGATTATATTTTTTAATAATCTTAAAAGAAGCAATGAACCAAACCAAATACCATTATCTCTTATCGGCTCATATAATTAAAGGAAACCAAACAACTAAACGAAAAGGTCTATCTGCCTGTTTGCTCACTTCATATAATAAGTTGTAAACTTTTCTGTACTAGTTTCATTGCAACACTCCACAAAATAAATTCAAAATTAAATAAATAAATAATAAAGGTGAAAATCATAGTTGGACAAGCTTTTCCTCTTTTACTCATTCATTTTTGTAAGACCCCAAGGTTAACGGTAAGCCCTATTATATTCTAATTTTTTTAGCCCAATCAAAGCAACATTCGAAGTTCCAAGAAACTTTTGTATTAAAATTTTCAACTGTTTCACATCTAGTATTTTTTTTCTTCTTACTTTAGCTGTTGAAATAGATTGTCAAATGGCTTGAGTTTGATAGAAAAATACGGGCCACATGTTTTACTCCATGTCTGGACAAATAATTAGTTTTATTTAATTTTATTTTTTTTTATAAATTATCTACTTTTACCAAATCTTTATGTTGTTCACATTTTAAATCATTACAACATCAGTAGCCAACTTTGCAAAATTTACCCACAAATTTATAAATTTGGGTATAATTTTTTTAAGTGACCATCACAACCGATACAATAATATATATATATATAATATGAGTCGTATGAAATAAAAGAAAAAAGAAAAGCATATAGTCTTAGAAAAACCGATTGACTCATGTAAGTTTTAAAAAAATATGGTTCAATGTCAACTTCCCACAATAAACTACCAAAATTAGAAAAAAGAAAAATATTGTATATAAGGATGGAGGGAGAGAGAGAGAAAGAGAGAAAGAGAGAGAGAGAGAGAGAGAGAGAGATAGATAAATATCACGTGTGGGTGTACCTGCGGTACAAATCTTTGATTGTTGTGTTGTAGCCGTGCTGCATAAGACTCCTGCCGCTCTAAGCGGAAAAGAAGGAATTTCAGATGGAACAGTTGTACTACAACAGAGAGAGAAAAAAGTGTTCAGTGTCTATGGGTTTAAGACAATAATATATATAAAAAAAAAATACAAACAAACTACACGAGTTGGATAGCCTAGTCGAGCTTTTTTTTTTAATGGCCCCATTACCTCCTATACGAGTAGAACTCTATTGTATGATTTGTTTTTGAAATATACATATTTTTTTTAAAATATAAAGCCCATACAAGTAGGATAACTTCGTATAGGTATATAAGGGTGGAAGCCACCTATCAGTGCTCTACATTTTATTTTATTTAAAAAAAGAGAAAATTTGGGAACCACGCGGTTTTTTCTAAAACTGTATAAATCATTTTCTCTATTTGTTTTAACACCACCAAGAAGTGAAAAATTTGTGGGTCAATATTAACTTTTTAATAATTATATTTTTATTAACAGATGAACGAAAGGAAAGCTTTCATCAATATTTCGACATCATAACAAGTACGTCAACTAAAGAAACAATCTCACCCACAAACCAACAATTTAAACTATAGATCCAAAGATGAAGTAGTCTCATTTTCTTGTTAATGATCCTCCAGTCCTTGTCCTTCAGGTGGGGTGGCAGGTTCCCAGTGAAGTGACATGACGACCCACTGCCCAAGAGTGGGATACACGGTTCTCTCATAGAAGCAATTTAGTAAGAGCTTCTCTAATAATGATAATATTTATTAATAATCTTAAAAGAACCAATGAGACAAACCAAATACTTTTCTCTCTCATCAGCTCATATAATTAAACCAAACCAAACACCCAAATGGAAATGATTATCTGCCCGTCCGGTCACTTAATATAATAAGTTGTAAATTTTTCTGTACTAGCTTCGATCATTGCAACACTCCACAAAATAAATTCAAAAATAAATAAATAAATAAAGGTGAAAATCTTAGTCGGACAAGCTATTCCTCATGTACTCCTTCATTTTTGTAAAACCCCAAGGTTAATGGTAAGTCATAAAATATTTTAATTTTTTTTGCCCAATCAAAGCAATATTCAAAGTTCCAAGAAACTTTTTTATTGAAATTTTCAACTGTTTCACATATAGTACTTTTTTTTCTTTTTTCTTTAGCTGTTGAAATAGATTGTTAAATGGCTTGAGTTTGATAGAAAAACATGGGCCACATGTTTTCCTCCATGTCTGGACATATAATTAGTTTTATTTTATTTTATTTTATTTTATTTTTGTAAATTATCTACTTTTTCCCAATCTTTATGTCGTTCACATTTTAACCCATTAGATCATTATAGCCAACTTTGCAAAATTTACCCACAAATTTGTAAATTTGTGTATAAATTTTTTAAGTGAACACCACACCGGATACAAAAAATATATATATAAATATATGTAATATACAAGTCATATGAAAAAAAACATATAGTCATAGAAAAACCGATTGACTCATGTAAGATTAAAAAAAATATGTTTCAATGTCAACTTCCACAATAAACTGCCAAAATCAGAAAAAGAAAAATATTGTATATAAGGAGGGAGGGAGAGAGAGAGAGATAAAATGGGCTCTTTCCACAGTACACAATCAACTTCAAAAGGACACACAAAACCATGACAACACATACCATTATATCTCTCTCTCTCTCTCTCTCTCCTTTTAAAATCGAGGCTTATTTAGATAGATAAATATCACATGTTGGTGTAATTGCAGTACAAATCTTTGATGGTACGTTGTGCTGCTGCCCTACTGCATAAGACTCTTGCCGCTCTATGCGGAAAAGCAAGAATTTCAGACGGGTCAGTTGTACTACTGCAGAGAGAGAAAAAGTGTGCAGAGTCTCAGGGTTTAAGACAATTAAAAAAAAAAACAAACTATACGAGTTGGATAGACTCATATAGCTTTTTATTTTATTTTGTTTTTATTTTTTTTAAGGACCCCATTACCCCTATACGAGTAGGACTCTAGTGTATGGTTTGTTTTTGAATTTTTGTTTTTAAAATATTAACCCTCATATGATTAGGATAACTTCGTATAGGTATATGTGGGTGGAAACCTCCTATGAGTGCTCTATATATTATTTTATTTAAAAAAAAAAATTTGGGAAGCACGCGGTTTTTTCTAAAACTTTATAAAGCATTTTATCTATTTGTTTTAACACCCCCAAGAAGTGACAAATTTGTGGTTCAATATTAACTTTTTAATGAACTATATTTTTATTAACGGATGCATAAAAGGAAAGCTTTCATCAATTTTTTGACATCATAACATGTACGTCAACTAAAAAAACAATCCCACCCACAAACCAACCATTTAAACTGTAGATCCAAAGGAGAAGTAGTCTCATTTTATCATTAATGATGCTTCAGTCCTTGTCCATCAAGTGTGGTGACAGGTTCCCAGTGAAGTGACATGACGACCCACTTCCCAAGAGTGGGATACACGGTTCTCTTATAGAAGTAGATGAGTAAGAGCTTCTCTAATAATGATAATATTTATTAATAATCTTAAAAGAAGAAATGAACCAAAGCAAATACCTCTCTCTCTCTCTCTCATCAGCTCATATAATTAAACAAAACAAAACACCCAAACGTAAAGGTCTATCTGCCCGTTCGGTCACTTCATTTTTGTAAAGGTGAAAGTCATTGTCGGACAAGCTTTTCCTCTTGTACTCATTCATTTTTGTAAGACCCCAAGGTTAATGATAAGCTCTATTATTTTTTAATTTTTTTAGCCTAATCAAAGCAACCTTCAATGTTCCAAGAATCTTTTGTATTAAAACTTTCAACTATTTCACATGTAGTATTTTTTCTTCTTCTTTCTTTAGCGGTTGAAATAGATTGTCAAATGGCTTCAGTTTGACATATAATTAGATTTTATTTTTTATTTAATTTTTATATTTTCGTATCTTTAAATTATCTACTATTTACCCAATATTTTTGTTGTTCAGATTTTAACCCATTAGAAATCAGTAGACAACTTTGCAAAATTTACCCACAAATTTATAAATTTGTGTATAAATTTTTTAAGTGACCACAACACCGGATACAATAAAATGTATATATATAACATACGAGTTGTTTGAAATAAAAAAAAAAACATATAGTCCTAGAAAAACCGATTGACTCATGTAAGATTAAAAAAAACATATGGTTCAATGTCAACTTCCCACGACAAACAGCCAAAGTTAGAAAAAGAAAAATATTGTATACAAGGAGGGAGGGGGGGGGAGAGAGAGAGAGAGAGAGAGAGAGAGAGAGAGAGATAAAAGGGGCACTTTCCACAGTACACAGTCAACTTTAAAAGGACACACAAAACCAAGACAACACATACCATTATCTCTCTCTTTCCTTTTAAAATCGAAGCTTATTTAAATATATAAATATCAAGTGTTGGTGTACCTACTATACAAATCTTTGAAGGTTGTGCTGCTGCCGTGCTGCGTAAGACTCCTACCGCTTTATGCAGAAAAGCATGAATTTCAGATGGGTCAATTGTACTACTGCAGAGATAGAAAAAGTGTGCAGAGTCTATGGGTTTAAGATAATAAAAAAAATAAAAAATACCATACGAGTTGGATAGCCTCGTACAGCTTTTAATTTTATTTTGTTTTATTTTTTTTAATGGCCCCATTACCCTGTATACAAGTAGAACTATATTGTATGATTTGTTTTTGAATTTTTTTTTTTTTAAAAAAAGACCCATACGAGTAGTATAACTTCATATAGGTATATGAGGTTGGAAGTCTCCTATAAGTGCTCTACATTTTATTTTATTTAAAAAAAACAAATTTGGAACCACGCGATTTTTTCTAAAACTGTATAAAGCATTTTATCTATTTCTTTTAACACCCCCAAGAAGTGACAAATTTGTGGGTCAATATGAACATTTTAATAATTATATTTTTAAGAACGGATGCATGAAAGGAAAGCTTTCATCAATTTTTCGACATCATAACAGGTACGTCAACTAAAGAAACAATCCCACCCATAAACCAACAATATAAACTATAGATCCAAAGGAGAAGTAGTCTCATTTTATCATAAATGATGCGCCAATCCTTGTCCTTCAAGTGGGGCGACAGGTTCCTGGAGAAGTGACATGACGACTAACTGTCCAAAAGTGGGATACACGGTTCTCTCATAGAAGTAGATGAATAAGAGCTGCTCTAATAATGATAATATTTATTAATAATCTTAAAAGAAGCAATGAACCAAACCAAACACCATTCTCTCTCATCAGCTCACGTAATTAAAGCAAACCAAACTCCCAAACGGAAAGGTCTATCTGCCCGTCTGCTCACTTCATATAATAAATTTTAAACTTTTCTGTACTAGCTTCATTGCAACACTCCACAAAAAAATTCAAAAATAAATAAATAAATAAATAAATAAAGGTTAAAATCATAGTCGGACAAGCTTTTCCTCTTTTACTCATTCATTTTTTGAAGACCCCAAGGTTAATGGTAAGCCCTATTATATTTTAATTTTTTTAGCCCAATCAAAGCAGCATTCAAAGTTCCAAGAAACTTTTGTATTGAAATTTTCAAATGTTTCACATCTAGTACTTTTTTTTCTTCTTTCTTAAGCAGTTGTAATAGATTGTCAAATAGCTTGAATTTGATAGAAAAATACAGGCCACACGTTTTACTCCATGTCTGGACATATAATTAGTTTTGTTTATTTATTTTATTTTTATTTTATTTTTGTAAATTATCTACTTTTACCCGATCTTTATGTTGTTCACATTTTAACCCATTAAAACATCAGCAGCCAACTTTGCAAAATTTACCCACAAATTTATTATCTTCTTAAGTATTCATGCGCATAAAATTTTTTCTTATCTCGCACTAATTTGGTCTCTCGACTCTATTAGATGCGGAAAATAAAATCAATAAAATTTAATTAATTAAAAAAATTCAATTGTAATTCTTTTATAGCCAAACTAATGTATAAAATAAAAACACTTACTATATCTGCTAAAGGTGAATCCAACAAAAAATAATGAGAATTCAATTTTATTTTCTTGTCAATTAAAATAGGTATTCAATATGAAGAATTGTATTTAATATTAAAGTATTAAATTGGTAGAGTCAATTGGCATAAATACGTGCAACGGAATCAATTAAATATACTCATCTTGACCCTAACACAAATTTACGCTAGCATGAAAAAAATTAAATAATAATCAAAGTTAAAAGAAAACTTATTTGACATTAATTAATAAATTAAAATAAATCTTCAATCTTCTAGTTTTCAAAGTAAAAATAAAAGAAAAGAAAAACAAAGAAAAGAGAGGAGAGAAAGTGCTCGGCGGGGGCTGCTGGCATCTTCCATTGGTGCTGTTGATGGCTGCCTTTTATAATTGTAATGAGTTATAGATGGGCTTGGGCTCATTAAGCCTTGCAGCAGTTGGATTCATCATGCATTTGGTCTACACTAAAATAAATAGGCTGGCTGTAGAAGTATATGATTTTGAGCCCATATTTAAATACAATTTGTTGAATTTTTGTCATATTAAATTGTTGAATTTTGCGTCGCAATTTTGGATTTTGAGATGGGTGAATTTGAAAAAGTGCTGAACCGAAAAGTTGTAGCTCTCAAAATTCTCTTTAATTTGGGCTCAAGAATCGTATTATTTGGAGTTCTGAGTAAAACATTATGCATTCGAACGTATTGAGCATTTTAGGTGTCTTCACAATCTTTAATTTTATTATTTTGTCAATCTTTTCAAATTCATTCCGAACACCTGAAAAATCATAAAAATTATAAATATTAGAAACAATATATACTCTTCAAATTATAAATTAACATAATAAATTATACAAATTTTTTGACGCATCAAAAAGAAGCAATAAACCAAACCAAATACTTTTCTCTCTCATCAGCTCATACAATTAAACCTAACAAAACACCCAAACGAAAAGGTCTATCTGCCCGTCCGGTCACTTCAAATAATAAGTTGTAAACTTTTTTGTGCTAGCTTCACTGCAACACTCTACAAAATAAATTCAAAAATAAATAAATAAATAAAGGTGAAAGTCATTGTCGGACAAGTTTTTCCTCTTGTACTCATTCATTTTTGTAAGACCCCAAGGTTAATGATAGTACTTTCTTTTCATCTTTCTTTAGCAATTGAAATAGATTGTCAAATGGCTTCAGTTTAACATATAATTAGATTTTATTTTTTATATTTTTATATTTGTAAATTATCTACTTTTACCCAATATTTATGTTGTTCACATTTTAACCCATTAGAACATCAGTAGACAACTCAAAATTCACCCACAAATTTATAAATTTGCGTATAAATTTTTTAAGTGACCACAACACCAGATACAAAATATATATATATATATATAATATACGAGTCGTATGATATAAAAAAAAACCATACAGTCCTAGAAAAACTGATTGACTCGTGTAAGATTGAAAACATATGGTTCAATGTCAACTTCCCACAATAAACTGCCAAAATTAGAAAAAGAAAAATATTTTATACAAGGAGGGAGGGAGGGAGGGAGAGAGAGAGAGAGAGAGAGATAAAATAGGCACTTTCCACAATACACACTCAACTTCAAAAGGACACACAAAACACAGACAACACATACCATTATATCTCTCTTTCCTTTTAAAATCGAAGCTTATTTAAATATATAAATATCACATGTTGGTGTACCGGTTGTACAAATCTTTGAAGGTTGTGCTGCTGCCGTGTTGCATAAGAATCCTACCGCTCTATGCAGAGAAGTGGGAATTTCATATGGGTTAGTTGTACTACAGCAGAGAGAGAAAAAGTGTGCAGAGTCTATGGGTATAATAATAATAATAATAATAATAATAATAATAATAATAATAATAATAATAATAATAATAATAATAAAACACACACACAAAAAACTATACGAGTTGGATAGCCTCGTATAGCTTTTAATTTAATTTTATTTAATTTTTTAATGGCCCCATTGCCCCCTATACAAGTAGGACTCTATTGTATGGTTGTTTTTGAAATTATTTAAAAAAAAAAAAGCCCCATACGAGTAGTATAACTTCGTATAGGTATATGAGGGTGGAAGCCTCCTATGAGTGCTCTACATATTATTTTATTTTATTTTTAAAAAAAAAATTTGGAACCACGCGCTTTTTTCTAAAACTGTATAAAGCATTTTATCTATTTCTTTTAACACCCCCGAGAAGTGACAAATTTGTGGGTCATTATGAACTTTTTAATAATTATATTTTTAACAATGGATGCATGAAAGCTTTCATCAATTTTTCGACATCATAACAGGTACGTCAACTAAAGAAACAATCCCACCCACAAGCCAACCATTTAAACTGTAGATCCAAAGGAGAAGTATTCTCATTTTATCATAAATGATGCTCCAGTGCTTGTCCTTAAAGTGGGGTGAAAGGTTCCCAGCGAAGTGACATGACAACCAACTGCCCAAGAGTTGGATACATGGTTCTCTCGTAGAAGTAGATGAGTAAGAGCTTCACCAATAATGATAATATTTATCAATAATCATAAAAAAAGCAATGAACCAAACCAAATACCTTTCTCTTTCATCCACTCACATAATTAAAGCAAACCAAACACCCAAACGGAAAGGTCTATCTGCCCGTCTGGTCACTTCGTATAATAAATTTTAAACTTTTTTGTACTAGCTTCATTGCATCACTCCACAAAATAAATTCAAAAATAAATAAATAAATAAAGGTCAAAATCATAGTCGGACAAGCTTTTCCTCTAGTACTGAGTCATTTTTGTAAGACCCTAAGGTTAATGGTAAGCCATATTATATTTTAATTTTTTTAGCCCAATCACAGCAACATTCAAAGTTCCAAGAAGCTTTTGTATTGAAATTTTCAACAGTTTCACATCTAGTACTTTTTTTTCTTCTTTCTTTAGCAGTTGAAATAGATTGTCAAATGGCTTGAGTTTGATAGAAAAATACGGGCCACAAGTTTTCCTCCATGTCTCGACATATAAGTCGTTTTATTTATTTTTTTTATTTTTGTAAATTATCTACTTGTACCTAATCTTTATGTTGTCCACATTTTAACCCATTAGAACATCAGTAGCCAACTTTGCAAAATTTACCCACAAATTTAAAAAAATTTGTATAAATTTTTTAAGTATATAAATATATAATATACGAGTTGTATGAAATAAAAAAAAAATATAGTCTTAGAAAAACCGATTGACCCATGTAAGATTAAAAAAAATATGGTTCAATGTCAACTTTCCACAATAAACTTCCAAAATCAGAAAAACAAAAATATTATATATAAGGAGGGAGGGAGGGAGGGAGGGAGGGAGAGAGAGAGAGAGAGAGAGAGAGAGAGAGAGAGAGAGAGAGAGAGAGAGAGAGAGAAAAGGGGCACTTTCCACAGTACACAGTCAACTTGAAAAGGACATACAAAACAAAGATAACACTTACCATTATCTCTCTCTCCTTTTAAAATCGAGGCTTATTTAAATAGATAAATATCACGTGTTGGCGTACCTGCTGTACAAATCTTTGATGGTTGTGATGCTGCCGTGCTGCATAAGACTCCTGCTGCTTTATTCGGAGAAGTAGGAATTTCAGATGAGTCAGTTGTACTACTGCAGAGAGAAAAAATGTGTACAAAGTATATAGGTTTATGATAATTTTAAAAAAATATATATAGGAGTCCATAGCCTCGTATAGCTTTTTAATTTATTTTATTTTATTTTTTTTAATGTCCCCATTACCCCCCGCCCCTATGCGAGTAGGACTCTATTATATGGTTTGTTTTTGAATTTTTTTTTTAAAATATAAAGCCCCATACGAGTAGGATAACTTCGTATAGGTATATGAGGGTGAAAGCCTCCTATGAGTGCTCTACATTATATTCTATTTAAAAAAAATGAAATTTGGGAACCAAGGGGTTTTTTCTAAAACAGTATAAAGCGTTTTATCTATTAGCATTAATGCCCCCAAGAACTGACAAATTTGTGGGTCAATATTAACTTTTTAATAATTATATTTTGATTAGCGAATGCATGAAAGGAAAGCTTTCATCAATTTTTCGATATCATAACAGGTACGTCAACTAAAAAAACAATCCCACCCACAGACTAACCATTTAAACTTTAGATTTGGAGGAGAAGTAGTCTCATTTTATCATTAATGATGCTCTAGTCATTATCCTTCAAGTGGGGAGACAGGTTTCCGGTGAAGTCACATGACTACCTACTGCCCAAGAGTGGGACACACGGTTCTATCATAGAAGTGAATGTGTAAGAGCTTCTCTAATAATGATTATATCTATTATCAATCTTAAAAGATGTAATGAACAAAACCAAATACTTTTCTCTCTCATCAGCTCACATAATTGAACCAAACCAAACTCTTAAACAGACAAGTCTATCTGCCCGTCCGGTCACTTCATATAATAAGTTGTAGGCTTTTTTGTATTAGCTTCATTGCAGCACTCCACAAAATAAATTCAAAAATAGATAAATAAATAAATGTGAAAATCTTAGTTGGACAAGCTTTTCCTCTTGTACTCATTCATTTTTGTAAGACCCCAACGTTAATGGTAAGCCCTATTATATTTTAATTTTCTTAGCCCAATCAAAGCAACTTTCAAAGTGCCAAGAAACTTTTGTATTGAAATTTTCAACTGTTTCACATATAGTAATATTTTTAATTCTTTCCTTAGCAGTTGAAATAGATTGTCAAATGGCTTGAGTTTGATAGAAAAATACGGGCCACATGTTTTACTCCAAGTCTGGACAAATAATTCGTTTTATTTTTTATTTTGTAAATTATCTAATTTTACCCAATCATTATGTTGCTCACATTTTAACCTATTAGAGCATCAGTAGCCAACTTTGTAAAATTTACTCACAAATTTATAAATTTGTGTATAACTTTTTTAAGTGACCACCACAGCGGATACAATAAATAAATATATATATATAATATACGAGTCATATGAAATAAAAAAGTCTTAGAAAAACGATTGACTCATGTAAGATTAAAAAAAATATGGTTCAATGTCAACTTCCCACAATAAACTGCCAAAATCAGAAAAACAAAAATATTTTATATAAGGAGAGAGAGAGAGAGAGAGAGAGAGAGAGAGAGAGAGAGAGAGAGAGATAAAAGGGGCACTTTGCACAGTATACAGTCAACTTCAAAAGGACACACAAAACCAAGACAACGCATACCATTATCTCTCTCTCCTTTTAAAATCGAGGCTTATTTAAAGAGATAAATATCACGTGTTGGCATACCTGTTGTACAAATCTTTTATGGTTGTGCTGCTGCCATGCTGCATAAGACTCCTGCTGCTCTATGCGGAGAAGCAGGAATTTCAGATGGGTCAGTTGTACTACTGCAGAGAGAGAAAAAGTGCATGTGCATAGTTTATGGGCTTAAGACAATTAAAAAAAAAACTATACGAGTTGGATAGCCTCGTAACGCTTTTTATTTTATTTTTAATTTTTTAGTGGCCGCATTACGCCCTATAAGAGTAGGACTCTATTGTATGGTTTGTTTTTGAATTTTTTTTAAATATAAAGCCCCATATGAGTAGGATAACTTTGTATAGGTATATGGGGGTGGAAGCCTCCTATGAGTGCTCTACATGTTATTTTATTTAAAAAAAATAAAAATTTGGGAACCACGCGATTATTTCTAAAAGAGTATAAAGCATTTTAGCTATTTGTTTTAACAACCCCAAGAAGTGACAAATTTGTGGGTCAATCTTAACTTTTAAATAATTATATTTTTGTTAATGGATGCATGAATGGAAGGTTTTCATCAATTTTTCGACATCATAACAGGTTTGTCAACTAAAGAAACAATCCCACCCACAAAGCAACCATTTAAACTGTAGCTCCAAAGGAGAAGTAGTCTCATTTTATCATTAATGATGCTCCGGTCCTTGTCCTTCAAGTGGGGTGACAGGTTCCCAGTGAAGTGACATGACGACCCACTGCTCATGAGTGGGATACAAGGTTCTCTCATAGAAGTAGATGAGTAAGAGCTTCACTAATAATGATAATATTTATTAATAATCTTCAGAGAAGCAATGAACCAAACCAAATGCCTTTCTCTCGCATCAGCTCATATAATTAAACCAAACAAAACACCCGAACGGAAAAGTCTATCTGCCCGTCCGGTCACTTCATATAATAAGATGTAAACTTTTCTGTACCGGCTTCGTTGCAACACTCCACAAAATAAATTCAAAAATAAATAAATAAATGAAGGTGAAAATCTTAGTTGGACAAGCTCTTCCTCTTGTACTCATTCATTTTTGTAAAACCCCAAGGTTATATTTTTATTTTTTTAGCCCAATCAAAGCAACTTTCAATCAAGAAACATTTGTATTGAAACTTTCAACTGTTTCTCATATAGTAATATTTTTTCTTCTTTCTTTAGCAGTTGAAATAGATTGTCAAATGGCTTGAGTTTGATAGAAAAATACGGGCCACATGTTTTACTCCATGTCTGGATAATTAGTTTTATTTTATGTTTATTTTTATTTTTGTAAATTATCTTTATCTTTATGTTGCTCACAATTTAACCCGTTAGAGCATCAGTAGCCAATTGTAAAATTTACCCACAAATTTATAAATTTGTGTCTAATTTTTTTAAGTGACCACCACAGCGGGTACAATAAAAATATATATAAATATATATAATATACGAGTCATATGAAATAAAAAAAAACATAGTCTTAGAAAAACGATTGACTCATGTAAGATTAAAAAAATATGGTTCAATGTCAACTTCCCACAATAAACAGCCAAAATTAGAAAAACAAAATTATTGTATATAAGGAGGGCGGGAGGGAGAGAGAGAGAGATAAAAGGGGCACTTTGCATAGTATACAGTCAACTTCAAAAGGACACACAAAACCAAGACAACGCATACCATTATCTCTCTCTCCTTTTAAAATCGAGGCTTATTTAAATAGATAAATATCACGTGTTGGTGTACCTGCTGTACAAATCTTTTATGGTTGTGCTGCTGCCGTGCAGCATAAGACTCTTGCTGCTCTATGCGGAGAAGCAGGAATTTCAGATGGGTCAGTTGTACTACTGCAGAGAGAGAAAAAGTGTGCATTGTATATGGGTTTAAGACAATTAAAAAAAAACTATACAAGTTGGATAGCCTCATATCGCCTTTTATTTTATTTTTATTTTTTTTAATGACCGCATTACACCCTATATAAGTAGGACTCTATTGTATGGTTTGTTTTTGAATTTTTTTTTAAATATAAAGCCCCATACGAGTAGGATAACTTCATATCGGTATATGAGGGTGGAAGCCTCCTATGAGTGCTCTACATGTTATTTAATTTAAATAAATAAATAAATTTGGGAGCCACAAGGTTATTTCTAAAACAATATAAAGCATTTTATCTATTTGTTTTAACAACCCCAAGAAGTGACAAATTTGTGGGTTAATCTTAACTTTTAAATAATTATATTTTTATTAACGGGTGAATGAAAGGAAAGCCTTCATCAATTTTTCGACATCATAACACGTTAGTCAACTAAAGAAACAATCCCACCCACAAAGCAACCATTTAAGCTGTAGATCCAAAGGAGAAGTAGTCTCGTTTTATTATTAATGATGCTCCAATACTTGTCTTTCAAGTGGGGTGACAGGTTCCCAATGAAGTGACATGACGACCCACTGCTCACGAGTGGGATACACGGTTCTCTCATAGAAGTAGACGAGTAAGAGCTTCTCTAATAATGATAATATTTATTAATAATCGTAATAGAAGCAATGAACCAAACCAAATGCCTTTCTCTCTCATCAGCTCATATAATTAAACCAAACAAAACACCCGAACGGAAAAGTCTGTCTGCCCGTCCGATCACTTCATATAGTAAGTTTTAAATTTTTTTTACTAGCTTTATTGTAACACTCCACAAAATTAATTTAAAAATAAATAAATAAATAAATAAAGGTGAAAATCATAGTCGGACAAGCTTTTCGTCTTGTACTCATTCACTTTTGTAAGACCCCAAGGTTAATGGTAAGCCCTATTATGTTTTAATTGTTTTAGCCCAATCAAAGCCACATTCAAAGTCCAAAGAAACTTTTGTATTGAAATTTTCAATTGTTTCACATCTAGTAGTTTTTTTTTCTTCTTTCATCAGCAGTTGAAATAAACTGTCAAATCGCTTGAGTTAGAAAAATACGGGCCACAAGTTTTACTCCATGTCTGGGCAAATAATTTGTTTTATTTATTTATTTATCTATTTTTATTTTTTTAAAATTATCTACTTTTACCCAATCTTTATGTTGTTCACATTTTAACCCATTAGAACATTAGTAGCCAACTTTGCAATATTTACACACAAATTTATAAATTTGTGTATAAATTTTCTAAGTGACCGCCACACTAGATACGATAATATATATACATATATATAATATACGACTCGTATGAAATTAAAAAATAAACATATAGTCTTAGAAAAACCGATTGACTCATGTAAGATTAAAAAAAATATGATTCAATGTCAACTTCCCAAAATAAATTGCCAAAATCAGAAAAAGAAAAATATTGTATATAAGGAGGGAGGGAGAGAGAGAGAGAGAGAGAGAGAGAGAGAGAGAGAGAGAGAGAGAGAAAAGGGGCACTTTTTACAGTACACAGTCAACTTCAAATGGACACATAAAACCAAGACATCACATACGATTATCTCTCGCTCTCCTTTTAAAATCAAGGCTTATTTAAATAGATAAATATCATGTGTTAGTGAACCTGTTGTACAAATCTTTGATGGTTGTGCTGCTGCCTTGCTAGATAAGACTCCTGCCGCTCTACACGGAAAAGCAGGAATTTCAGATGGGTCAGTTGTACTACAGCAAAGAGAGAAAAAGTGTGTAGAGTCTATGAGTTTAAAACAATTAAAAAAAACTATACTAGTTCGATAGCATTGTATAACTTTTTATTTTATTTTTTTAATGGCCCCATTACCCCTTATACGAGAAGGATTCTATTGTATGATTTGTTATTGAATTTTTTTAATTTTTTTTAAATATAAAGCCCCATAGGAGTAGGATAACTTTGTATAGTTATATGAGGGTGGAAGCCTCCTGTGAGTGCTCTACATTTTATTTTATTTTTTTTAAAAAAAATTGGTAACTACGCGGTTTTTTCTAAAACTATATAAAGCATTTTATCTATTTATTTTAACACCCTTAAGAAGTGACAAATTTTTGGGTCAATATTAATTTTCTAATAATTATATTTTTATTAAGGGATGCATGAAAGGAAATCTTTCATCAATTTTTCGACTTCATAACAGGCACGTCTACTAAAGAAACAATCCCACGCACAAACCAACCATTTCAACTGTAGATCCAAAGGGGAAGTAGTCCCATTTTATCATTAATGATGCTCCAGTCCTTGTCCTTCAAGTGGGGTGATAGGTTTCCAGTGAAGTGACATGACGACCCACTGCCCAAGAGTGGGATACACGGTTTTCAACTGTTTCACATCTAGTACTTTTTTTCCTTCTTTCTTTGGCAATTGAAATAGATTGTCAAATGGCTTGAGTTTGATAGAAAAAGACGGGCGAAATTTACCCACAAATTTTACCCAATCTTTATGTTGTTCACATTTTAACCCATTAGAACATCAGTAGCTAGCTTTGTGAAATTTAACCACAAATTTATAAATTTGTGTATAAATTTTTTAAGTGACCACCACACCGGATACAATAATATATATATAAATATTTAATATACTAGCCGTATGAAATAAAAAAACATATAGTCTTAGTAAACCCGATTGACTCATATAAGATTATAAAAAATATGGTTCAGTGTCAACTTCCAACAATAAACTGCCAAAATCAGAAAAAAAGAAAATATTGTATATAAGGAGGGAGCGACAGAGAGAGAGATAAAAGGGGCACTTTCCACAGTACACAGTCAATTTCAAAAGGACACATAAAACCAAGACAACACATACCATTATCTCTCTCTCACACTCCTTTTAAAATCGAAGCTTATTTAAATAGATAATTATCATGTGTTGGTGTACTTGCTGTGCAAATCTTTGATGGTTGTGCTGCTGCTGTGCTGCATAAGACTCCTGCCGCTCTATGCAGAAAAACATGAATTTCAGATGGGTCTATTGTACTACTACAGAGAGAGAAAAAAATGTGCAGAGTCTACGGGTTTAAGACAATTAAACAAAAAAAAAACTATACTAGTTGGATAGCCTTGTATAGCTTTTTATTTAATTTTGTTTTATTTTTTTTAATGGCCCCATTACCCCCTATACGAGTAGTACTCTATTGTATGGTTTGTTTTTGAATTTTTTTATTTTTAAATATAAAGCCCCATACAAGTAGGTTAACTTCGTATAGGTATATGAGGGTGGAAGCCTCCTATGAGTGCTCTACATTTTATTTTATTTAAAAAAATAAATTTGGGAACCATGCGGTTTTTTATAAAATTGTATAATGCATTTTATCATCTATTTGTTTTAACACTCCAAAGAAGTGACAAATTTGTGGGTCAATATTAATTTTTTAATAATTATATTTTTATTAATGGATGCATGAAAGGAAAGCTTTCATAAATTTTTCGACATCATAACATGTACGTCAACAAAAGAAACAATCCCACCCACAAACCAACCATTTAAACTGTAGATCCAAAGGTGCAGTAGTCTCATTTTATCATTATTGATGCTCCGGTCCTTGTCCTTCAAGTGGGGTGACAGGTTCTCAGTGAAGCGACATGACGACCCACTGCCCAAGAGTGGGATACACGGTTCTCTCATAGAAGTAGATGAGTAAGAGCTTCTCCAATAATGATAATATTTATTAATAATCTTAAAAGAAGCAATGAACCAAACCAAATACCTTTCTCTCTCATTAGCTCATATAATTAAACCAAACCAAACACCTACTTTTATTTATTTATTTTATTTTTTTAAACTATCTACTTTTACCCAATCTTTATGTTGGTCACATTTTAACCCATTAGAACATCAGTAGCCAACTTTGCAAAATTTACCCACAAATTTATAAATTTGTGTATAAATTTTTTAAATGATCACCACATCGGACACAATAATATATATATATATATATAATATACGAGTCGTATGAAATAAAAAAAACATATAGTCTTAGAATAACCGATTGACTCATGTAAGATTAAAAAAAATATGGTTCAATGTCAACTTCCCACAATAAATTGCCAAAATCAGAAAAAGAAAAATGTTGTATGGGTTATGTAAGTTTTAATACCCTATTCCAAAAACCTTGAGGTAGTATGAATTGTACTTGGACCTCCTTAATGATTTCGATAACTCCTTAGTGCCTATAGCTGTTGTATCACTCCGATTAGGAGGCACATACCTGTGGTGAAACTTGCCCAACGTATTTTTCTTTTGTGAATGGTATATTCATTTTGCTCTTTCCTAGGATAAAACATTGAATATACTTCTTTTGGAATATAATCCTCAGTTTTCTAGCCAAGTACGTTCATTTGGAGAACGAGAAACCTATTTAAGAACCTTGTATCCAATGTCTCTATGATATACATTGTTCCCTAAAGTGATGGGCGAGAATCCTTAGTAGCGTCCATGAGTTATGTCACCCTTTACTTGTTTGTGAACTCATTCTCCCATCATGATAAGGAATCCATTACAAATTTGTTTAAAGTGAGATTTTCGTTCCTTTTTGGTTAGGTGGACCTATCAGAGTAACGCAACGAAAGCTTGGCGACTTGTCGATTCATGGTCAGGGTGACTAATCTTTCAAAGCGTTCCTACATCTGTTTAATATATCGTATCTAGACTTTAAGGATTCTGTTTAAAAAGGGGTTAGAAGTGAATCCTCATGGAAATCTTGACATTCAGTGTTTGCCTAGTAATCGTATCTCTGGGCAAAGTGGATGAAACTTATCTAGTGTGTATTCAACTCTATAAAATCTTATACATCATTCCATAGTTATTTCCTTAAGCAGAGTGTCGAGTACACATTCAACTTGAAAATGATTCCATTCGTTCCAACTGAAAAGATTTGTTATAGTTGCTTAGTGATAGCTTCATAACTTGTCAGTTGTAGTTAAGTGATCGAACCATGTTTTCAGAACTTTCCTCAGGATAGGAAGGTATAACACTTCTGAGAGATGAGGTGGGTTATTGTTTAGCCTTTACATAGTTAGCACCTACGATATGAGTACTTCGAGAATTACTTTCACATTTCTCTGTGGAAAATTATCTATGGTGGTGTATGGGTGTAGACACCCAAATCCATGACCCCCGCAAGAACCCTAACGACTAACAAAAAGTATATTTTTTTGAGTCTGAACCCCACCCGAGCCCCCGAAACTGCCTCGAAGGGGTTTGTTGGCCAAACAAACATGTTTTTAAGGGGAATTATCGCGTGACAAACCAGTATTGTCACGCAACAATCTCTCTTTTATTGCGTGACAAGTTCCCCAACACAAACCAACCACTCTTTGACAAATCAGTCTGTCAAAAAAGTCACTTCAGCCGTTTGTCCCGCGACATTGTCCCAAATGTCATGCGACACATGCCTTTTTTGGAGAAATGTTGCATGACAATTCTCTCCCAGCATTATAAATAGGCCAACACCCCCAAGGGTTCTAGGAAAAGGAACTTGGAATTTGAAAATTATATTATTCTATGTGATATTTTGGTCTTCTATCAAGTATATTCTACGATCGACTTATTTCTGAAGAATTATCAAATATATTCTCACCGTGGCGACTCTGCCGGGGACATTAGAAAACTAGACTCTTACATGTGGACTTTTGTTTATTTGTTGAGTATTTGCTTCTACTACTTTCCCTACTTCTTTCCTATATTAATTGATTGCGAAGAAACTTTTTTCTAATAAAAATGGAAGTTTTTCAAAATACGTAATAAAGATAAAGATATTTGTAAACCCGAGCTTTCGAACTTTACACGCACATCACAAATCATGCATTGGTTTTACGAATGGGAAATTACCCCAAACCCTCTGAAGTATTATAAGTGAGTAGCGAGTTGGCTTGTTTGGGCCAACATAAATCAAAAGCATTTACTTTCACTCTCCTAGGCCAAGTATGGCCCCAAGGTATATCGAGTGACGAGAACACTCACGTACCCGAAAAGTATATCAAAATATTCTTGCACGTACCCGCCCCTGGGTATATCGCAAGGTCTTGCCAAATATGAGGGAGCCTGAAGCCTTAACCGTTCGTACACATGCGCTGTATATAAGATCGAGTCAGATAAAACACTTGTCAAACAGCCGTAGGAGATGTACCACCTTACGACTTCCTTTACACACTTCTTTAAAATCCAAGTCTTTTTTCGGTGATATTATTTCTTAGTGGTTATTTTGGCAAAAATCGAGTTGCACCATAATCTTCCTTCATCTCCGACACGTGGTTTCGTCTACAGTCTTAAACGATGACAGTCTGGAAGGTTGGACTAGTCAAGATCATACCAGAAGACTAGTAAGATTAAGCATATCCACAATGGCCGATGGACGTGAGAACTAATAAATAGAGCAGAGCCTAACCGAGGCATTACCAGTTCAGCCAACCCTAGCCGAGATGCATCGTTTCCTAATGACCGTAAGCAAGAATCTAGCGAGCCTCACGACCGAGCAATAGGGTACCCAAATTCGAATAGAAGAGTTTCCAGCCGAACGAACTGGATCACGGGGGTTTGAACGACTACCACCGAATCGAGATCCGAATCAAGGACAATCATCAAAAGTACTCCTGGCAATAGCAGCAAGTTTCAGAAAGACCTGCCCCACCACCGGCCCTGGCAACCCCTCCCAACGAATACCCGGATATAAACCAACTCTGGGCAATATTTGCAAAATCTGTCATAGCTCGAAAATAGCCTGATGAGGTATCGAAAGAGTGTGAAGAAATAAAAAAATTGAAAGAACATATGAGGGTCCTGTAGAAGGGAGTCTCTCTAATAAAAAGAGAAGACGAGATTACAGACATGAATGCTTTCTCTCTCTACCCTAAAGCCAGATTGCCCCAATGATTTAAGCTCCCATCTATCACCAAGTTTACTGGAACCACGCCCCTGAAGACTCACCTCCAATCATACATCAGATCCACACAAGTATCTAATTGCGGAGAACCCGAGTTGGCTCAGGCCTTTCACATGACTCTCACGAGAGCTGCCCTGAGATGGTTTTTGGATCTAGAGAGACATCACATAAAGACTTGGAAAAATATCGTCAAAGAGTTTATGATTAAGTATGGGTCCAACAAGGATTTAGAGATTACCCATAAGCATTTAGAAATGGCCAAGCAAGGCGAGAAGGAAAGCTTCAGCGATTTTGTCACATGCTGGAGGGAAATGGCCTCCCAAATGTCCAAACGGCCCGATGAGGAAGGACAGCTGAAAATCATATAGAAAAACTTCACTCCAACTGTATTAAGTTACATGGAAAAACACATCTTCCCACACTTTAAGGCTCTGCTAAGCATGGGATCACAATTAGAGGAAGAATTGCCCAAGAAAGCAGAGATCGATGCCAAGAAAGCCTCGTATACCGAGAAGAAGACAACTACCCCTGCCGTAAATCAACTGAGCACGTACCCATATCAGCAGAATCCATTTCAGTAGCTGCAACAAACACCTCCGATGAGTTGGCCTACACAAGGAGACTCGTCAAACACATAAGTCAAAAAGAGGAGGAATTTTTGCACCCTTCCCACTACCCTGGTCAAAAGTTTGGAATTGCTCCGAAACGCCGGACTAATCACCCCGCTCAGACCGCGCCCCCCACCAAACCCTATTCCCAGCACCTGGAGGATTAATGAAAATTGTGCGTGTCATCAAGTTGCCGGCCATGACACCAAACGTTGTTTGACACTCCGTCACCGTATCCAGGACCTAATCGAGGCTGGAACCATCCCCACACCCCGAGGGCCCAATGTCACCATTAACCACCTTCCCAACCACCCCCTACCTGTAGGGATTAATGCCTTGATTACAAATGAAGAGAGTTTTGAATCAGTGGGACTCATCCGAGATGACCCAACTTACAATGAGAATAAATCACCAATTGTGCCTCTTAAAAAGACCCAAGTTACCCCTGGCCTCAATTCAATAATCGATCAGTGGATGGCTAACATGAATTTCCTACCCGGACAGGGTTTAGGAAAGGCAAACCAAGGGATCTCCCACCCACTTACAATCAAAATCGATCCTGGAAAATCTGGTATAGGATGGACCCAAGGTAAGAAGAAACAATCATGAAAACTCTGAGGCCCTCCAAAGGAGACAATCTGCATGACAGAGACATCCCTCAAGACTTTCAATTGGTCGGCAAAAACAGATCCACTGGAAAACTCAGAAGAATTAGACCCAGCATCTTTTTGGATACAATAGATCACCAGTTCGGAAAGGGCATATCATCCACCGCTAATAGAGGTCGAAAAACAGATCCCTCCTAAGGAAGTAAGGGATGACCGAGTGTTGAAACAATTGAAGAAAACCCAAGCACACATCACCATTTGGGGCCTCCTAGTTGCCTCCAAACCTCACAGGACCGCCTTTATCAAACTCCTAAATGAGGCTGTCATACCACCAAATTTTATGCCTGAACAACTGTCGAGTATGATTAGGTCGCTTACTGTTCAAAGAAGTTTGTCATTTTTAAATGAAGACCTGTCTCCACTGGGAAAGAATCATAGCCTAGCATTCCATATTACAGTTCGGACCCAAGAAAAGATCCTGCCATAAGTTCTCATTGATAACGGGTCAACTATAAATGTTTGCTATCTGAAGACCGCCAGACGTTTGGGTATTACGGATGTAAAAGCTCTCTCCGTCAGCTATAACAGTTAGAGCTTATGACAACACTAGAAGGGCCGTTCTGGGCTCTTTGAAGCTTGATCTTGTGGTCGGTCCGAGAAATTTTTCGGCCAATTTTCAAATCATAGACATCCCCTCCAGTTTTAACCCTCTGCTTGGCAGAGCTTAGCTACATTATATAGGAGCTCTCCCCTCCTCTTTGCATCAGAAGATCAAAATATCTTTTGAAGGAAAAATAATCACCATCTAAGGAGATCCTGAAAAGACCTTGACAGATCTAAAGTTGTCCGTCTTAGGTATTGGTAGCCAAAGCATACAATTATGAGGCTTTTCTTACGAGCCTCAAGTACAAACCCTGATCACCTAGATGATTGAGTATATACGCCCTGATAATATCCCCTGTCTCAGTGCCAAGATCACAAATATGCTAAGAATGATGAAATACTTGCCCGGTGCCAGTTTAGGAATGGGGCAACAAGGACTATTTAAGGTCTTGAAACCAGTAATAAGATTCGAGAGAGAATGTTTGGGGTACCAATACATTGATGAAGACAACCAAGAAAATTTGGGTCGAGGGCATCAATATCCTAGTTTCATCTCCCAAAATGAGTTTTTTGTTAAAGAGGGAGAGGACTTCCCCTTTTGCGGCTTTCAGGAGCCTTGGAGCAACAACGATAGAGAAAACCTTCCAGGATGGGAAATCTTCTATGAAGAAGACCTTTACCTCAAAGAGAATGTCATATACACCTTCTCCACCAAGTTAATGATCGGTCCAAAGGGACCGGATGAAGAAAGTGAAGACGAGGAAGATGAAGAGGAAGAGATGATCGGAGATCTCTTTGACGTCATGGCCTTAGAGAATGATGAACCAAGAGATGATCCTGTGCATTTAATCAATGCCGATCCAGGATACAGGGTAGGAGGGAAAAAGAGTGAAATTGTAAGGGTGGGAGATAAGAAACAAAGTGAGGGCAGGACTAGAGAAGAGTCACTCCTAGATTTACCTTTTCATCTTGTACCTGTAAACACTTTTATCAATGAAGTAGATTCTATTTTGCAGTACCCTGATAATGTTAATTATGTGGTTGCCTCTATGGATATGGAAAAACTAAATGAACATTTCGAGGGGGAGGATCAGCGTATACAAAACGAGGAGGGAGACATTCTTGTGGTTAATCTCGGAGCCGAAGATAAAAGGAAAGAGGTGCGCATTGGGGCAAGCTTAGACAAAACTGAGAGGGAGGAATTCACACACACTCTAAATGAGTACATGGATCTCTTTGCTTGGTCCTATGCTGATATACCGAGTTTAAACTGCTAGATAGTCATGCATGAAATACACACCAAGCTGAGTCCAAACCCGTTAAACAGAAACTGAGGAAGTTTACGCCAGAATGTCCCTGAAAGTGAAAGAGGAAGTAATGAAGTAATTAAGTGTGGGGTTCCTACGAGTAATCGATTGCCCCTCATGGTTAGCCAATATTGTGCATGTTCCCAAGGCAAATGGAAAGTCCACATGTGTATGGATTACCGGGATCTCAATAAGGCTTGCCCAAAAGATGATTTTCCTCTACACAATATAGATTTAATAGTGGATAATACTGCCAACCATGCCTGGAAGTCATTCATGGATGGTTTCGCCAGTTATAATTAGATCAAGATGCACCCAGATCACAAAGAGAAAACAACTTTCGTCACGCCGTGAGAAACGTATTGCTACACTAACATACCATTCGGGCTGAAGAATGTCGGGCAACATATTAGAGGGCAGTTACAGCTATCTTTTACGACATGATCCATAAAAAAATAAAAGTATATATGGACGATATGATTATCAAGTCAAAAGAAAGGGAAGGCCATATTCTAGCCTTACGGGCCTTTTTTGACCGGCTCTGCTAGTATCAGATGAGACTGAATTCACAGAAGTGTGTATTTAGGGTGACCAGGGAAAAGCTACTAGGCTATGTCGTCAGTAAGAAGGGAATCGACGTCGACCCCGCTAAGGTTAAAGTTATCCAACATATGCTCGAGCCTCGTACTGAGAAGGAAGTTAGTGGATTTTTGGGCAATTTGCAGTACATCAGCAGATTCATCTCTTAGCTAACCTAGACGTGCGAACCCATCTTCAAACTCTTGAGAAAATCATCACCAGGATGATGGGACGATCAGTGCCAAGAAACTTTCGATAAAATTAAAGACTACCTCTCCAATCCCCCAGTATTATCCCTACCCCGGATCTGGCTTCCATTAATCCTATACCTAACAGTCACCGATACAGCTACAAGAGTCATGCTAGCCTAATATTTGACCGATGCGCGAAAAGAATAGGCCATTTACTATGTTAGGAAGAAATTGTCCCCGTCTGAGGTAAAGTACACGCCATTAGAGAAATCATGCACCTCTCTTGTCTGGGTGACACAACAATTACATCACTACATGTTGGTTTTTTCGGTCATCCTAGCATCGCGAATGATTCGTTGAAGTACCTCTTCGAGAAACCGACCCTCTCAAACCGAATGGCAAAATGGTTATTTTTACTCTTCGAGTTTGATATCACCCACATAACCCAAAAAGATGGTAAAAGGCAAGGTCATAACTAATTATCTGGCCCACAATCTAATATTGGGGGACATGTTAGAAGAAGCGG
Source organism: Lonicera japonica (assembly GCA_021464415.1). NCBI lineage: Eukaryota > Viridiplantae > Streptophyta > Magnoliopsida > Dipsacales > Caprifoliaceae > Lonicera > Lonicera japonica. The sequence continues at coordinate 8,627,602 of CM038471.1, read as the reverse complement.
AGTTCTCAGACGAAGCTATCATGAATCTTAAGACCGATGAAGACTGGAAATTGTACATTGATGGGGCTGCCAATCGGAATGGAAACGGGATAGGCATCTTGTTAGTTTCCTCATATCAAACTTACTCTCCAGTATCCTATCACCTAGACTTCTTTAGCACTAACAATATGGCTGAGTATCAAGCATGTATAGTCGAATTAGAGATCGCGCTCTAGAAGGGTATAAAGAGAATACAAGTATACGGAGATTCGGCACTAGTAGTCCATTAGGTTCTGAAAGAATGAAAGATCAGAGATGAGAAGTTAGTTCCATACCTTGCCCGATTGGAAGATATCGCAGAGAGATTCAAACATTCAGAGTTCTACTATGTCCTCTGGTTACAAAACAATTTTGCTGACACACTAACAACTTTAGTATCCAAGATCGATATCCCAGAAGGGATGGAGGAGATCATTCTTAGGGTAGAAAGGAGATCAAGACCGGCTCACTGCATGGCACTTGAGGTAGAAGGTAAGGAGAACGGGGACTCATCCACCTAGTTTTATGACATCTAGAACTTGTTAAAAAAATTATCAATATCCTGAGCATGCAAACAAAAAGGACGCGGGTTACGCTAAAAAAATTAGCATCAATATTCATACTTTACACCGGAAGGCTATACAAGAAGAATTATAATGGAACTCATCTCTAATGTCTCACCGAGGAAAAATCTGTCAAAATGATGAATCAAATACATGGGGGGATTACGGGCCCCACATGAGCGGTCATACGCTAGCCCGCAAAATCATCAGAGAAGGTTACTACTGGTCTACCCTTCAGAATGACTATATTGATCACGTACGTCGTTGTCACAAGTGCCATATTTATGCCAAGTCTCAGAAGCTCCCTCCGAAAGAGTTATACAATATGACTGCCCCCTGGCTTTTCACAACCTGGGGAATTGACATCATTGGGAAGATCTCACCCAAGGAAAGCAACGGCCACGAGTTTATACTAGTAGCCATCGATTATTTCACCAAATGGGTAAAAGATGAATCCTTCAGGACCCTTGATTCTAGAAAAGTTGCCCAATTCATCAGCGGAACATCATTTGTCGGTATGGAGTCCCACACGAGATTATCTCGGATAACGGCACCCACTTTGAAGGGGAGGCTAATGCGGTCATGAAAGAAAATGGCATCACCAAGTACAGATCTTTGCCTTATAGACTGCGGACCAATGGGGCAGTTGAGGCCACCAACAAAAATCTAAATAATATACCGAGTAAAATGATCGACACTTGCCGGGACTGGCCAGAGAAATTATCATATGCATTATGGGGGTACCACACCGTCGAGAGAGTTTCTACTGGGGCAACCCCATTTTCCCTGACATACGGGATGGAATCCATCCTCCCTGTTGAGTTAGAAGTCCCCTCCCTCAGAAGAAAACTAGATCAATGAATTGGAGTCGGTACAGGCACGTTATAACGAGCTGGCCCTGCTAGATGAAAAGAGATTGAGAGCCGCATATCACCATCCTGTCGCATTTAAGAGCCGTAAGCCTAATGACACCGAGTGTCAGTACACGGTTCAATAGAACGGGATGAAGGCTATTGTTCATTGCCTATGAGTGTGGCGACATTATTTGTTGGGTTCCAAGTTCGTCATCAAGATGGATAATGTTGCTAAAAGTTACTTCCAAACACAAAAGAAGTTGACTCCTAAACAAGTAAAGTAGTAGGACTTATTGGCGGAGTTCAATTATGTGTTGGGGTACAAACCGAGCAAAGATAATGTCAATGCCGATGCTTTAATTCGAAAAGCTGAGCTTGCTGCCATGAGCCAAGCCAAGGGGACTTTTCTAGACATAATTCGAGAAGGTTTGGAGCACGACTCTATAACTAAGGAGTTGATAAAGGCTACCCAAGAAGGGAAAACGTGGCGGTTTTGGGTAGAGGATGGCTTACTTTACACAATCGAGCAGCGGGTGTACGCTCTCAAATGGAACAACTTGCGGTGAGATATTATCAAGGACTGTCACAATATGAGATGGGCCAAACACCCTAGTAAAAAATACACTTTGGCACTACTAGACCAAGCATACTTTTGGCCACAAATGAGGGACACGATAGAACTCTATGTGAAGCCTTATCTTGTGTGCCAACAAGTCAAGGTGAAAGCAAAGGCACCATCGGGATTATTGGAACCCTTACCAGTTCTGGAGCGTCTTTGGGATTCTATTTCCCTAGACTTTATTAGTGCCTTGCCCAAATCTGAAGGGTTTGGATCGATTATGACAGTAATTCATCGATTTTCTAAGTATGGTACATTGATTTCGACCACCAAGGATTGCACAGCAGAAAAAGTAGTAAGCCTCTTCTTTAAAAATGTGGTGAAGTATTGGGGGTTGCCTCGAAGCATCATAAGTGATTGTAAACCCTGTTTCATAGGAAAGCTATGGACATAGTTGTTTAAACTCCTAAGTTCGGATTTACACTTTTTAACGAGCTTTCACCCACAACCGGTGAATGCCTTATTAGAGTGTTATCTCTTACACTTTGTGTGAGCGAACCAAAGGGATTGGACTAAACTCCTAAATGTTGCTTAATTTTCTTACTACTTACAAAGAAGTGAAGCCATGGGGAGGAGTCTGTTCGAGTTGGCGACCGGACAACAACCTTTGATTCCCCATACATTGGCCACTTCCATAGAAGGAGAGAAAAGCCCCGCAGCATACAAGATGGCACGGTCATGGGAGGAGCATGCCGACTTAGCTCTTTCATGCCTTAACAAAGCCTGAAAGCGAATGAAGAAGTGGGCATATAAGAAGAGGCGGCATATGGAGTTTAATATTGCTGACCAAGTCCTTGTGAAAATTCTCCCGCAACAATTCAAGGCATATTGGAGTGTACAAAAAGGCTTGGTGAGGAAAAATAAAGGGTCGTTTCCCGTGATCGCTAAGGTTAACAAGGTATCATATTGCCTTGACCTACCGAGGACTTTAAAGATACATCCACTCTTCCATGTAAGCATGCTAAAGCCATATCATGAAGACATGGAGGATCCTAGCCGAAGCATGTCACAACGGGAACTACCGATTGTGACTAAGTCATTTGATAAGGAAGTCGAGGAGGTCTTGACAGTTCGTGAGGTTTAAAGGCATGGAGTACCTCCTTGTAAACAATTCTTAGTCAAGTGGAAGGGATTGCTCGAGTCCAAAGTGATAAGGACGTCACCGAAAAAATCGGCTCCAAGAAAACAGGAAAAATCCAAAGTACTATGAAAGCTCACGAAATTTTCTAGAACCTTATGGAATAATGGTGAAGTGAAAGCCTCCAACTTATTAGACTATTCTAGAAAAGCCTAGCTATAGATGGTAGAATATTCTAGAGTAGCCTAGATGTAGATATTTGTATAGAAAGTTCTAGCATGTAAATCTAGACCATTGGATCAAGATTGATCTTGACCGTCCATTTGGGAAGGCCTCGCCTATAAATTGGTAGAGAGCTTATTAATGTTGAGGCATAGAGAGTGAATTATAACCAAAGCATTGTAAGGTGTTCTTGTGTAATATAAATTTTCCTTTATAAACTCTTGTGTTCTATCTTGTTTAAGTCTTTCATTCAGTGTGTTCGTCATCCTAAAGCCATTGTGGAAAGGCTAACTTATTGTGCACTAAGTGCTGCATGTGTCTTGAAAAGGTTCAAGCCCCGTGACAACTAGTTGCCTACTCTATGTTGTCCAAGAGCAACAAAAAGTCAACAACGGCCTCCTACTGACTTTCACCCCGGTCAGCCCCAATAAAGGTATTATACGCATCCACTGATCTTAACATTAAGTTCTTTGCCACCACAAATGTGTCCAATATACCGTGCGGAAGCTTGGCTACGACAAGTCCTTACCACATTATTTCATTAGTGGTGGAGGACCGGAAGGGTTTAAGATTGAGAAATATTATAATAGTTCTTGTGAGTCCTATAAAGTGATTCGTACAAATGTGGGCATTTCATCAAGAATGGGAAACGACATTTGGCTCTCAATGATAGTGCTATGTCTTTCAAGGTTATGTTCAATGTTCAAGAAAGCTAGAGTGGTAGTATGTTTGTATACTAGTCTTTGTAATAATGGGTTGTAATTGTCAATCTCACTGGAAGTGGCAATGACAGGCTAGTATGTACCAAATGGAATTATGTGTTGTATTCTACTTGCAACTGGTTTCTAATTAACATCCTTGAGGAATTGTATAAACAAATCTTGAGGAATTAAGTGCATATGAAAAATTGAGTAAAATTATACAATTTTGAACCATGATTTATATAAAGTATATTATATATGAGACTTTTTTTTATTTTTTTTCAAAAGAGGGTTATGAGTTTTTGTTGAGTATAATTTGTAACTTAAAAATTGCAATGATTATCCTCATCCTCCATAATTAAAATTATGATAAATGTTTTCTTTCTAGAGAGAAGTTCTTCCATCTAATTTTTTATTTTTTTTGGAGCTATTATGTATTTGAAAGAAAAATGGGATAAGCAAAAAAACCAAAGCAAGCATCTTAATTTGTGTATTCCTATATAAGTCTCACATAGGAGAAGAGTAAAACCTTTCATGGGTTATTTTAATAAGGAAGAATTTAGCTGAGAGCTTGAGCCCTTTCGGCATTAGACTTTTGTATTTGTAAAAAAAATGGGAGAAGAATAAAAACCAAATCAAGCATCTTTATGTATTTCTAAGTCCCACATAGGAGAAAAATAAAACATTTTATGAGTTTTTATAAGGAAAAATTTGGCTAAGGGGTTGTGCCATTTGGGCAAGCTTTTGTTTAATTGGGTGAGAATTTGGATGGTGTGGTGACGCGCAAACCAACCGAACCGACCCAGGCTCTTGCTTTGTGTAAAATATTATCTTTTTGGACAAAATTCATTTGGAGCCGTTTTAAGGATAGTTCCTTCTTCGCATCTATCTCTCCCTCAATGCAATGGAAGGATATTTTTTTTCTTTTAGAAATTTTCGTCTTCTTCCTAAAAAGTATTCGAAAATTATCTTTCGGTGTTTTTTTTTTTTTACTCCACCACGTCTTGCAATTTATGAAGTCAGGATACCCAAGCAGGCTCTCACGGATTTTAGTTATATTAATACTCCAGATTTCAATTTTGCCTCTACAATTATTTAATTTGTTAACTTTAAAGGAGTCAGATCCTTACGTAGCTGTAGCGTATATAATTTCAAGAAGGCTTTATAGAGATTTATGGAGAGAAACTTCTGGGTTTGTTTCTCTTTCAATTGAAAAGGTTTGTCCAAAATAAATGTTATGCCTTGATTAACAAAACTTAGTATAAAGGCACAAATGTTAAAAATGTAAAAATAAAAACAAAATAAGTGGAATATTATTTTTGTAGTAAATTCAAATCTTATTAAAAACAAACCACAAATACAACTAGACTACATAAAACAATGACAAGAAGAAAAAAACAATATACGTAAAAACAATTACAAAACCCTCTCATCAATGCCCCAATTTATTCTGCAAGCAATATAGTTGGAGTAGCACGTACTCTCGAATAATTAATTATAGGGAATTTAATTTTGAGACTCAACATAGAATCAGAAGATTTGACATAAGTTCATTGATTGATAAAATACACACTTTTATCACTCTGTTCGATCGCAAATAAAATTTTCATCTGAATTACATTTTTAAATTCTTCTAAAATTATTGACGCGCGCGATTTTTTCTTCAGATACCAAGATCTAGCCCTCAGATTATGTTCAATCTATTGAACCACTTGAGTTGAGCTTCTCCTGCGAAATAGTATAAATATAGTGATAGCCATAGCAAGACAGTCAATTTTAGCTACCAGCTGTCGACTGCCTTTTTAACTAACAACTTCTTGCTCCCATGTATATATATATTGCACCTATGGTTTTGATTATTATTATTTTTAAATATATATATATATATAAATCTATTTAGTTATTTCAAATAATAAAGAAATATTTCCATTATGAATGAGACTCAAATTAATATTAGACCACGTTTGGTTCACGGATTTGAGCACTCAGGAAAGGAAATTCTTTCCTTTTCTTTATTTGGTAAACACAAATTCCGGAAATACTTTCCTAACAGAGGGGAAAATAGGGGATAAATTCATTCCTCTCAAAATCCATGGGATTGATTTTTCCTTGTGATTTCTTAGTATTTATTACAAAATTTTTGAACAACAATACCCCTACCTAAATACTTTTCATGCTTTACAAACACAAAAAAGGAAAATTGACAAGAACTCTAGTTTTTCACCTTCATGGGAAAGACAAACTAAATGAGTATAAGATAAACTCAATTGATTTGATAATATATAAATTGACAGTAAAATTTGACTTGTAATTTAGGTGGTAAAGAATTATAAGATAATTCTTTTTGTTGGGCCGAGCTGATCTAGTAGGTCCATCTCCACCGTGTATTGGATGTAGTTAAAAGGGGAACGTGGACTTTCTTTCTCTATTTATAAACTTCTTGTCAAATTTTCATGCACTCCGCCACCACACCCATATGCTTACCGAAACCAAACAATACAAAGTTACAAACTCCACTAACTACATCGTAAAAACGAAAGTGTTAAGTCCCTTTTAAATGGTGTGCGAGCTGTGATAATTTCCCTCCTGGAGCCGGACTGGACAGACTCAAGCTCGCCGGTTCTATTGCGGCTCTCCCTAGACTCTTTATCGCGATCTTCAAGCCTCTGCCTGGCTGGGACTCGTGGTGCGAGGACTGGGAGAGCGGCTGTAGATGCGGAAGCTGAGACTGACATGTTCCTCGAGCTGACCTATGGTGTTTCTCTCTGGGCTATAAGCCTGTCAATCTGGACTTGAAGAGCAGCCTGTCGCTCCTGCAACTCAAACAGAGGATCTAGCTGGGTGTGTCTAGAAAACATGGTTATTTTTTGTAGTGTTTTAATGTTTCAAAAAATGACGTAACTTTGAAAAGCTATCTTTCCCACATATGGTGCCAACCTATTAGTGCTAAAAATTGGAAAGGTATTTTAGAGCACATAGTCAATAATTATGTCGAATAATCAGAATAATAAATCGTGCAGAATCTAAGAGAGACAAAGATTTATAGAGGAGGTTAGCCTCGTATGAAAGATACGGGTAAATCTTCCTCTATGAAATGGAGCAAGGAGCTCGGTTTGCCTTGTATTGATGATAATCAAACAGTCATTACAAATTCACAAAAGCCTCTCTAGCTATCTTATAATCACAATATTATATCAAGGAAAAATGTTTGAGCTACACGAGCATCGGCTATCCTATTCTAGAAGCTTTGTGCTTCTATTTCTCTCTTGTTCTTGGTTGGTAGAACTTTTGCTAGGTGGATGAACCCCTGGAGTAAATGCTGGGTTTCTCCTCTATATATATGAGACATAGGAAATGTGTAGACGAGCACTACCTGCATGCTGGAGGCCATGCCTTGATCATCACCCTCCCTCACCTTGCTTCTCCATGAATTCTGGTGCATTAAATGTGATCAGAGTGCATTTAATGAAAGTGAGGGAAGTTCTGTGGCTTCTATAGAGTAGGTGGCAGTCGTCCATGCTGTGTGTCAGTCACTCCGTCAGAGTGGTTAGGCGAGAGCCCCATAGCTCGTTGGGAGAGATCTATCACACAAGCTCCGCGATTTATTATGTGGAACGAATTCTTGAGCTGGTATCCCCTTGCTGGGGAGCTTCGTTTTTCCTGTGGTGCTTGAACAGAGCTCCATGGAGCTCATCTTGCTATGGCAGAAAGGGCCGCTGAAGTGGGTGGCCACATGTCCTCTCGTGGTTGGTTGGATAAACTAAATTATTAATTTACACCATCAAAGATTATGATCAATGTTTTCTTTCTAGAGACAGAAGTTCTTCCATCTAATTTTTTTTATTGGAGCTATTATATATGTATTTGAAAAAAAATGGGAGAAGCAAAAAAAACCAAAGCAAGCATCTTAATTTGTGTATTCATAAGTCCCATAGAGGGAGAGGAGTAAAACCTTTCATGAATTTTTAGAAGGAAGAATTTGGCTAAGGGTTTGAGCCTTTTTGACATTAGAATTTTGTATTTGAAAAAAAAGGGAGAAGAATAAAAACCAAATTAGGCAAGCATGTTTGTATGAGTTTTTTTAAGGAAAAAATTGGCTAAAGGATTGAGCCATTTGGGCAAACTTTTGTGCTATTGAGTGAAAATTTGCTGGATGGATATGGTGAAGTGGACCAACCGAACCGACCCGGACTCTTGGTTTGTGTAAAATATTATCTTTTTGGACAAAATTAATTTGGAGCCATTTTAAGGATATCTCCTTCTTTGTGTCTATCTCTCCCTCAATGTAACGGAAGGAAATTTTTTTTCTTTTAAAAATTTTCGTCCTCCTCCTAAAAAGTATTAAAAAATTATCTCCATCTCTTTTTGTGCATTTTTTTTTTAACTCCGCCACGTCTTGCAGTTTATGAATTCAGGATACCCAAGCGGGCTCTCAAGAATTTTTGTTATATTATTGTTCTAGATTTTAATTTTGCCTGTACAATCATTTTTTAACTTTAGAGGAGCCGGATCTATAGCTGTAGCGTATATAATTTTAAGAAAACTTTAGAGAGATTTGTGGAGAGAAACTTCTGGGTTTGTTTCTCTTTCAATTGAAAAGGTTTGTCCAAAGTAAATGTTACGCCTTGATTAACAAAACTTAGTATAGAGGCACAAATGTTAAAAATGTAAAAATAAAAAAAAATAAGTGGAATATTATTTTTTAAGTAAATTCAAATCTTTATTAAAACAAACCACAAATACAACTAGACTACATAAAACAATGACAAGAAGAAAGAAAAACAATATACGTACAAACAATTACAAAACCCTCTCATCAATACCCCAATTTATTCTGCAAGCAATATAGTTGGAGTAGGACTCTCGAGTAATTAGAGGGGATTTAATTTTGAGACTCAAAATAGAATCGGTTGATTTGACATAAGTTCATTGATCGATAGAATACACACTTTTATCACTCTGTTTGCTAATAAAATTTTCATCTGAATTACATTTTTAAAATCTTCTAAAATTATTGATACAGTTTTTCCTTCTAATACCAATATCTAGCACTCAGATTATTTTCTATCTCTTGAACCACTTGAGTTGAGCTTCTCCTGCCAAATAGTATAAATATAGTGATAGCCATAGCAAGACGGTCAATTTTAGCTGACAACTGTTGACTGCCTTTTTAACTAACAACAACTTCTTGCTCCCATGCATATATGTATTGCACCTATAGTTTTGATTATTACTATTTTTAAATATATATATATATATTTATTTATTTCAAATAATAAAGAAAATATTTCCATTATGAATGAGACTCAAATTAATATTAGGCCACGTTTGGTTCACGGATTTGAGCACTCAGGAAAAGAAATTCTTTCTTTTTATTTATTTGGTAAGCACAAATTCCGGAAATACTCTCCTAATAGCTGGAAAAATAGGGGGTAAATTCATTCCTCTCAAAATACATGAGATTGATTTTTCCTTGTGATTTCTTAGCATTTATTACAAAATTTTGGAACAACAATACCCCTACCTAAATACTTTTCATACTTTACAAACACAAAAAAGGAAAATTGACAGGAACTCTAATTTTTCACCATCATGGGAAAGACAAGAGAATTGATTTTCCTTTCGTGAACCAAATGAGGCCTTAATATTTTCTTAAAATCCAATGGGCAATTTTATCACCTAACCTATCCTAACCTAATCTAATGGTTAATTCAAGAAGATGAATTAGTAACCGTACAAGACTTGATTCCAAATACTTCCTTGTATGGTTACATTGAAAAAACTAATGGGAATACTAATTTGTACCTTATATAATAAGTAAAATAAAATAGAAATCAAAGGCTTATTAAGTAAAGGACAAATACTTAAGTTGGAATCAAAAAAAATTTGTTAGAATTCTACAATTAATGCATAGGGTATTATTTTAATTAAGCTAAATGGTTTACTCGACTTAATATGATGCTGAAAAATTCTTGAGATGATATAGATGCACGCTACTTTTAATTTCCAAAACACATGGAAAAAAAAGGCATTGGGGATTTATTATATTAACTCAATGGAATATATTGGAACGATATATTAAATACCTAAATGAGTATAAGATAAACTCAATTGATTTGATAATATATAAATTGACAATAAAATTTGACTTGTAATTCAAGGGGTAAAAAATTATAAGACAATTCTTTTTGTTGGGCTGGGCTGATCTAGTAGGTCCATCTCCACCCTGTATTGGATGTAGTTAAAGGGGGAACGTGGACTTTCTTTCTCTATTCATAAACTTCTTGTCAAATTTTCATGCACTCCACCACCACACCCATATGCTTACCGAAACCAAACAATACAAAGTTACAAACTCCACTAACTGCATCATAAAAACAACAGTGTTAAGTCCCTCTTAAATGGTGCGCCAACTGTGATAATATTGGATGTTGATTATTATGGATGGTTGAGATTAACCCACTCGACAGTGTCCAGTAGAATTCCTATAGTAGAGGAGCCCAGTCCGCCATGACCGATGCTACTCCTCTTCCTCCTCATTTTCACCACCCTTCTTCCACCACCTCACTACCAACTGCTACATACTCCCAATATTCCGGGGCCCAGGCGGTGACCTCGCGCGCCCTTGGTCCTACCTAAAACAACAACCAAACTTGCCCCCTCGACGTTGTCCAAGAGCAACAAGAAGTAAAACCACTCCTCCCTCTGACCTTCTCTCCAGTCAACGCAAAAAATTCTCGACGGTCATGAAAAATTGCTGGCAATCGACGGGTAGCACCCGAGAATCGAGAGGTTGGATTTGTGGTGAGTAATGGGGGAATAGAAGGAAAAGCGGGGCACGAAACTGTGGATAGTTGGTTTATGATAGAGAGAGAAGGGGTGGATTATAAGATTGTGTATTGTCCGACGGTGTGTAGCATATACCGACTATTTTGTAGGCAGAGGCGGATCTATGTGTATGAGAAGGGGGCAATGGTCCCCCCCCCTCCCCCAGTTTTTTTTTAATATATATAAATATAAAATAAAATTAAGTGTATGAAATTTTTATTGTGAACCTCCCCAAACTCCCCAAATAATAAAAAAAATAGCAGAGAGAACGTGCAATTTCGACTATAAGTATTGTTAAATCCAAATTTCGAAGTAGAATGGAAGATGAATTTCTTATAAATTCTTTGAATATCTTCATTGAAAGGGAAATTGCAAGAAATGTATGTATTTTGTAATGCAACTTTATATTTTTTATATTAAATATGTTACGTTGTCAAAAATCGTATGGTCCCCTCAAAAAAATTTCTGGATCCAATCCTGTTTGTAGGGATGTGGGAGTTGAGATTGTGAGTGGAAGGAAGCGTTTGGGTCTAAGTGATGGTTCATTTAAGGTTATGTTTAGGGGAGCGTAAACAGATAAGTTAGGGACGGCTTTTCTTCACGTACGTATAATGTTCCAGTGGGGTGATTTTGTCCATACAATAAGGAAAGCCTTTTGCCTTTTGCCTTTGAACTTTATTAGATGTTCTATTTCTTTATGAAAAAGAAGTTTAAGAGGGCAATATTATAAAGTCAACACTAAAATATTGTGTGTTCTCTTCAAAATAATCATATCAACTATATTAAAAAAATAATGATATATATTTTAATTAATTTTGACGTTCAGTCTATAATCTATGTATTGTATTGAATCTGATTATGACAACAATTTTTGGTGGATTTTTTAAGTTTATCTTTATTTTATTAATATTGAAAAATATATGTTGATGGCAAGATTTAAGCTCACGACTTTTTTTTATTATTAAGAATGATCATAATCATTAAATTATTTACCCATTTTTTAAAAAAAATTCTAAGTTAGATTTATTTCGGTAAGAAAATAAGGTGCGCTTTGTTTCTAGTTTACATAATTCCGAATACTTGAATTAAATATGCTCATTTTAAAGGAAGGGGAGATGTTTTGTATAGTTGAGGCCTAGCTGCTTGAATTAAATATGCTGAATTTTTTATTTTTTTTAATACAAATATGCTAACTTTAAAGAATGGGAACTATGCAGTCAACAAATCCGTGGATCGTTTACACACAACAGTGATGAAGTTGTGCTAGTGAGAGCAGTGACGGAGCCATGATTTAAGATGGGGGGCCCAAATTAACACGTTTTTTTTAAAAAATTTGCATGTACTTTTAATAAGGTTAAAATTAAAATACTATAATAAAATACTTAACATCTTGTACGTCAAAAATCACATTTTTAGTTACAGGATTCCCCTTTGAAACTTCATATTTTGAAATTGCTTAATAATATCTTCATTATCAATAACTTCATATATTAATCTACAAGCCTATTTTTTCTTAAAAACATCTTACTATATAATATTCGCCCCGAATTTTTTACACCATAAAATACACCAGCTTCACACTTAATTACAAAAATAGCCAAATAGGCCCCTGTACTTGTACAACTAGTAGCACACAGGCCCCTCCTCCACTGAACAAACAAAATTACACAAAAGCCCCCTGAAACTTATGATGTTGCACAAAGGCCCCCATACTTAGTGAAAATTTGTGAAAAGTCCAGGTGGGGCCACCTGGTCCCAAGGTGGCTATGCCTCTGAGTGAGAGGTTGCTCTGAAGCGGAAAAATTAAAAAACACACATGCATGAGGCAAGGATTTTTGTTTATATGATGGTTCCTCTAACTAATGGATCATACGTTTTTAGAGTATATCATGTCAGAAAAAATGGGTAGAAAACCAATTTTTGAGTCATTTTGATGGTAATTTTGAATGGAACCTTACACTCAATTGTGAAAGGTGATTATAGACTCATATTATGTTCTGTGATTACATCGAAGTTGTATATTTGTTTGCTCAAAACGGATACGAGGTGAATGAAAAATTGTCACCCAAATTGAGCTACTTAAGATGGAAAATGTTAAGTCCCACATAGGACTTTGTGAAAAATTGATGGGCTTATAAGGGATTGATAAACGCATAATATTGTCATGCATAAGCTCTTTCTCGGAGTCGCATGTCGCGTTTGTTGCTTTAATTCTGCCTAAATTATCCACTTATCTCGAGATTAGTGTCTTGGCGAGTTTTGTATCTAACATCGTCCCGCTAGGTGTGCTTTTGTTGTGTTTCTATGTGTTTATAGGCATAGGATGCAATGGCCTTCGAATGATTGATCAAGCGCTAGTGAAAAAGCTCGCAAAATGCTTATCTGAGGAATTTCCCAGAACCATGATCGATCATGGTACAAACTGGCATTCAGGCAGAAGACCCCATGATCGATCATGGGTTGGCCATGATCGATCATGGCCCTGGCAACTTGGCCATTTCACACCCAAAATGGGCTATTTTAGTGGTTCAAGCTATTTTAGATATTTAGTTAGATATTTTTCTACCTTTTAATATATATTATTTCTTTTAGCTAAAAAGGGATATATTATCTTTTTTGAACACACTTAGAGTTCTAGAGAGAGGAGAGAGCTCACTTGTTGATTGTTCTTCATTTCTCCATTGTAAGTGCTTAATTTGTAAGAATGATTTCTTCTTCTATGATATTTGTTCTTGCATCTATTATGGAGTAGTCTATTACTAAGGTTACGGAGGTTGATTGTGATATGATTTTTGGTGATTAATGGCTCAATCCATATTTAAAGTTTGATAAATATTTGTGAATCTTCTTCTTCTTCATCATATCTTCCATTATTTCAAGATTTCTAGGTATTTTCATATTAAGTTAAGACTTTATATGCCTTGTATATTTAGTTCTTGGTTGTTAATGAGCATACAACATATTTATATGGTTCTAAAAAGCTTGTAGTCCCTTTCCCCCATCCATGGAGTTTTTCCCTCTCCATAGAAATTATGAATAGTTCTTAAAACTCCATAGATGGATTTTAAATTTGTTTAGCTTATCTTTGATTCATTTATTGATATATTGAGTGCTTCTTACACTTTATGTGATACTTAGACTCTTTATTTTCTACCATATGTGATAAATGATGAGTTGACTAATTTATCCCATAAACTTTATTCCGTTTCATTGTTAGGATTCACTTTATAATTTTCATTCTTTAAATCATGAGATTACTACTACACTTGCTTTATGTTAAATCTTTTAATGATGAGTTTGTCATATCTATCTCGGATTAGCTTCATTGGGAATGGGTTGCCTTGCTTCACACCCGTAGCTAAGAAGTAGGAATGATAACCTCGTCTTTGGTGGAATGTTGTTTGTCTCTCTCTTGATATAGCTTCAACCCGGGAATGAGTTGCCTAGCGTCGCACCCTTTGCTATTGAGAGAGACACCAACATTCCCCATATCTTGAGAAACCTAGTGTTGTAATCTTTGTATGAGCTAGTGATCACCGTCTCTCTTATATCGTAACTAACCTCCACCTACCTTAGTGCTTTCTTATTAATTTTCACAACTGTTTTACATTTCCGTTGTTCTACAACCATTTCATCTTACAAGAATCAGAAAACACTTTAATCCGTAATCCATTCCATCCCTTTTCACTTATCCCTGTGGTTCGACACTCGGACTTCCGAGACTTTATTACAACTTGACGTGCCTGCACTTGGGCTATATCGAAGCACGTTATTTATCTTGCGTCAAGTTTTTGGCGCCGTTGCCGGGGAATAAGGCAAAAGGCGGATCTCGGGTTTTGTATAAAACCATTCTCTGTGAGTATCTCTACATTTTATTAATTTATTTTTCTCCCTTATTTTTGTTTGATTTTGTAGAGTTCCCGAGGAGAAATTCGAATCGTTACCCAAGCCCATGCAAGGGCGATTGTTCGTGGATATTCGAATTAGCCCTCCCACATCTCCAAGAATGGCAAACCAAGGTAGAGCCGCGGATCACGAGAGCGATAATGAAGGGGAAGGTGCCAACAATGTTCCTCATGTTAGGACCATGAAAGACTACCTTCAACTGCCTCGGGCAACTTCGAATTCGTGCATTGTGCTTCCCGCTGGCCAAGCCGGAGCGTTCTCTTTCAAACCGGGTATGCTTCAACATATCCCTTCTTTTCATGGTATGGAGTCGGAAAACCCATACTTGCACTTGAAAGACTTTGAAGAAGTCTGCTCCACATTTCATGAGGCAAATGTTAATGAGGATGTCATGCGTTTAAAACTCTTTCCTTTCTCCCTAAAAGATAAAGGAAAAATTTGGCTAAATGCCCAAAGACCGCAGTCAATTCGGTCTTGGCAAGAGCTTCAAGCAGAATTTCTAAAAAAATTCTTTCCCATTCATATGACCAACGCTTTAAGAAGGGCGATATCTAATTTTTCGCCAAAAGAAAATGAAAGCTTTTATAAGTGTTGGGAAAGATACAAAGAACTTTTAAATGCATGCCCTCACCATGGTCACGAAACGTGGAGTCTTGTTAGTTTTTTCTACGAATCTCTCACCCCCGATATGCGTACATTTGTTGAGACCATGTGTAACGGTCAATTCTTGAGTAAGAATCCCGATGAGGCTCTATTGTATTTTGATGAATTAGCGGAAGGTGCTAAAAATTGGAACACCTATTCCGAGGAACCCAAAGCCAAAACTCAAGGAAGGGGTGGGTTGTACCAAGTGTCCAATGAGGATGACATGAGTGCGAGGTTATTCCAATTGTCTAAGAAAGTAGAGGCAATGGAAGCAAGTAAGCTTAAGGAGGTCAATGTAGTATCCTCGAGTCAGTTGTGTGTCATTTGTGAAAATTCAGGACACACTACCGAGGATTGCCCTACCATTCCCGCTTTTCGGGAAGTCCTCAAAGATCCCGCCCAAGTCAATGCTTTACACCAGTACAACCAAAACCGTAACCAAAACGATCCCTATTCTCAAAGGTACAATGAGGGATGGAAGAATCACCCCAATTTCAGTTGGGGAGGAAATCAAAGTCAGAACCACAACCAATATCATCAGAACCAAAGGCAACAACAACAACCTCAAAACTCTTTTGTTCCACCTCAGAATCAAAATCCTTACCAAAACTTGGAAGCTTTGTTGAGATCATTTGTGGACAAAACGGATCGTGATGTGGGTGAGTTAAAAACTCAAATGTCTAAACTCACCACCGCCCTAGCTACCTAAGAGAAGGGAAAATTCCCCTCTCAACCTTTAGCTAATCCTAGAGGTCAAGTTCAAGTAGTGGAGGGAGGAGAGTCTAGCTCCAAGATAGAAGAACTCAAATCTATCACAATCTTGAGAAGTGGGAAGGAGGTAGACAAAACTATTGTTCCTAAAACCCCCAAGGTGGCGGACATAGTTGATCCCACGCATGTTGAGGAGTCGGAGGTTGAAAAAGTTGTGAGTGAAGAGAAGAAGAGAGAGGAAGAGAAACAAGGAAAAGAGGATCTCGAAAAAATAAAAAATGGGATCAAGGTTCCATTTCTGGAGAGATTGAACCAACCGTCCAAATCTAATACCGAGATTTTGGATGTTTTTAGGCAAGTAAAAATCAACATTCCATTGCTTGACGCGGTCAAGCAAATACCTTCGTACGCTAAGTTCCTCAAGGACTTATGTACTACCAAACGAAGGTTGAATGTCAAGAAAAAGGCCTTTATGGCGGAGTAAGTGAGCTCGCTCATGCAAGGCACAAGAGCCCCCAAGTTCAAAGACCCCGGGTGTCCCACAATTTCGTGTGTCATAGGAAATTGTAGGATAAAAAATGCTTTGTTAGATTTGGGAGCAAGCGTGAATGTGCTCCCATATTCTGTATATCAACAATTGGGGTTGGGTGAGTTGAAACCCACGAGGGTTACTATTCAATTAGCGGACCGATCCGTTAAGATACCAAGAGGGATAGTCGAGGATGTGCTTGTTCAAATTGACAAGTTTTATTTTCCCGTTGACTTTATCATCCTCGACATGCAACCCGTGTCGAATCCCGCTAAGGAGATTCCAGTTATCCTTGGGCGACCATTTCTTGCTACTTCTAACGCTATAATAAATTGCAAAAATGGAATTGTGAAGTTAGCATTTGGAAACATGACTCTAGAGCTAAACGTGTTCTCTTTGAGCAATCAAAGAGACGACGATGATGATGAGGAAAGTGAACACGTGAACATGATAGAGTCATGTATCCAAGACCACTTTGTGGCAAATTTCGAATCGAAATCAACGAAAGGTTATCTAACCACTTCCGATGAACCCGAGGATTGTATGCAAGTGTTTTCCTTGTGTGACCAACAGGTTGAATTCTCGAAAAAAGAGGAAAACACACAATCTCCCATCAAAAAGCTTGAAGGACAAATGGATCTCAAGCTATTGCCTAGCAACTTGAAGTATGCCTTCTTAGGAGCTTCAGACACTTACCCCGTCATCATCTCGTCCGAACTTTCGGATGACCAAGAAGGAAGGTTAGTTCATTTGCTTGGTAAATATAAAAAAGCTTTTGGTTGGACTCTTGCCGACCTCCAAGGAATAAGCCCTTTGATTTGTACACATAAAATTCACTTGGAGGATGGGGCAAAAACATCGAGGCAATTTCAACGCCGGTTGAATCCTAACATGCAAGAAGTGGTTAGGAACGAGGTGTTGAAATTGTTGGATGCAAAGATCATCTATCCGATCTCGGATAGTAAATGGGTTAGTCCAACTCAAGTGGTACCGAAAAAATTAGGTCTTACGGTAGTCAAAAACGAATCAAACGAGTTGATTCCGCAAAGAGTCACCACCGGGTGGCGAATGTGTATTGACTACCGTAAACTCAATGAGGCAACTCGTAAAGATCATTTCCCCCTCCCCTTTTTGGATCAAACTCTAGAGAGGGTAGCGGGTCATGAATATTACTCTTTCCTCGATGGTTTTTCCGGGTACAATCAAATTGAGATTGACCTAGATGATCAAGAAAAAACCACCTTTACATGTCCTTTTGGTACCTTCGCTTATCGAAGAATGCCCTTTGGTCTATGTAATGCACCGGCCACTTTCCAACGGTGCATGCTAAGTATCTTTAGCGATATGGTGGAAAGGACTTTGGAAGTTTTTATGGATGACTTTACCGTCTATGGTAAGTCATTCGACAATTGCTTGGCTAACCTGGAACAGGTCTTGGGAAGATGCGTGGAAAAACAATTGGTATTGAACTGGGAGAAGTGCCATTTTATGGTTACCAAGGGAATTGTTTTGGGGCACATCATTTCGTCAGAAGGAATTGAAGTGGATAAAGCAAAAATCGAGTTGATTGCTAAACTTCCTACACCCAAGAATGTCAAAGATGTTCGATCCTTTCTAGGACATGCCGGGTTTTATAGGAGGTTTATCAAGAACTTCAGTTCCATTTTCAAGCCGATGTGTAGTCTACTTCTCAAGGATGCACCCTTTCAGTGGGATGCCAAGTGCGAGGAAGCCTTTGTCTCTCTGAAGCATATGCTTACTACTGCGCCTATTATGCAGACACCGGACTGGAGCTTACCATTCGAGCTTATGTGCGACGCAAGCGACTATGCGGTGGGAGCGGTTCTTGGTCAACGGAAAGACAAGAAACCGGGTGTGATATACTATGCAAGTAGGACCTTGAATGATGCGCAAATGAACTACACCACGACAGAGAAAGAGCTTCTAGCAATTGTCTTCCCCCTAGACAAGTTCCGATCCTATTTAATAGGATCGCCAATTGTGATTTTCACGGATCACGCGGCGTTAAAGTACCTATTCACAAAGAAAGATGCCAAGCTGCGGCTTTTGAGGTGGATACTCTTATTGCAAGAATTCCATTTAAGCATCAAGGACAAAAAGGGAGTCGAGAACGTGGTGGCCGATCATCTGTCTCGACTCACTTTTACGAACAACATTGAAGAAAGTCCGATCCAAGATTCGTTTCCAGACGAACAATTATTGGCAATCTCGACGCTCCCATGGTATGCAGACATTGTAAATTATCTTGTAACTGACAAGATACCAAAGTCATGGGGCGCACAAGATAGAAAAAAGTTTTTGAGTGAAGTGGGTCGATTCTATTGGGATGAACCGTACCTGTTTAAGTATTGTGCGGATCAGATTATCAGACGGTGCATCCCAGAGGAAGAAGTGGAGAGAGCTCTATCTTTATGTCATTCTGAGGCTTGCGGGGGACACTTCTCGGCAAAGAAGACCACCGCGAAGATTTTACAAAGTGGATTGTATTGGCCGTCACTTTTCAAGGACGCACAACGCTTTTGCAAAGCATGTCAGATATGCCAAATGCTTGGAGGGATTTCCAAGAGGAACATGATGCCACTCAATCCTATTCTGATGATTGAAATCTTTGATTGCTGGGGCATCGACTTCATGGGACCATTCCCATCTTCTTACGGTAATCTTTACATTTTGGTTGCCGTAGATTATGTTTCAAAATGGGTGGAAGCCCAAGCATGCAAGAAAAATGATCACAAAGTGGTGATCCGATTTCTAAAAGAACACATTCTTGCACGTTTTGGCACTCCCAAGGCAATAATAAGCGATGGCGGTACTCACTTTTGCAACAAACCATTTCAATCATTAATGCAAAAGTATGGTGTAAACCACAAAGTATCGCTCGCTTATCATCCTCAAACTAATGGTCAAGCCGAGTTGGCAAATAGGGAGATCAAACAGATTCTAGAGAAAACGGTAAACCCAAATCGCAAGGATTGGTCGTTAAGACTGACCGATGCACTTTGGGCTTACCGTATTGCGTATAAAACAACTCTAGATATGTCTCCTTATCGCATTGTGTACGGAAAACCATGTCATTTGCCAGTAGAGTTGGAACACAAATCATACTGGGCAACTAAGATGGTTAACTGTGATTTGGAAAAGGCCGGGCTTGACCGTAAGTTGCAAATTGATGAAATCGAGGAACTGAGAAGAGATGCTTATGACAATGCAAAGATAAGCAAGGAACGTGCCAAAATTTTTCATGATAAATCTATTTTGAGAAAAGAATTCAAACTTGGGCACAAAGTTCTTGTTTATGATACTCGTCTGCATCTCTTCCCGGGAAAGTTAAAGTCTCGTTGGACCGGCCCCTACATAGTCTGTCATGTATTTCCTTTTGGGGCTGTGAATGTTGAGGATCCCAAAACTGGCTACATTTTCAAGGTGAATGGACAACGTCTTAAGCCGTTTTTGGAATTCCCAATTCGAGAGGAGTCCACCCCACTCGAAGACCCGACTTATGCCTAAAAGGCATGGGTCGATTTTGTAAATAATGTTTTTTGTTAGTGTTTTTGAGTTTCAGGAATCATCATCGGAGAATCGGGTGTCATTAAGTCTAAACGGATCAAGTTGAGGGGAGCAGTAAGGTGTTTTGGTGCAAAGAAGGCAGAGAAAATTTTTCTGGCAGATTGGTCCATGATCGATCATGGTAGAAAATTTTTCTCAGGCAGCATATAGCATGATCGATCATGGGATTCCATGATCGATCATGGAAGAGGAGGCACTTGGACAGAAGGCAGCATGATCGATCATGGGATTCCATGATCGATCATTGTACAAATTTTCACCTGGGCAGAATGACCCATGATCGATCATGGGTTAACCATGATCGATCATGGTCCCGTAATAAAACAGGGGCGCCATTTCTAAACCCCTATTTCTCACTTCTCCTTCTCCCAAATCCTCTCCAAACCCTAGCCCCTCTTCCCCCATTGATCCCAAACATTCCCCAAACACCATTTCTAACCTTCCCAACCTAGAATCAACCATCAAATCTCCCAATTTCAATCCTCAATCATCAATCCCATCCCAAAAATCCCCCTTTCTCTCTCTCCTCACCAATTTCGAGCCATATCTTATCAAATCTCGAAATTCCTCATCTCTCCCTCCTCTAAAGCGACACATTACTCTTTCATGGCTTCCTCTAACCGTCCCACTAAGCCACTTGAAATTCAAGCCGCAAGGGGTGGCTACCGCGGATTTCGAAGCCGCCAAGAATTTGATTGGTGGAATTACGCTTTCAAGACGAGGACGGTAGTTATTGAGAGGCCGGTCTACATTGGTTCGCTGGACGATTTCCCTCAACGAGCAACGTTTGAGCGATATCCGGGGTGGATTAACTACTTGCGTGAACAAGGTACTCAATGTAATCTCACCATTTGTCGTGAATTTATCACAAGTTTAATTCAAGTTCCAAATACATCATATGCATATGTTGCTCATGTTCGAGGCAAAACGGTTCATTTTAACCTCGAGGTTTTGAGTGCGATTACGGGAATCCCGGCCTTACCACCCAATGCCCACGACCTCCCTTATTCGGATGGTACCCCTTATGAAGAGCCAAGAGCTAATGATTTAGCTACATTTTTAGCCGGTAGACCAATGGAGTGGATTGGAACTCAATTCGATAGGAGCAATTTACATGACAGCCTTAGGACATTGTGGCTAGTAATTGCCAATGCTTTGGACCCAACTTCACATACCCAACACCTGTACCCTTCTCAAGCGTATGTGGTATACGCTATTGCAACAAACAAGCGCATTTGTTTGCTTCGTCACATCATTGGGCGGATTGCTAGAATCATAGACTTAGTCGCCCACAACGAAACAATCAAATTTGGGTCGTTGATCACTAAGGTATGTTTGCGAGCGGGGGTAACCGAGAGAGATGAGGATGTGAAGAAAATGCCTCGAGCACCACTTAACGATCGTCCCAAACTCGAGCCGCTGGTCAATTAAGGAACCGGCCAAGTTCTTCAACCGCTCCTCCTCAAGTTGAGTCTGAAGAAGAGGGGGCAGAAGAAGCAGGAGCAGATCTCCCGGCCCCTCAAGGCGGAGAAGACGGGCAAGCTCTGGGCCAGTAGATGACACTAGGGAATTCATGAGAGAGCAGTTTGAGCAGATGACTGCTTTGATGCAGACTGGGTTTGCTAGCATAAATGAGAGGTTGAGATTATGGTATTGCGTCAGGACCGTTTGGAGGCAGATATTGCAGCTCAGGTCGAGGCACGAGTTGCAGCTCAGATGGCGACCCATCAGAAGTTCATACGCCAGCAGTTCGAGGCGTTGTATGGTCGTTTTCCCCCACCCCACCTCCCGACATGTGATGATAGTTGCAAATCCTGAAAAACTCTTTAAGTAGTTATATTTATGCTTAGTTTTATTTTATTTCTTTTGGATTGTATTAGATTTCTGACAAGATGTTAACTTTAGAACTTGGTTTTAATGGTTGAATGTTATGGTTTTTGCTTCTGAATTCTAATTCTAACCCGTTTTGTGAATAGTGGTTGTTTATCTCTTATTTTTTTTGTCTCATAGAAAGCAAGTCAAAGTAGCCCTTCAGTGCAATTTTATTGTTCTCTTTCCATTGAGGACAATGTTTCTTTCAAGTTGAGGGGGGTACGTTATTTTTTGTTTATTTTGTTTTGGCTTGCTTTTGTGTTTTTCCATGAGTAGAAGAGATGTGCTCAATTTTTTTTTGAGAAGTTTGAAAATTGTTGATTGATTGATTGATATTTTGTTTGATGAAGACTATTGTTTCTTTAGCTTTTGGCATGAATTCTTTGATTTGGATAGGAATTTGAATGATTAATCTAAATTGCCTTGCTCCACTTAGTCTCATTGATAAACGCGTAATTTTGTAGTCGCTAACGCTCTTTTGATTGTGTTTATCGCGTTTATCTTAGCCTAGTTTAATTAAATTAATCCACTTCTTGTGCACACACTCAAAATATCAAGAATTGCTTTAACATGGCTCAAAGTAGCCTTTTCTAGTGTCTTGATTGTGCTCATAGATTTTGGAAGCAAGTTGGGAAGCTTTGGGAAGGATTCAATAGAGATAGAAGCCAAAAGAGAAGAAAAAAAGTCTCCCGAAGTGTCCTCTGATCAATCAGAGGAGCCTCTGATTGATCAGAGGCCACCTTTTAATGCAAAACATGCCCTCTGATCGATCAGAGGGTGCTCTGATCGATCAGAGCCCACCTTACAAGCCAAAATCTCCCCTCTGATCGATCAGAGGAGCCTCTGATCGATCAGAGACCTCCCAGAATGCACAGCACAGCCCCCAAAAGCAGCTTTTCTCCCCTTTTGATGCATTGAAACTCACCAAAAAGTGCTGGACTTTCTATTTTTGTTCTAGGCTCAGGTGTTTACCCAGGGGTCTCTTAGAAAGTGTGCTAGAATACCCATTTTTGGGCATTGCTCTCCCATTATTTAATTGCTCTTTGTCCCTCATATAATGTAGGTAATTTTCTAGATCTAGATTCAAGTAGCATAAGTATTATTTTCCTGCACTTTGTTTATCATCTATCACTTGTAAGAAATCTAGAGAGAGAAACTCTTGAGAGAAATGGAAATCCCTTTAATGGTTTTTGTTTATACAACTATCATGGAGTAGTTTCATTGCTAAGGCTAGAAGATGAAGTTTGCATTGCATTAATTATGTAAGTTTGTTTCTCATTCCATTGTTAGTGTTGTTAAATACTTCTTGAATCCTTCATCTTCTCCATTCAATCAACCATTCATAAGCTAGTAAGATAATCCTCATAAGGTGATTTGACTTTGTATGCCTTGTATACATAGATCTCAAGCATTAATGAGGAGATGATGCACTTGTGTATTTCTTATTAACCTATGTCCATTCCTTCTATGATTGAGATACTTTACATTGCCAAGCATGTTTAGTCTTTGAATATTCATAGAAATACCATAAATTTGAGATTCCAATCCTTGAATGCTTTAATGATATGTTGAGTGCTTTCTACACTTCATGTGATTTTGAGACTCAATATTTTCTTAGTTAGAGTGTTGCCAAGGAGGATCTCTTAAGTTTATGCCATAATCAACTACACTAATCACCTTAAGGATTCAATTTGTATTTATCAAATGTGTCTAAATCGGATGATTTAATCTCCACCTAGACCTCCCAATCTTAGACAAATGAAATGTTATGATTTATTGTGCTAAACTTTTTAGTTGGCCATTTTCATAATCAAGTCAATTGCCTAGGGGAAACTAACAATGAATTCTCAATGCCTAGTTTAATTTTATGCCTTTTCTTTTGGTGTATCTCAAGTTTGCATCTTGGTTGGACATTATATGGGAATGGGTTGCACTTGCTTCACACCCTTTGTTACAAGATAAAAATGAGAGATACATTTGTGTTGAGTTTTACTTACACCCTTTCTTTATAAGGCATTTATATGGGAATGGGTTGCTCTTGCTTCACACCCTTTTGCTTAGAAAAGTGTAAGGTACTCAACACTTAGGAATTGCATTGAGAATTTTGAATGAGATTTATTTTACATAACATTGCAAAGCAAATGAATTCTATAATGCCTTGGCCTTTTCTTATCAATTGATACATCATTTTAATTTTTATTGCAAGACTTTAAAATCAACAACTAAAATCAACCAATCAAATTCTCTTGAACAAAACCTTGGACTCGTAATCACCACATCGTCTTTCCGACTATCCTTGTGGTTCGACACTTGGACTTACCAAGTATTATAACTTGACGACCTACACTTGGGTTCC
Organism: Lonicera japonica; assembly: GCA_021464415.1. Lineage (NCBI taxonomy): Eukaryota > Viridiplantae > Streptophyta > Magnoliopsida > Dipsacales > Caprifoliaceae > Lonicera > Lonicera japonica. The sequence goes on along the minus strand of CM038471.1, from coordinate 8,603,112 downwards.
TAAGCGCGGAAGTATTTTCGGGCGTGTCAAGTTTTTGGCGCCGTTGCCGGGGATACGGCGAAAGACGGATTACGGGTTTTGTACAAAAATTCGCTTTGTAAGTATTTCTTCTCCCTTTGTGAATAAGTTTTTCTTGCTTATTATTTTGTTCTTTTATAGGTGGCAATTTTCTTTAAGACCACCTTCCCGGGCTTATGCTTGGGGACTTGTACATTGATCTTCGAATAAGTCCACCAAGAGGCCAACCACCACCAAGGCATCCTTCTCCATCACCTCCTCCATCCGAGATGGATAACGAAGACATTGAGTCAAATGTCGGAGAGAACAATGATCACAATCGTCCGGTCCGCACAATGCGAGATTTCCTTCAACCTCCTCGAGGCACTTCAAACTCTTGCATTGTCATTCCCGCGGGACAAGCCGGAATATTTAATCTCAAACCGGGCATGTTGCAACATATACCATCATTTCATGGTATGGATTCCGAAAACCCTTACTTGCATTTAAAAGATTTTGAGGAAGTTTGCTCTACTTTTAGAGAAGCTAACACAAATGAGGAAGTAATTAGGTTAAAACTTTTTCCATTCTCTTTAAAGGACAAAGGCAAAATATGGCTAAATTCTCTACGTCCCAATTCCATTCGAACTTGGCAAGAATTACAAACCGAATTTTTAAAGAAATTTTTTCCCGTTCATCGAACCAATGCTTTGAGAAGGCAAATTTTAAATTTTTCTCCTAAAGAAAATGAAAGTTTTTACAAGTGTTGGGAAAGATACAAAGAGCTTTTGAATTCTTGCCCTCATCATGGACATGAGACATGGAGTATTGTTAGCTATTTTTACGAATCACTCACTCCCGCCATGCGCACGTTTGTGGAAATGATGTGTAATGGAAATTTTTTGAGCAAAAGTCCGGAGGAAGCTTTGTTGTACTTTGATGAAATAGCCGAAGGTGCCCAAAATTGGAACACCTACACGGATGAGGTTAAGGGTAAAGTTTCCGAGAGAGGGGGTTTGTACCAATTGTCAAAAGGTGATGACATTGAGTTTAAATTTATTCAATTGTCAAAGAAAGTCGAAGCCATGGAGTCTAGTAAAATGAGAGAAGGAAGTGTAGGTACTAGCACCATTTGTGTCATTTGTGAGAAGGTGGGACATTCCACGGAGGAGTGTCACACAATTCCGGCCTTCAAAGAGGTCCTTCAAAGCCCCTCACAAGTCAATGCTATGAACTCATACCCTAGGCTACACAATGATCCATATTCTCAAAGGTACAATGAAGGGTGGAGAAATCATCCTAACTTTAGTTGGGGGGGAAACCAAAATGCTCATCAAAATTCGAATGCAAATTCAAATTCCTACCAACAAAGACCACCTCCACCCCAAAACAACTCTTTTGGTCAAACTAACCCAAACCCAAATGCAAATTTGGAGTCTCTCTTACGGCAATTTATAGATAAGACCAATAGAGAGGTTGGTGATTTGAAAACCCAAATGTCCAAACTCACCACCGCATTGTCCATTCAAGAAAAAGGGAAATTTCCATCTCAACCCTTAGCTAACCCTCGAGGCCAAGCTTTATTGATCAATGAGGGTGAGTCAAGTGAAAATGTGGAGGAGTTGAAATCCATCACTGTCCTTAGGAGTGGGAAAGAGATTGACAAAACTATAGTTCCTAAGGCCAAAAAGCCGGCGGACATAGCCAAGTCAAGTCAAGTCGAGGATATCACCCTATAAGAGAGAATGAGGGAAGAAGAGAGAGTTGGAAAAGAGGATTTAGAGAAAATCCGAAATAGCATCAAAGCCCCTTTTCCCGAAAGGTTAAATCAACCTTCTAAGGAAAATCACAACACCGGAATTCTTGATGTGTTTAGGCAAGTCAAGATCAACATTCCTTTGCTTGATGCGGTCAAGCAAATACCTTCATATGCTAAATTTCTCAAGGATTTGTGTACCACTAAAAGAAGGTTGAATGTTAAGAAAAAGGCGTTTATGACGGAGCAAGTGAGCTCGATCATGCAAGGCATTCGCATTCCAAAATTTAAAGATCCCGGTTGCCCAACAATTTCATGTTTGATTGGCAATTGTCGTATAAAAAATGCCTTACTTGATTTGGGAGCTAGTGTCAATGTACTTCCGTTTTCGGTGTACAAACAATTGGGGTTACGAGAGTTGAAACCCACCAAAGTGACGATTCAATTAGCGGATCGATCCGTTAAGATACCAAGAGGAATAGTAGAGGATGTTTTAGTGCAAATTGATAAATTCTACTTTCCCGTTGATTTCATTGTTCTTGATATGCAACCGATAGCAAATCCCGCTAATGAAATTCCCGTCATTTTAGGAAGACCATTTCTTGCCACATCTAATGCCATCATTAATTGCAAGAATGGAATTGTTAAATTGACTTTTGGAAACATGACTCTTGAGCTAAATGTGTTCACTTTAAGCAAACAACAAAATAATTTTGATGAAGAAAGTGAACATGTGAACATGATAGAGTCATTAGTCCAAGATCATTGCATTGCTACTTACGATTCGAACTCAATGGAAGACAATCTAACAACTTCCAATGAATTCGATGAGTGTTTGAACGTATTTTCTTTGCTTGATGACAAAGTTCAAGATCCAAAGAAGCAAAAAGAGAGCACATCCGATCCAACACCAAAGCTTGAGGGACAAATGGAGCTCAAGCCATTGCCAAGCAACCGGAAGTTGCAACTAGAGGAGTTGGAGGAATTGAGGATAGACGCGTACCAAAATTCAAAATTAAACAAGGAAAGGGCGAAAAAATTTCATGATAAATCGATTTTAAGAAAATATTTCAAACTTGGTCAAAAAGTCCTTATTTATGATACGCGTCTCCACCTTTTTCCCGGAAAATTAAAGTCTCGTTGGACCGGCCCCTACATTGTCAAGCATGTATTTTCATTTGGGGCCGTGACGGTGGTTGATCCGAAAACGAATTTCGAATTTAAAGTTAACGGGCAAAGATTGAAATTGTTTTTGGAAATTCCAACGCTAGAGGAGTCCACCCCTCTAAGCGACCCGACCTACGCCTAACAAGCGTAGGTCATGTTTGTATATAATTTTTGTTTATTTTCTGGAGTTTTAGGACGATCGTCACACGTTGGAAAAAGTTCATGGACTAAAACGCAAAAACAGCAAACTTGGAGGTACTAGAGTGAATGGACCAAAAGCCAAAAAATCAAAGTTTAAAAAAAATTTGGAGTCCACTGCCAGAGCTCTGATCGATCAGCCACACCCTCTGATCGATCAGAGGGTATTTTTTTCCGCAAAAAAAAAAAAAAAAAAAAAAAAAATTTTTTTTGCCCCAAAATGCCCCTTTCTTCCCCATTTCGAGCTCCTCTCTCTCCCATCCTCCATTAACCCTCTCTTCATCACCCCAAACACTAAAATACCTCCACCAAACACTCCATTAAAAATCATTCATCCATATAAATCCTTCTAATCTTTCACCACTTTCTCCATTTTTCACCCATAAAACATCAAACCCATCACTTTCTCTCACTAAAAATTCATACCATTCACCCCACCTCCATTTTCGAAATCCTCACCAAAAATTCAGATTTGTGCCTTCTATTCTACCCATTTATCATCTCAAGCACATAACCTTCACTCTCATCCATTAATTTCCACCCAAATCTTGAATTTTGACCCCATAGATCCCCAATTTTGAAACCCACTTGTCCCAAGCTCCAATGGCATCATCCTCTACCAACCCAAGTCCAAGAAGAAGCATGGTCACTCCTCCTAACTTTGAAAACTCCATTTTTTTATTTTATTTATTTTCTTTATTATTTTATTTTTATTTTTTGCTTTATTTTCTTTTTGGGTTATTGGATTATCTAAACATAACTACTTGTGATGGCTTGAGCTTTAATTTTGCATGTTATGTTTGACTAATGCTAACCCACTTTGTTTAGATTTTTTTATATATTGTAGCTTTGAAATTGATCCTAGCTTATTTTTGGAGAAATTGGAAAGCAATTTTCCAAGCATTCGCCCATTGTTTCGTCGACCTCAAGAGCATTGAGGACAATGCCAACTTTAAGTTGGGGGGTGAGCACTTTCAAATCTCAAATTCTCAAGCATGCCTTCTTCCATGTTAATTTTCTCCATGCTAGGATCGATTTCACCATTTTATCGAAGTTTGAAAAATGATGATCAATTTTTTTAGAATTGTCCATGGATTGATGGTTTTTGGCATGAAATTCTTGATTTGGATAGGTAGTTGAGTGATAATCTCTATGGCATTGCTTCATTTAGATTCTTGAGCCTTGTAGTTTTCTATGAATATGCATAATGTTGTGGCTTGATTTAGTCTTTGGTATCACATAGAGTGATTTTCATCTTGTGTAGAGAGAAGTAATGTTCAAATGCAATAAAAGCTCTTTCGAAAAGATCCTCCTTAGAGGGGACACATGCATGGCACTTACAAAAAATTTGAAAACTTGGATGACTTTTAAACTTAATATTGACTTTAAGCTTCACTTGACTAAATTCATAAGTCATTTTGTCTAATATTAAGGATAGGCAAAGGTTACCATATGGAAAAAGGGTGAATAGCTTCCTTTGTGCATAAAAAAAAATAATAAAAGAAAAGAAGCTATAAATGCAAAATCACAAAGTGAGACCACTGCCCTCCATAGAGATGCAAACCACCTTGAGCTAATTTAGTAAAAAGTCCAAGTAAAAGATAAAGAAAAGTGCTTGAAATTGACAAAGTTATTGAGCTTTTGTTTTTGAAAGATTTCTCTCTTCCACTATTGATGAATAGAACTATTTGTGATTAAGAATGATTGTGTCAAAGATCCATATGCATAGTGTGTTCATATGGGAATGTGGAGTTAGTTTCTAAAGGAGATTGTAAGCAATGGAGATCGTCATTCAAATGCCAACATTCCGGAAATTGTAATAGTAATGCCAAACACTTGAATCAATTCATGGAAATGCTTCAATTCTACTACTTAGAGTTCAAACTTCGGATGTTTGTGGGTATCATCGCTGTAAACCCTCACGAGACACAACTCGTCTTCTAGGGGAACTTAGGAGTTCAAAGGCTTAATGCATGTGCTAAATGCATTTTCGGATATTATACATAGCTATTTTTATTTTGCTTGCTAAGGGACTAGCAAGAGTTTAGTTGGGGGGGTGTTGATAAACGCGTCATTTTGTAGTCGCTAACGCTCTTTTGATTGTGTTTATCGCGTTTATCTTAGCCTAGTTTAATTAAATTAATCCACTTCTTGTGCACACACTCAAAATATCAAGAATTGCTTTAACATGGCTCAAAGTAGCCTTTTCTAGTGTCTTGATTGTGCTTATAGATTTTGGAAGCAAGTTGGGAAGCTTTGGGAAGGATTCAAGAGAGATAGAAGCCAAAAGAGAAGAAAAAAAGTCTCCCGAAGTGTCCTCTGATCAATCAGAGGAGCCTCTGATTGATCAGAGGCCACCTTTTAATGCAAAACATGCCATCTGATCGATCAGAGGGTGCTCTGATCGATCAGAGCCCACCTTACAAGCCAAAATCTCCCCTCTGATCGATCAGAGGAGCCTCTGATCGATCAGAGACCTCCCAGAATGCACAGCACAGCCCCCAAAAGCAGCTTTTCTCCCATTTTGATGCATTGAAACTCACCAACAAGTGCTGGACTTTCTATTTTTGTTCTAGGCTCAGGTGTTTACCCAGGGGTCTCTTAGAAAGTGTGCTAGAATACCCATTTTTGGGCATTGCTCTCCCATTATTTAATTGCTCTTTGTCCCTCATATAATGTAGGTAATTTTCTAGATCTAGATTCAAGTAGCATAAGTATTATTTTCCTGCACTTTGTTTATCATCTATCACTTGTAAGAAATCTAGAGAGAGAAACTCTTGAGAGAAATGGAAATCCCTTTAATGGTTTTTGTTTATACAACTATCATGGAGTAGTTTCATTGCTAAGGCTAGAAGATGAAGTTTGCATTGCATTAATTATGTAAGTTTGTTTCTTATTCCATTGTTAGTGTTGTTAAATACTTCTTGAATCCTTCATCTTCTCCATTCAATCAACCATTCATAAGCTAGTAAGATAATCCTCATAAGGTGATTTGACTTTGTATGCCTTGTATACATAGATCTCAAGCATTAATGAGGAGATGATGCACTTGTGTATTTCTTATTAACCTATGTCCATTCCTTCTATGATTGAGATACTTTACATTGCCAAGCATGTTTAGTCTTTGAATATTCATAGAAATACCATAAATTTGAGATTCCAATCCTTGAATGCTTTAATGATATGTTGAGTGCTTTCTACACTTCATGTGATTTTGAGACTCAATATTTTCTTAGTTAGAGTGTTGCCAAGGAGGATCTCTTAAGTTTATGCCATAATCAACTACACTAATCACCTTAAGGATTCAATTTGTATTTATCAAATGTGTCTAAATCGGATGATTTAATCTCCACCTAGACCTCCCAATCTTAGACAAATGAAATGTTATGATTTATTGTGCTAAACTTTTTAGTTGGCCATTTTCATAATCAAGTCAATTGCCTAGGGGAAACTAACAATGAATTCCCAATGCCTAGTTTAATGTTATGCCTTTTCTTTTGGTGTATCTCAAGTTTGCATCTTGGTTGGACATTATATGGGAATGGGTTGCACTTGTTTCACACCCTTTGTTACAAGATAAAAATGAGAGATACATTTGTGTTGAGTTTTACTTACACCCTTTCTTTATAAGGCATTTATATGGGAATGGGTTGCTCTTGCTTCACACCCTTTTGCTTAGAAAAGTGTAAGGTACTCAACACTTAGGAATTGCATTGAGAATTTTGAATGAGATTTATTTTACATAACATTGCAAAGCAAATGAATTCTATAATGCCTTGGCCTTTTCTTATCAATTGATACATCATTTTAATTTTTATTGCAAGACTTTAAAATCAACAACTAAAATCAACCAATCAAATTCTCTTGAACAAAACCTTGGACTCGTAATCACCACATCGTCTTTCCGACTATCCTTGTGGTTCGACACTTGGACTTACCAAGTATTATAACTTGACGACCTACACTTGGGTTCCTAAGCGCGGAAGTATTTTCGGGCGCGTCACTCATATCCCGTTATATTCTCTTGCTCCGCATGCTAGATTGCTTCGGTTGTTTCCAATTCGGTAATAACACGTAGATTTATTTTCATTGAGAGAAGAGAAATTTTTGTCCAAAAATAATGGAAGCTCTTTCGAAAAGATCCTCCAATGAGAGGACAAAAGCATAACACTTTGATAACTTGGATGACTTTTATCCTAATATTGACTTAAAGCTTCACTTGACTAAATCTTAAGTCTCTTTGTCTAATATTACGGATGGGTAAAGGTTACCATATGGGAAAGGGTGAATAGCTTCCTTCGAGCTCCAATGATTAAGCAGAGTATTGAGAAATTTCATAAGTGAGACCGCTGCCCCCCATAGAGATGAAAACCGCCCTGATCTAATTTAGCAAAATTTCCAATAAAAGATAAAGAAAGTGCTTAGAATCGACAAATCTCGGAGCTTTTGTTTTTGAAAAAGTTATCTCTTCCTTCTCAAATGACTATGACTCTTTGTGTTTATATTGAATTGCTTGAATCCAAGTCTAGTATGTGAGCATTGGAGAATATGGGATTGTGTTCTAAAGGAGATAGGCGAATTAGATGATCATTCGAAAGTCCGTCATTCTGGAAAATTGATAGTAATGCCTCTTGCTTTGCAAATTGAAACTTGAATCTTCATTCTCATCATTCATCATGATCAAACTCCTAATGTTTGTAGGTATCATTTCTGAAAACCTTCACGAGATGCAACTCGTCTTCTTTGGGAACTTAGAAGTTAATAACTTTTTGTATAGCATCTTAATTTTTGTAATTATATATTTTTGTCTTGCTAAGGGACTAGCAAGAGATAAGTTGAGGGGAGTTGATAAACGCATAATATTGTCATGCATAAGCTCTTTCTCGGAGTCGCATGTCGCGTTTGTTGCTTTAATTCTGCCTAATTATCCACTTATCTCGAGATTAGTGTCTTGGCGAGTTTTGTATCTAACATCGTCCCGCTAGGTGTGCTTTTGTTGTGTTTCTATGTGTTTATAGGCATAGGATGCAATGGCCTTCGAATGACTGATCAAGCGCTAGTGAAAAGCTCGCAAAATGCTTATCTGAGGAATTTCCCAGAACCATGATCGATCATGGGATAACCATGATCGATCATGGTACAAACTGGCATTCAGGCAGAAGACCCCATGATCGATCATGGGTTGGCCATGATCGATCATGGCCCTGGCAACTTGGCCATTTCACACCCAAAATGGGCTATTTTAGTGGTTCAAGCTATTTTAGATATTTTGTTAGATATTTTTCTACCTTTTAATATATATTATTTCTTTTAGCTAAAAAGGGATATATTATCTTTTTTGAACACACTTAGAGTTCTAGAGAGAGGAGAGAGCTCACTTGTTGATTGTTCTTCATTTCTTCATTGTAAGTGCTTAATTTGTAAGAATGATTTCTTCTTCTATGATATTTGTTCTTGCATCTATTATGGAGTAGTCTATTACTAAGGTTACGGAGGTTGATTGTGATATGATTTTTGGTGATTAATGGCTCAATCCATATTTAAAGTTTGATAAATATTTGTGAATCTTCTTCTTCTTCATCATATCTTCCATTATTTCAAGATTTCTAGGTATTTTCATATTAAGTTAAGACTTTATATGCCTTGTATATTTAGTTCTTGGTTGTTAATGAGCATACAACATATTTATATGGTTCTAAAAAGCTTGTAGTCCCTTTCCCCCATCCATGGAGTTTTTCCCTCTCCATAGAAATTATGAATAGTTCTTAAAACTCCATAGATGGATTTTAAATTTGTTTAGCTTATCTTTGATTCATTTATTGATATATTGAGTGCTTCTTACACTTTATGTGATACTTAGACTCTTTATTTTCTACCATATGTGATAAATGATGAGTTGACTAATTTATCCCATAAACTTTATTCCGTTTCATTGTTAGGATTCACTTTATAATTTTCATTCTTTAAATCATGAGATTACTACTACACTTGCTTTATGTTAAATCTTTTAATGATGAGTTTGTCATATCTATCTCGGATTAGCTTCATTGGGAATGGGTTGCCTTGCTTCACACCCGTAGCTAAGAAGTAGGAATGATAACCTCGTCTTTGGTGGAATGTTGTTTGTCTCTCTCTTGATATAGCTTCAACCCGGGAATGAGTCGCCTAGCGTCGCACCTTTTGCTATTGAGAGAGACACCAACATTCCCCATATCTTGAGAAACCTAGTGTTGTAATCTTTGTATGAGCTAGTGATCACCGTCTCTCTTATATCGTAACTAACCTCCACCTACCTTAGTGCTTTCTTATTAATTTTCACAACTGTTTTACATTTCCGTTGTTCTACAACCATTTCATCTTACAAGAATCAGAAAACACTTTAATCCGTAATCCATTCCATCCCTTTTCACTTATCCCTGTGGTTCGACACTCGGACTTCCGAGACTTTATTACAACTTGACGTGCCTGCACTTGGGCTATATCGAAGCGCGTTATTTATCTTGCGTCAGGGATCATCCCTTATGAATTTATCAAGCAATCAGGAAAAATAAGGCCTTCTCTTGCACCACATGGGGCGTAAATTATAGTTCCACTTTGAAGTTTGAACCATGCAAAAGAGCTTCTTATTCTTTCTCCATATCCATACAAACAGTTTTAAGACTGTTGTAACTGCTCCTTTAATGCTACTCGTTTTTTTGTTTTGAATGGCTCTTAAATGAAGATTTAAAATTCAAACATCAAAAGTATTTAATTTAATTCATGCAATTAACACCCAAAACAGTTTTGGGTTAATCACGCAATTAAAACGAAGGCTCTTCCCTCTTGTATAATTATGCGATCCTTAGACATGATTCTACACAATCTTACATAGTTATCACAAGTCCTCTCTTCTTCCTCTAGCATTAGATTTTTTGTATTTCTTCAATGAAAATTCTTATGTTTTACATTGTAAACTAGATTCTAAGACGTACAATGCACGGGCAGGCAATTTATATTTTACAATTTTATTTATAGTTTAGAAAATAAGAATCCTGTTCAATTATCTAATTTGATTCATATGAACATTTAGTAGATACTACAAATGACATGATAAAGAAAAAAGAAAAAAGAAATAAATAGATGAAACATACATTTTTTGCGATGAATTAATTATGCAAAAAAGATTTTATACTATTTACTTGCTAGATTTATAGTGCATAGAGATAATCCTTTAACACCTTGAACAATAAATAACTTACATTAAAACTTTCAATTTGGCGTGTAATTAAGTGTGGAGAGAAATATTGGTATAACCAATACTACCGCTGATCTAAAAACTCCAATATCCAATATAACTAAGGAATTTAAAAATCATAGTAAAGTATACAATTTTATATTACACTTTACTATCATATTTGCTAGTTTTTATTTGCTAACTTTATTATCAACTTTCCGTTTGAATTTTTCTTTGTTGAAAAAAATAATAATAACAAAAACGCAATAATAATGAACATATGAATAGAAAAAATTAAATACTTACATTATATTAGATAAATAGCATTAGATTAAAAATATATTAATTGTGTATTAATGGAGGAACGTCCTCCATTTGACACATGGCACATTCATGTTCAAAGGGGGAGCATTTTACTTTAGTAATAGATGAGCCTTTTACATAGATGTACATATGCATAATTTAACTAAGATTCTCTTTGAAAAAGTCCGTGAAGATCATCTTGATCTATTCGTGCGATCACAAATCTAGGGGTGTTAAATGCAGCCATAAAAATCAGATCAAAGAATACTATATTTGTAGCAAAAAAATTCTTAGAGTTGGCCCAACTCCTGACTGGAAATTATGGATAATGTGCACTTCTCCTTTTAATTACATTGTTATTTAGAAGTAGCTCCACTATTCGAATGTTTGATGTATTGTGTTCTAATTCTTGTTCTATTTACTGATACATTAAGGCACATTGTGACTACATATTTACAATAAATTTGAACCAAAGAAATGAAAAAAAAAATCCATGTCATAAATAATCATTTTGTGTTTTTTTACTATATGTTCTTATTAACATCCTTTATAATCAACAGGCATGAATCGAAATTTATTGATCGAATTGTCCAAGAGATTTGGAGTAAACTCCCATCTAAAATTGATGTTGAAGATGAATGTCTAATTGGAATGAAGTCTCGTATAGAGAAGGTGACTTCGTTGTTGGGTGAAGAGTCCAATGTTTGCATTATTGGCATACGGGGAATGAGTGGAATAGGCAAGTCAACTTTAGCAAGGGCCATTTATCGTCAAATTGAAGATCAGTTTGATGTTGCCTGTTTTCTTGATGAGATTGGAGAAGCGACAAAGAAGGACGGTCTTAGAAGTTTACAGCAACACCTTCTTTCCAAAATCATGAGTGGTTTGGTCTGCGGTCTACAAGTTTACAGCAACACCTTCTTTTCTTGATGAGATTGGAGAAGCGTCAAAGAAGGATTTTACAGATAGCGAGTGATATAGATGGAATTGCACTAATGAAGACAAGGCTGCGGTCTACAAGGGTTCTCCTTATTCTTGACAATGTTGATAGTTCAGAGCAATTAGAAAAGTTAGCAGGAAGTCATGAGTGGTTTGGTCCAGGGAGTAGAATTATAATAACAACTAGGGATAGAAAACTGCTTGTTGCACGTGATGAGGTCCAAATACATGAGGCTAGATTATTAGATTATTTTGAAGCTACCAAGCTATTCTGTTTCAAGGCCTTTAATGATGAGTGTCCTCCAGTAGATTTCAAGAAGCTCTCAGATCATGTTATATATTATTGTGGAGGGCTTCCCTTAGCTCTTGAAGTCTTTGGTTCTGCACTATGCCGTGAAGACTTGGATATTTGGAAAGATTCATTGCGAAAACTAAGGGAAGTAGGTCCAGATGGAGATATTTTTGAGAAACTAAAAATAAGTTTTGATGGTTTACATGAAAGGGTGCAAAATATCTTCCTAGATATTGCATGTTTCTACGAAGGAAGGAACAAAGAATATGTAACAAGAATGCTTGATAGTTTCGATTTTTACCCGAAACTTTCCATAAGTATTCTCGTTCATAAATCATTGATACATTGTTCACATGGTATGGTTTGGATGCATCAATTGATAGGAGAAATGGGTCGGCATATTATTCGTCAACATTATCCTTGGGAACCTTGGAAGTATAGCAGGTTGTGGGATACCAGTGATATTGAACATGTATTAACAAGAGACATGGTGAGAAGTTCTTTAAACTATAATCTTTGATCCTCCATTTGAGTTGCAATTAACAAGAAGAAATATAATAATAAATGAATGTATTAATAGTTATATGTACGTGTATATGTTTATTCGGTTACTAATTTTATATATTGGATTTTGTTTATTTGTGGTTGTTAGGGTACAGAAAACATTGAAGGCATAATGTTGTATCCGCAACACGTACTGCTGGATCCTGACAAACGACAATATACTATGGAAATGGCAACTGGAGCCTTTAGAAAGATGGCCAAAATAAGATTATTGGAAATTCATAACATATGCATTCCAAAAGGCCTTGATTATCTTCCTGATGAGCTACGGTGGATTGATTGGGATGAATATCCTTCACATTATCTGCCAACAACGTTCGAAGCAGAAGTTCTCGTTGGACTTCGACTACGTTGCAGTAGGCTTAAACAACTTTGGGAGGGAAGAATGGTAACATTTTCAATTATATATTTATATATATATTCCCTCCATCTGATCTCCATCTCAAATCAAGCACGTATTCATTTTGATTTCAACACTTTTTTTTAAATATTTACAGCATAACTTTAACCTAATCAATATATGGTTAAGAATTAATGTTTTTCTTCTATTGTATAATTTGGTACATTAATTATATCACACAATACACTAAGCTAGTTTCTTGTGAACATCACATGCCTGAATGACTAAAAAGCAGGTCATTTAAGTTAGAAAAACTAGAAAAATGTACTTAGTAGTTCTCAAGGGTTGAGACTTATGTAAATTCTACCTTCATGTTTTGAGGAAAAGAACCAAAGATAATAAGGTGAAAATTGGAATTGAAAAATATAACAATGCTTACTAAATAATTTTTTTTTGTTTGGTGAAATTTGAATATTATTTGATCAAAATTACGCAATTGCAAGAATTTTTAGTAATACAACAACCATTACAGCTATATCAATAGCAGAAAATATAGATACCCCAGAGCCCACATTATGTTTGATATAATTACAGAAAAACTCTCTCAGCGTCATTATTTTCCTCCATGTCCAAGAAGCTTAAGTAGGGCAAACACAAGCCCACAAACACTGACCTCTTAAGAAATGGTACCATTTAAGCCATAAACTGTCTTTCTTGCTAGCCAAATCCCAGATATGTTTGCCTTATTAGTCTCCATAGTATTAGGTATGCCCAAGCCACCCTCATTTTTTTGATAGACAAACATCCTCCATGCCCACATTAGCTGCAATTCTTCTCATTTCAAGGCCACTCCACAAAAATATTTTATACTAAAAAGAGTAAAAACTCTGTTTTACCAATCCAGTTTGAACAATTTGAATTTCTAAAGATTCAACAAAGAGTAGATATAGATTTATACGGTTAGGCTCTAGAAATGACTTCATTCTTTTAACTAAAAAACGGACTTCTTGTTTTTAACTAAACAGTAGATACATAAAAGTATATTGACTTTGTCATATTATAAATTAAAAAAAAATTATATCTTTTAAGTTTGGGGCCAAAGAGTAGATATAAATTAATACACATATATATAAGTATAAAAGCAGGCACGGGTGATGTGACAAAAAGTATCGGCGATACTTTTTGTCTTAAAATAGGAGTTTTACTTTGAATAGTACACTTACTAGTAATGCCCGTGCTTGCAACAAGAAAAAAAAATAGCTCAATTTTCTGAGGTAGGTTTGGCCAACCTTGACCCTGAGTCTCCACGAAATATGGCTGGCCTGAACACAACCTTAAGAGAGGGTTAATTTTGGTCACTGAAACTGTGTTGTTTATTATATGAAGGAATTCGAACCTGCCCCATCTTAACCCGCACCTAGGGTTGTCACTTGGTATTGTTTTTACTAAAGCCGACCCAATTAATCCGAGAAAAAATGCTTTTGGTAAATTATATTTATATATGAAGAATTGATTTACCAAAACCAAAAATACCAACAAAATTTGGTTTGGCTTTGGTATTACATGTATAAAAACAAAAATATTGAATTACTATTCCGAAAAATACTAAAAAAAGTATGATTTCAAAAACAACAATTCCTAAATTATCAAAAATATGTATGTGGGTGTCAAAAAGTTGATAAACCCAAAATATAAAGTTAGCATTTGAATCTCATATTTGTGGTTCATGATGATTTCGTAATGGGATTCTTATTGCAAGCACGGGCAATTTCGGAAGAATAGAGAGAGAGAGAGAGAGAGAGAGAGAGAGAGGGGGGGGGCTGATGAATGAATAAGGGCAATTTCGGAAATTTGGCTCGAATCTTGTGTTGACTATGGTTTTAACCGATTGACTATCAGAACCATTCATTTTGGACCTCAAAACCTATTAAAAAAATTATGTGGACTCCTAACTTAGTACTCGCAAAACTATAGACCCGAAAACCCAAATGACCCAAAAAGAAAATTATAAATAAGTGACCGAAAATATAAAAATAAAAATGTCAAACAATTACGAATCGGAAATAAGAAACGAAAGGAATCAGGGTTTATCAATAGATATTTAAGGATAGATAATTAAATAGAAATGGTATTTAGATATTTAAGGAATCATGGTTCATTAATACACACTTTCCAATTTATTGATGATAATTTAAATATATAACTAAAATTATCATTCAAGTTACCAGTATGGCACAATAATTTTGAGTCATTGGTTGAAAACATAAACATGCAACTTCTAACATAAGGGAAGATAAACTTTTTGTTGTGATTTATTTATAGATATTATGTTTGGCACAAAATATTGAGACTTTTAACTTGACATGTTTGGAAAAGAAAGTGCTATTATTAATTTGAGAAAAATAAATTTATAAATACAATACATGTTGATAAAGAACATGGATAGTGGTTGTCAGTATATAATTTTATTTGGTTAGAGATAAAAAAAGAATTATTGATTATATAATTGTGTGTTAAATTTAAAGAGTTACATATATTGGTGGAGAGAATGGAGAAAAAGACAAAAGCGAGTGTGCTGGCTGAGTTATGATTATAATAAAATCACGTTTTAAATTTCGATATGTTATTTAAAATTTTGTTTAGAGACATCCATCAAATTTCCATATTAGATCTCAAATTTTGTTTACATGTATCACCAGTTTTATTTGAAACATGAAATCAATTTAATTTAAGCTTTTCATGAATTAATTGAAATTATCATATTTAGAATTGTTTAATTTTCACAACCAAACACGACTAATTAAATGTAATAATTGTTAATTGTCTTATTATAAATTATTTAATTCACATTTGAAGTGACAACCAAAGGTTGCTTAATAAATGTGACTTCATTAATTATTTCAGAGTACTAACTACTAATGTTTCATCTTTTTTAAAATTTTAAAAATAAAATACTACTCTATTATTATTAATACATGTCACAAGAGAAAAAGAAATCCAATTTGCTTGGTTTAGTTAATTCCCTCAACCAAATAAAATAATAGAAAACCTATTGTTAGTTTTTTTTTCTCCCAACTAATATATATGTTGTTTGTTGTTGTTGTTGTTGTTGTTGTTGTTGTTGTTGTTCACATATAACAAAAGAAGAAGAAGAAGAAGAAGAAGAAGAAGAAGAAGAAGAAGAAGGTGAAAAACCTTAAATATGTTGACCTTACTTATTCGCGAAACCTAGTCGGGACTTCACACTTGGGAGAGGCTTGTAATCTTGAGGAACTAATTCTTGAAGGGTGTATGAGTTTGGTAAAGATTGATCTATCTATTGGACTTTTGAAAAAGCTTGTTTTCTTAAATTTGGCTGATTGTGAGAACCTTAGAAGCCTTCCAGAAGCTATCCATTGGGAATCTCTTGAGGTTCTCGATCTTTCTAGGTGCATAAATCTTGTGATTCTTCCGCATACCCTTTATACGCTGAGATGTCTAAAATCACTCATTCTCTCGGGCTGCTCAAAAGTTAAAAAATTACTAGAGGAGATTGGGAATTTAGAATGTCTACAGGAGCTCTATTTAGATGGAACTGATGTAACAGAGCCACCACCCTCCATTGGATGTTTGAAAACTCTCAAGAAGTTATCCTTAGGAAACTACTCATCTCAATCTCCGACTTCAGTTTTCCAAACTTTGTTTCACATGAGAAAACGTCAAGAACCCACGAGAAGTTTGGTGTTGCCTCCAATTCAGGGTTTAATTTCGTTGACACAACTAGATCTCGCTGATTGCAATTTGCTAGCGATCCCCAGTGATCTTGGATCATTGTTCTCTTTGAAAATTTTGTGTCTTGCAGGAAATAGTTTTGAAAATCTACCAAGCCTCAATCGACTTTCTCAACTTGAATGCCTTGTGTTGAGTCGTTGCGAATTGCTTCGAGAACTGCCAGAGCTTCCGTGGGGAATAAATTGTTTGCATATGATTGTGCATCATTGAGTCTCTCCGCGGATCAATTGCCCATGTTGGGAAAAGGGTTTTGTTGTTTCCAAAATTGTAAGAAATTGCTCGATTATGGAGAGAGAGAGATTGTAGCTAGTACGTGGTTCCTGCAAAATCTTCAGGTTCTCTATTAACTTATATATAAACACATAACATATATATTTTTGGTACGAGTATGTATGTAATATATATATATATATGTATGTGTATCCATATAGTGTTTTTTCTGATTGAACGGCTTTACTGTATTATCCTAGTATGTCCAGACGAGGAGTTGCTTTGGCATGCTTCCGGGAAGAGTTATTCCAGAGTGGTTTTGCAATCTTACTTTTGCAGGGCATTCAGTTTTGTGGAAGCTTCCTCAGAATTGGTTTTACAATCCTAGTAAATTCATGTTGTTCCGATTTTTCGTCGTTTTGGAAGTGATAAATAAAGCCAAACCATCAATCCTCTCTAAAGACAAACAAAGGTGGCGGACAAATTTAAGATATAGTGGCTTGCGACATGATGGCCCAATTATGGACGAGGTGATTTTGAGATTATCATTCACGGAGATTGGTCATGATCACTCAATACTCGCAATATGTATTAACCTCATGGATACAAACAACATTATTGGCCTAGAGCATACGTATGTCGGTTGCGGTACTTCCTACTTTCATCAAACATGTACTAAATGCCGTTGGAACGAGCATAATGGAATTCGTGTAGATATTAGTTCAGATGACCCATACATAGTGGTGATGAAAAAGTGGGGGTTACGTCTAATTTTCAACAATAATGATGAAGAAGTAGAAGAAGGAGAATATACATTACTATAATAATATGCAATGATGATCATGTAAAGTAATGTGAATAGAGCTAGGTAAACCTACTGTGCTACATGTGCGGCTTGCCTTCTATTCTTTTTATTACATATATACATATATTAAGAAGGTAATTTTTACTACCTCCTTAATTTCCTTTTTTAGCTACATTTAATGCTTCCCTTCATCTCTTACAATTTTATTTTTTTTCTTTCATTTACTTAATTACAGTGAAATGTATCTCAATAATTTAATACTCGATTAATTGGTAACATCAAAAAATAATATATTTTTTGCCAGTGCTGACTTAAGATAGCATTCAAAACTAATAATTCTATTTGGTAGATTCTCAAATTTTATTGTAAGGTCTATATTTATAAGGACTTAGCTTAGGCTAGCTTACTTCTGATGCCAAAAGAGTTGTTTTGGTTTAGAATTGCTTACCTCAAGTGAAGATGTGATAAAACAAGGAAAAGTCGATCAAAGAGCCAAGTTTCCAAAGCTTGAGCATCGAATTCAGAGCATAAATGGGATCAAGTTAAGTTACGTAAGCATAACATTAGCTTTGATTCAAATTCCAAGTGCCAGTTGAGCATTTATAACGAAATCAAAAGCTTTTTGAGTTAAACTAATGTTTAAAGGTATTTTTTTTTATTCTTTAGTGCTTTGGCGACTCGAATTGTTGAGGTAACTCTTGGATTTTGTTTCTAACATGTTCTTAGAGTTGCCCCGAAAATTTAGGTTGAATCGGAGGTCCAACAAATGAAAACCCCGAAATAAGGCCAAAAGGCTAGATTGGTATGGAGATTTTGGGAGACTAGTCTATTGGAGTACATGGCCAACCGGTCCTGGTGTTTTTCAGACCCATCAGAATGTTAATTTGGCTAGGAGTACTTTTTTGACAGGATTTACGATAACTTTGTTCTAAAGCGTATTTTTAACCTAATTCAAAATGGAATGGCCCAAGGTTTCTTATATAAATATAACATATCTTTATGAGTAAAATACACAAGTTTTGAGAGCTTTTTCAACGCCAAAAATAGGAGATAAAAAACTCAAAACTCGTTTAGAAAAATCCACCACTTAGAAATTGTTTGAAGCCATTTTGTAACACCCCCACCTTAATTTACAGGACAACACCCGTAACTAAGGCATGGAGTGTCACTAACCCATCATAGATTGACTAAAATGGGTACATATGTAAATGTATAAAGAAATTCAAATATTAAATGTCATATATGTCATTCAACAAGATATAAGGTGATATTAATGTGCCTAAACATACATGCGTGCATATAACTGTTATACACAACTAGCTAAGTAAGTTCAAAAATAATATACAACATTCTGGGCTAGCCGTGGCTCCCCGAGATAACATATATACAACAAAAATGTATCTGTATCAGAGTCTTTTATTTCTATCCCGAACCCGCTGTAACGCCCCGAATCCCATACCCTTGGGTAGCGGGGACGCCACGGTATCCGCCTACTGGGCGAATATAAATTTGGATAATGGACGCATATAAGACCAACTGATGTTCCCTAAATATAAATCTTAAAATATGATGCACTTATACGATACAAACTGTTAACCAAACCACAAGCCATTTATCAAAACTCGTTAATTATAAAAGTCATGAATACATAAAACGATAAGTTCTCTACAAAATATTCTTCAGTTATATTACATATCCACAGCATATTATTAACAAAACCCAAAAGAAACAAACCAAAATCCTTTATATGAAGACTACATAAGGTCTAGTTGGTATCAAAGATCTACTCTATTACATACAACCTCATCCATTCCCCTTCCTTTGTCATCTACTACATGATCATATTGTGTACCTGTGGAAGAAAAACGTGAGCTCAAAAGCCAAATGGAAACATGAGGGTGAAATGAAACTAAACAATTGAACTATTAGAATTGTAAACAAGCCTAATAAATAGGGTTTCGAAGTATAAAGGAATTCAACGAAGAACATAATCATACCTCATTAAACTCATATAAGAATCATAAACAATGTTGGCACTTTTTTAAAAAAAATTAAGGGAGGTCAAAGTCTCTCCCTTAATCCTACAAATAAAGAAAAACCCTCCCCTCCCACCCCATGAGTCGAACCCTTGAGCTCAAGGCAAGGGTGGAGATTGGCTACCACTGGGCCAACCCCTCTCCTCATCAATGTTGTCACTTTTTTAAAGAAGATATAATTTATAAAATCGACACATTTAATTTTATTGTGTAGAGGATAAATAGCCGAATATAAATTCTAGACGAACTAGTAACACATACATAATTAATGGTTACTCCGTAAATGCTAATGTGGTGGTCCCCATTCCGGGGTCTCCTCACCCCGTGGCGGTGGCACCTCTTCCTTACTTCCGTGCACGGTTTCTGGTCTTTGCATCTGAGGGGCTCTCCGTCCCAAATTACAAACCAACCACAAGTACAATATCCATACAATACACAATTTACATTAAATGTGTCTTTAAACCAAGCTAACACTAAAGTAAATTCCATAATCAATTTTCAAAGTAAACTTATTCAATTATACCAATAGTTTATGAGCAAGGTGTACTATGATGAATTCAATGTTCATCATCAAAACTTGACTTCAAAACCCATATAACAATCAAACTTGCAAGTTCATATATCAAATACCATCATTATGCTAAATACTTGTATTTACCCACAACTCCATAGTTCAATTAATATAAATTTAGAAAATCATCTCTTTTCTAAAATAGCAAATCTAGGGTTCCTGTGGGTGAAACTCAAAATTAACAATCTAGAGTATAAAGCATGTAAATTATAGTAGAGAAGAGAAGTTTACTCATTTTCCACCTCAAATAAAGGATTGATGAAGACTTGGAGTAGTTGAGTATGAAGAGCTTGAAGCATTCTTGGGTGAATTGAACAATTCAAAGGAGGATGATGAAATCTTGTTGATGATGTTGCTAGCTAGTGATTTCTAGTAGTATAATGGGTTTAGTGGTTTAATTTGTGATGAATTGAGGTTTTAAGATGAAGGAAATAGAAGAAGAGCTCTGATTTTCAGGGGTTTAAAGAAGATGAAAATAAGAAGTGTGTAAAAGAGAAGAGCTTAAGTGGAATAAAAAGGAAAATCACCAAAATGCCCTTGTTTTCGCGTCACTGTGCATTACCAGCAGCTTCAGAGCTAATTTTAAGCCAATAACTCTCTGAACTGAAAAATTTTTTGTACGAAGAAGTTTTAGGTCTTCGAGTCTTCTTTCTAACGATATAAAGAACACCAAAATCAGAGTTCTGAGCGAAAAGATATGATCGAAATGGTAACACTGCACAATTGTCTGAAATATTTTTATTTCTCTATAATTTGTAGGCTAAACATGTAGGAATCTAGATTAGGTTAAATGCATCCGAACAAGGACCAAGATGGATAAAATAATCAAACCCGAACATAATTATCGAGGAAAATAATCTCAAATCATATCTACTTTATGAAATTTGTATGACTAAGTATCAAAATAAAAATCGAACTCATATAAATGTAGTAAAACGAGGATGCTCATGCTCAAATGCAAATGCAAATGCCACGAGTATTACACCAGCCGTCTTGTTAACATCACATGTCCACTGTGTACCTATATTAGTTAGAGAACGGGATGAGCTTACAGCTCAGTGGGGGGGGATATAGGGAATAACACGTGTTCGAAAAACCTAATCATTAATTTGATAATAGTTTATATTTCAACCATAATTCCATTAAACAATGCAATTTGATGATAATCTACTCCTTAACCATCAATCCATGTAAATTTCATGATTTCAAAAAAACAATGCATGCTCATGCATATGCAGGTTACCTCCCTTTTTGTGTCAACCATTACGTCGAATCAGTAGAACAGAATGTGGGCTACCTTTCCAAGAGAAGTGCCAAAGCCAAGCCGAACCATAATAATCATAACAATAGGCCTGACCGCCCTCAAGAGATATCGAAGCTGAACAGCATCATATTCATAATGACAATGGGCCTGACTGCCCCCAAGAGAAAGAGTATCAGGATCATAACACATGATCATATATACCCATAATATGGCCTCTCTGTCTCGGGTGAATACCAACAGATAATTAACAATTGGACCATAGTCCACAATATCACATTAACCGATCATTAGCATATCAATTGTCCAGATTTTTGGATTATTTACCCACGGCTCGTGACAGCCGACGACTTACTAGTATTTTGTTGTTGTCTAGATTTCTGGACTATTCACCACGGGACCTAGACAGCCGATAACTAGTTGATCCCTCGGAGGTTTAGGGCTTTTTAACCCAAGGGCACCAGGCCCTGCCTCTTTTCCCATCCCGGCATGCACTAACCACATCATTCCCTTTCACCGACGGAAGGCCAAACAGATACAGATCCATGGGCAACATCCTGGCATATAACATACCCGAGAATATTTTCACATACGAATGAAGAACTCCCGAAGATAGATAATCACTTATTCAAGAATACCACATGAGCATTGAAGGCCATCCACATCATGGAGAAGAGATATAATTCTCCTAAGAGACAATTCCCATGCCATATGCCATAAGAATGCTTCAAACTTGCTACGAGATCATCAAGATGCCGGGTTGACATAATAATAATGCATAACTTGCATTTCATGCTCTAAATGTGAACTATAAACAACATACGCCATATAAACCCCATCAAGTATCATACTTGTCCCTTAGTGCATACCAAAATCATTTATTAGTTCAATCATATCAACTTAACACATATATACCCAAGGGACATCCTGTAGAAATCAAATATTACTCGAGAATCGAGTATATTTGGCATATCTTGCTTCATATCGTAGAATCATAGCTTAATCATGCATAATTTACAAATATCAATTAACTTGGTTTTCTTAACAATCATACATGCATAAATCATTCTTGTATAATTAATAACAAGATACGTATGCTTTATATTGAACATATATGTATATAATCATCCATTTCTCGTTGAATAAAGATCATATTATCGAGCTTTTATGAAAACAAGGTTTAGAACCCTTACCTTATATTTGTAAACCAAAGGAAAGAATAAAATATGATAATCGGAGCCTGTCTGATGAAATTCTATAATCCTCACTTCACCACGCTCCTAGAATAGCAAGGCCCTCGAATTGGTGGAGTACAAACTCCAACTCACATGGCCAAAGCTCACACTTAAGCTCCCATGGAGAGAAACCAAGATTAGAGATGATGAATAGTGAAGGATAAGAGGATTCGGGTGATTCCAAGCTTCAATCATTGATCGGGGATGAGAGATGAGTAGAAATCTCTCTCTTTTTCTCTCTAGAACCCTTTAGAACTCTCTAGAGATGTGTGGTTGTGTCTAGGTTGAAAAATGGGTAAAAAAGGGTTTAAAACGAGCTTTAATCAATTTTAAGTCGGTTACTACAGTAATGCTAGCGGACTGATATGCAAAACCCTTAAACCGTTCCGCGGGGTGCAAAATTGGTATCTTTAAAGGCCGGACTGGTCTAGAAGAACCCCAGACTGGTCTGCGTATGGGTCTGAGAAAACCAGACCACTCTGCGTGCATTTTCTGCCCAGGCGCACTGTTTTGTTTCGGCCATAACTTTTCTCTCAGGACTCCGATTGAGGTGATATTTATATACACGAAAAGGTATTTCAAAGATCTACAACTTCTTGAAGGAAGTTTTCCCAAATTTTGGATGGATAATTCCCAGAAATTCACCGAAGACAGCGCTCTACCAAAGCGCTATTGAACAACCAGAATTTAGCGATGGGCCTACTTTGTGCCATTTTTTGAACCACGAGGTGTACGGATTAGATTTCTCTCAAAACACGAAAGTTGTAGAATGATACAAATTCTAGACATTAACATGAACGGAATCTTAATCTGATAAGTAATGAAGAAATTACGATAGCTCAAAGTTAGCTCGAATTAACGAATCGCGAAGAACCAAAACTTCCTATTTACTAACCCAAATCGATTCAGACCACCCGAATCACCAATCGATCACTCACATGAGTATAAATAAGCTAATATAATTCAATTTAAAACAAATTAAAGTACTGGGTATTACACATTCGTTATTTCTTTATATGAACAACCAAAGATCTCAATCAAATTTCTTCAAGCTGCCTACAGCTGGATCAACCGCTCTCCTCAATGATTTGAATGCACTTGCCACCTTCAATTAATGATGTGACTTTCTGGCCATAACAATTAATAACTTAAATGGAAATTTTCAAAAGCTACAATGGATTGCAAATGATCAGCTTGTGAAGGGAAGAAAAAGGAAACCCATTTAAAATAAAAAATATTAAAAATATTTCTTCCATGTAAAGCAATAGATTAGTGATGTTCTTATCATATTCCAAATTAATATTTTACATATTATACGACCTACGATGACATCTTACGAAACCCATAAACACAATGAATTGGTTGTGCGAACCTCGACACAGATACACACGAAAATCGGAGCAAATTAAGAACTTATATACCTTGTACACTCACAACAAAACCAACAAAGAAAAACTTATCGGTGCAAAAAGTGCACTTTTTCATGTTAGCAAATAACTTTTCTTTTCGAAGCACATCTAAAATTGATTTTAAATGCTTAATATAATCCTCCAAGGTTTTGCTATAAATCAAGATATCATCAAAGTAGACAACAACAAATCTGCCTATAAATGCACGCAAAACATGATTCATTAAACGCATGAAAGTGCTCGGTGCATTAGTTAGCCCAAAGGGCATCACTAACCACTCATATAAACCATGTTTGGTTTTAAAAGCAGTTTTCCATTCATCTCTTTCTTTCATTCTAATTTGATGATACCCGCTTTTTAAATCAATTTTAGAAAATACACAAGCCCCATGCAACTCATCCAACATATCATCTAAGTGAGGAATAGTATGGCGATACTTTATCGTTATATTGTTGATAGTTCGACAATCAACACACATTCTCCACGTCCCATCCTTCTTGGGCTCTAAAATCACTGGAACGGCGCAAGGACTTATGCTTTCTCTCACTTACCCTTTCTCCATCAGTTCAGATGCTTGCCTTTGTAGCTCATTCGTCTCATCTGAGTTGCTTTGATAGGCTGGTCTATTTGCAATGGTAGCGCCAGGTTCAAAATCAATTTGATGCTCAATCCCTTTAATCAGCGGTAATCCATGTGGCAACTCTTCGGGAAAGACATACGCATAATCCTGAAACAAAGAAACAATAGAACTAGGCAAAGACAAGTTAAGTTCATTAGTATTTAAATATGCCTCCTTGTACAAAAGTACAATCATTGGCTGACTTGAATACAACGTTTTTTTTAATTTCACTCACTTTAGCATAAAAGTTCTTTTCCTTTCTCTCTTTCTCATTTTTTCAATTTCACTATTTTTCTTTTTCTCTCTTTTTCTTTTTTTTCTTGCTCTCTTTCTTTTGGTCACTCTCCCTTTACAATTTTAATTGATCTTCATACACTTGCTTTGGTAACATGAGGACAAAAGTAATCGTCTTGTGATTGAGTTCAAAAGAATATTTGTTGGTGAATCCATCATGCTTCACCCGGCGATCAAATTTCCATGGTCGCCCTAACAATAGATGACCGACTTATATTGGTATGATGTGGCATAAAACCTCATCTTCGTACTTCCCAATATGAAACGCGACTAATGCTTGCTTGTTCACCTTGATCTCCCCACTATCATTCAACCATTGCAACTTATATGGTTTGGGATACTTAATAATAAGCAACCTTAGCTTCTCCACCATAATGGGAGTTGCAACATTCATACAACCTCCTCCGTCAATGATCACACTACACACTTTATTGTTCACGAGGCATCTAGTATGGAAGAGATTTTCTAGTTGTACTTCCTCATCTTCTTTATCTTACACACTAAGAGATTTTCTTGCAACCAACAAATCTCCTTCAGCCGCAAGCTTTTCTTCTTCATCCACATCTTCTAATAATGGCATATAATCAACATTGGACTCTTTGTCGGTCTCAATTTTGCCGTTGTCTCGAATCACCAGAGTTCTTTGATTGGGACATTGGTTCGCCTTGTGACCCCTACTTTAACACTTAAAATATTTAATATCATGATTTCGAGGTGTATTAGGATCAGGTTTACCTTGGTTTCCAAGGTTGGTCGTCCCTTGTTTGGGCTCGGTTTTGGGCTTTGACGAGGCTGATTTCTCCTCTTTCTTCCAAAGAGGATTTAATTTCCAAGAGGGTGTGGTTGGACTTTGGTTTTGGCGTAGGTTACCCCTCCTCTTGAGTTGATGCTCAATCTTAATCGCCATGTGCATCATATCGTCCAACTCAACATAATATTGTAATTCCACCATATTACCAATTTCTCGGTTCAATCCATTCAAAACCTTACCATAGTAGCCTCTCGATCTTCGTTTACATTTGCTTGGATCATGGCTACTTCCATCTTATTATAGTAACCTTCCACCTTATTATAGTAATCTTCCACACTGCGGTTGCCCTGCGTAAGCCTTTGTAACTTTCAGTATAGCTCCCGGTAGTAATGAGGTATGAATCGCTTTCTCATCACTGACTTCATATCTTCCCATTCTTAATAGGATGCTCTTTATTTCATCGTCTATTTAATACTAATTGGTCCCACCACATAATTGCATATTCAAAGAACTTAATGGTAGCAAGTTTCACCTTCTATATCTCGAAATAATTGTGGCAATCAAACACTAGCTCAACTTTCTTCTCCCATTAAAGATAAGCTTCGGGATCATTCTTTTCTTGAAATGACGGAATCTTCATCTTGATACTACCCATATTGTTATCTTCCCTGTTCCTACCTTCTCTATTCGTCCCAGAAGATCTCCTATTGGCTGCCACCGGGTTCCAATCTTCGTCATCTTCAAGCCCACCATCGTAGGATTCTTCATCCTCAACCCTCACTTCTTTAGGTTGGATTCGCCCTCTCCTACGAGCAGGAGCATTATTTGATTGCTCGATTTGTGTGTTTTCTATTCGGTCTATCCGCTCATGAACCATCTCCATCTCAGTTCTCAACATCTTCCTCATCTCTCCCAACAAAGTTTGCACCTGTAAGTTTGGAATGGCTGGTTGTCGACCCTCCTCCTCTTTTGAGGTCGATTCTTTGCTATTAGACATTGTTTATAACCTGTAAAATAGAATTAAGGACCTCACAAGCACTCCTTCGTGTGTTTCACTCAAAGAATGATTCATTCAATTCACTCTTGTATCACTCCACAATTATTGGTTTTTACCCTCTAATGATCTCACAGCTTATTTTAGATGTTTTAATTATAAAGCTTCAACTCCATGGTTATGAGATGAAACCTGGATCTGAACCCTTAAATCTTACTAATCGTATTTTTTACAGAGTTATGAACACTCTTAGCCCTCGTGCTCACCTATATAATTGTAAAGATAAAACGATTTTGTTAGAAACAAATCTTTTAAAATCTGATTTGGTATCCCTAGAACTATTATGTGGAAATATATTGCTCCTCCTTCTACTTGGCTTTTAGAAGTTGCTGCTCCCCCTAAGCCTTTAGAAAATAGAAGAAATTGTTCAGTTTAGCGATGGTGATGTTATTATAAAATTTTATAATAATAAAACAACTAGGTTATCAACTAGTTCTAGACATTCTTTTAAAACTTCTTTAGAAAAGTTTTATACTCCTTCGAATACTTTAGCTAATTCTTTTGCTCAGTCATCTAAACAAGGTGAATTTTATACTTCTGCTTCGTCAGTTGCGAATTCTACTACTAAAGTTAACAACCTTGTATTTGAAGGAATTATAAATTCTAAACAAGATATACCCCAAGGTGTTTATCATCCGGCTAGTTCTAGTGGAAAAGAAGAAGTTAATAAAAATGAACCGGATACTATATCAGAACTTGGTGGTATAAATGTAAACATAGCAAATTTAGGTATAAACACTAAATCCATAAATGTTGTTACTATTTAATAACCATTTGTATATGATAAAAATGAAACAAATAAGGAATATTTTCGAGAACAATATAATAGTTTTCGAAATTGGTTTTTTGATTATTATACTGATGATCAACAATAGATGTTCAAAGATTTATTTTATGAATATATAAATAAACATGAGCAAGTTATTCCTTTTGCTCATTGGTTCTATGAACCTATTACTAAAACTGAAATTGATTTACCATAAATAAACATTTTAGAAACTTTTTATAAAACACGGAAAGTCGATTATGGGGTGGTTAAAGCCAAACATCCGCCTCCTCAGCCTCAAACTTATAAAGTTTCTGATGATCAATATATAGAAGCTACTGTCCTTGCCCAACCTAGCGCCACTACTATATTAACTAATGAGCCTTGATAAAACAAAGTAATTATATTAATTTATTTTTACAAACTATCGGTGATCAATTAATCCGTATAGAACAAAGTGTTGATGAAATTCATAGTAATACTAAAACTAAACATAAAGAAAAGGTTTCTAAAAAGGTTGAAGTTTCTTCGTCTCTTTTAAAACCCATTATTGAATTATCTCAAGGTTTTTCACTTTGTAAATCTACTTTGAGTCAAGAAATTATTAATGCTTTAAAAGAAAAACTTGACCATATGAATACTGGAAAACAAGTTTTACCTATGACAAAAGATGAAGATTTTTCTGATATAAGATCTGAATTTTCAGATATTTCTAAATTTTAAAATGATTTCATGAAAATACAAGAAGTTAGTTATCCTCAAGGATCTTTTAGGCAAGTTCCTATGCCTCCAGGAAAATTTTATTATCCTAGGCCCACGCCTCAAGATATATTATTCGAAGAAGATGTTCATATTACCTTTTCAAATTTTAGTGCTAAAATTATTTATGAATGGACTATTGATGGTCTTTCTGAATATGTTGTATTAACACAATTAGATCGTATGAGAATGTATTCTATAGTTTGTAAAGCCGCAGACAATACTGATAAACAAATTATTGAATTTATAATTGCTGGCTTTTCTGGCCAACTTCGTTGTTGGTGGGATAATGTTTTAAATGAACATCAAAAAAATGAAATTTTAAATTCTGTTAAGATTGTTCAAACAGTTGTCACTACTAACTATCCTGATGGTTCTGGTGAAATTAAACAAAAGCCTACTTCTCAACAAAATGCTGTTTATGCAATTTTAAATAGTATAATTATATCTTTTATGGGAAGTCACCTAGAAGCTTTAGATAAAAGTAAAGATTTACTTATAAATTTAAAGTGTCCCACTTTAACACACTTTAGATGGTTTAAAGATACGTTTCTTTCAAAAATAACGATGCATCCCGATGCGAATGCAAACTTTTGGAAAGAAAAATTTATAGCTGGTCTTCTAACTTTATTTGCGCAGAAGGTTAAAGATAGAATTATTTGTAAACATGGTGGTGCTTCTATACCTTATTCCACTTATACTTATGGTAATTTAATAAGTGAATGTATACTAGAAGGTTTAGCCTTATGTAATGATATTAAATTAAAAGCTCAATTAAAAGCTCAAAACCTCACTAGTAGAAAAGAAATTGGTGAATTTTGTGACCAATTCATATTTGATTTAAAAATCCCCGGAAGACTTACACGTCATCCTTCTAAACCTAAGAAAAAGTATTCTAAACGAAAATCTAAAAGAAAAAGTTCCTCTACTTCTAAATCAACTTCTAAACCATCCACTTCTAAATCAAGTAAACGTCCTCCAAAACGTTCTTCTAATCCTAGTATTATTGTTTGTAAAAAGTGCGGTAAAACCGATCATTATGCTAGTAAATGTTGGACTAAAAAGAAGTTAAATGAAATCGCTGATGAAGGTTTGCGAAAACAACTTATAAATGTTCTATTAAATCCTTCAGACGAAGAACATGAAAGTTCTAATGATGAAAGTGATTGTCTTGAAATCGATGATATTGAGTCCTCATCGTCTGAAACTTCTAAATCAGAACATGAGTGTAGTTGTAATTCTCAAACATATTATTATAAAGCAATACTTGAAGCTAATGGTTTAAGTATTAATGTTTTTTCTAAAGATGAACAAAATATATAGTATTGATGGTATTGAAGATGCTGCTTTATAAAAAGAAAAATGATAGAATATTATCTCTTTACATTAAAAACTCAACAAGAAGAAAGTCCTTTACCTATAAGTGAACCATATTCTTTACAAAAGGTTCTTAATGATATCAAGGAAGCTAATACACCTGAAAGAGAATCCTCTCTTCCTGAATTAAAATCTGAAATTATTGTTTTGAAAATAGAAATCCAAGATATAAAAACTCGACTTTCAAATCTTGAGTCTTATAATAAATCTTTTCCAGCTTTATCTCCTTCTTCTGCAACTCCTAAAGACAAACAAAAAACAATTTTTTTTACAATTAATTGATATAGTAATCTATCAAAAATGGTATATTAATATAACTCTTGTTATAAATAAAAAATTTATATTAAAAAATGTAGCTCTTGCTGATATTGGAGCTGACATAAATTGTATTAGAGAAGGCTTAGTTCCTACTCAATATTTTGATAAAACTACTCAAACTCTTAGGTGATGTTTGGTTGATGTTTTGAATTAAGTTTTTAAGTTGAGTTTTTAAAATTTGGTGTTTAGTAGAATTTGGAAGTATGTTGAAAAGTAAATTTGGTTTTTGTTTGAGTTTTTTTCAATCAACTAAAAAATCTCATAAAAAAATTTCAAAAATCGTTACAATGGATCTTATTTTATAGATCTCGACGAGTAGGTTTTAAATATATATTTTTTATTTAATTTTGATTTTTGAATTTAAAATTATAGTGTTTTAAAAGTGTTTTTAGAGAGAGAAAGTAAAGTGAAATAAATTTTGAAAAGTGTAAAAGTAGAGTTGATTATGAGTTGAGTTTTTAAAATTTGAGAAAAAAAATAAAAATAGATACCTACCAAACAAGCCCTTAGTGTTGCAAATAGTTCTAAATTAAAAAATTAAATTTAAAATTTTTAATACCTATATTTGCAATCAAGGTTTGTGTGTACCTTCAACTTTTATATTAGTTAAAAATCTTTTGCAAAGAATTATATTAGGAACGCCTTTCCTAAGTCTTATTGAACCATTCTCGGTTACTTCTAAAGGAATTATTACAAAATTTGAAGATACGGATATTTTATTTGAATTCATAACTCCTCAAACTAAGGAAATAAATGAAATGAAAGAACATTTATTTTTCAAAGAAAAACAGATAAATTTTATGAAAAAAGATGTTCAAGTTTTAACTATTTCTTCTCAATTAAATTCTTCTATTGTAAAAACTAATATAGAACAAATTTCTAAATTAATAGGTGATGAACTTTGTAATGAACATCCTAATGCTTTTTGGGATAGAAAACAACACATAGTTCCTCTCCCTTATGAAAAAGATTTTTCTAAAAATAAAATTCCTACTAAAACTCGTCCAGCTCAAATGAACGCTCAACTTCTTGAATATTATAAAAATGAGATTCAATCTCTTCTTGATAAAAAAGTTATTAAAAAAAGTTATTCTACTTGGAGCTATACTACATTTTATGTTAACAAAGCATCTGAAATTGAGCGTTGTGCACCAAGACTTGTTATAAATTATAAGCCTTTAAATAAAGCTCTCCAATGGATCAGATATCCTCTTCCAAATAAAAAATATCTCTTAGCAAGTGTTCAAGCTGCAAAAATATTTTCGAAATTTGATTTAAAATGTGGATATTGGCAGATTCAAATTGTAGAAAAAAGATAAGTATAAAACAATGTTTGCAGTCCCCTTTGGACATTTTGAATAGAATGTTATGCCATTTGGTCTTAAAAATGCCCCTTATGAATTTCAAAATATTTTGAATGATATTTTTAATCCTTATACTACTTTAACTATAGTTTACATCGATGATATACTTGTTTTTTCACAAAACATTGATCAGCATTTTAAACATTTAAATATACTAATTAATATTATTAAAAAGGTTGGTTTAGTTCTTTGAGCCAAGAAAATGGTTTTATTTCAAACAAAAATTAAATTTCTTGGACACGATATATCGAATGGTGAAATTATACCTATAAATCATTCTATAGATTTTGCGGATAAATTCCCTGATATAATTACTGATAAAACCCAATTACAAAGGTTTTTGGGTAGTGTAAATTATATAGTTGATCATTATAAAAATCTTGCTATAAATTGTGCTCCTTTATATGAACGCCTTCATAAAAACCCTCCTCCTTGGGGAGAAAGGAATACTAAAGCAGTAAAGATTATAAAGTCTAAAGTTAAACAGTTGCCTTGTTTGTCAATGGTTTCCCCTTATAGCTTTAAAATCATCGAAACTGATGCCTTTGATATAGGGTATGGAGGAATTCTAAAGCAAATTTTTTTAAAAAATTCTAAAGAGATTATTTCTAGATTTACATTTGAAAAATGGAATCCTGCACAACTAAATTTTTCTACTATAAAGAAAGAAATTATTTCTATAGTATGTTGTATTTCTAAATTCCAGGTTGATCTTTTAAACCAAGAGTTTCTCTTGCGAATCGATTGTAAAGCTGCTAAAGATGTATTAGAAAAAGATGTTACAAACATTTCTTCCAAACAAATCTTTGCTAGATGGCAAGTTATATTATCTGTATTTGATTTTAAAATTGAGTTTATAAAAGGACACTCTAATTCTCTACTATACTTTCTAACTCGTGAATTCTTGACAGGTTCTAAACTATGAATCCCTTACAGCAGGGAGGAAGAGGCCGTGGTCGCGACAAACAGACCACTATTGATTTTAAATCCTCTTTAAAATAAGCCACTTTTAATCAAGGATCTTCTTCTAGAAATCCTAGTGGTTCTAACTCTCCACAAGGCTCACAAGCTGGGTCTTTTGTAAATGTGCTGAACACTCCAGCACCCCCTCCTTCTAAAAAATCTTTTCAATATTTCATTATATTTCTGAAAGAAAGTGATAAGAGGTGTTTCTCTAATCCTATACACCTTGCCAAACAATATTTCGAGCATGACCAGGAATTTCCTATTATAAATGAGAAAATAATGGATTATTATGAGGCAATTTTAACAGAAACCTACTCTTGTAAAATCACCCACATCAATAAAAACCCAGGAGTACGTGGTAAACAAGCTGAGATACAATTCTCAAAATATTTTATAGTTGAAGTCCTTGGCTTCAGGACTGGGGTGTAAACCTGAGTAGCACTCGGATGCTACCTTTATATGGAAAAGCTTATACCTACTGGTATTATATAGAAGCCTGGTATAAAGCTTTCTTTTATCAAAATTCTTATAATACTCATACTTGGTGGTTTCGTTTGGAAGCTCTCTAAGAGCCCTTAGTGGATCTAAAGAACCTTCCTCACTGGTTTTATAATTGGTTCCTCAAGTTTGGGCCTGAGCAAGATTTCTTTCATGAGAAAATTAAACCACTTTTTAAAGAGTACAAAACCGTTCACCCTAAACATTTGAATGAAACCCAACCCATTCGAAATGCTATCTTTTTGCGTTTTCTGGGTCATTATTCTATTCCTTGGATCTTCTAGTGGACTTACGCCATTGGAAATAACTAAAATCTTTTTATTCTTGCTCGAGACCTATTTTATAAATGGTGGCCAAAATATGAGTTCGATGAACTTCTTCCTCAAATGGTCAAAGATATCAGCACTTATAAAGAGTATAATCTTTATGTCCACCAAGAAGAAAAAATGAAAAATACAGAGGCATTTATGCACCAAGAGTTCAAGACCCCGTCGGTTGCCTCTATTAAACAAAAGTTCTCCAATGCTACGCCGGAGGAAATAAAAAAGAAAATGGTAAAAGCCTTTATTTCTCAACTAGGCTTTTTGGATGATGATGGTATGTCTGTAAATTCTTCTAAAGCACCTTCCATTAATCTGGATGATTTTGAAGAGTATGACTATAATGACAATGAAGATATGGAACAGCATATGGGACTCTCTTGGGTAGACCAAATAGAGGCGATGGATAAAATCACAATTTTGAAAAAAAGAGAAAATGGAGAAAACAAACAAAGGGACAGATAATATAGATGATGGTCCCACTTATGGTCGTGCTACACCATATAATGCCCCATATAATGGATGATGAAAAGATAACAAGTATAGCTGTAAAGGAAGGAAAGGAGTAAAGGCATGTGGCCGACAAGATAAAAAGAAAAGTAGAAAAAACGCTCCACCGACACCTGAAAACAAAACCAAAAGTTATTTTCTTTATATGTACGCACTTATGTCATCATCAGATTTCTAAATGTTTTGAATCCATTTAATTTTCTTCGTTTATAAATAGATTGTTTAGAGATAGTGAAGGTACCGGTTTTTGTAATGGTTTCCTTTTGTAAACCTCTCCTTCTGTAAACCTTTTTATTATTCAATAATAATTTAAAATTTGATCTATATTTTACCTCCGCTTTTTTTCCTTTATTTTATTTTAAATTCCTCTTGTTCCCCATTTTGGTAAAAATAGTACAAAAATTTCAAAATTCGTTGCTATTTCTTTTTGGATTCGAATTCTAAAGGGTCCAAGGATTCCAAAATTCACTTTTCCACGAAACTAAATTTTTGCACCTATTTCGCGTTCTTTTGCACCTAAAGAAACGAGGGTTGAGGATGAATTTTATGATTGTGGGTTTGAAGATGATGATGATTGGAACCTGGTGGCTGTCAATAAGAGATATGTTGGGTGGAATAGAGAATGTAGTAACATGAAAGATAATAACATGGGTAGTATCAAGATGAAGATTCTATTGTTTCAAGGGAAGAATGATCTCGAAGCTTATCTTGAATGGGAGAAGAAAGTTGAGCTAGTATTTGATTGTCACAATTATTCTAAGATAAAGAAGGTGAAACTTGTTGCCATTGAGTTCTCTAGATATGCAATTGTGTGGTAGGACCAATTAGTATAAACAAATGAAGAAATAAAGAGTGTCCTATTGAGACATGGGAAGATATGAAGACAGTGATGAGAAAGCGATTCGTACCTAGCCATTACTACCGCGAGCTGTACCAAAAGTTACAAAGGCTTACGCAGGGCAACCGCGGTGTGGAAGATTATATAAGGAGATGGAAGTAGCCATGATCCGAGTAAACGTAGACGGAGATCGAGAGGCTACTATGGTAAGGTTTTTGAATGAGTTGAATCTGGAAATTGGTAATGTAGTGGAATTACAACATTATGTTAAGTTGGAAGATATGGTGCACATGGCAATCAAGATTGAGCATCAACTCAAAAGGAGGGGTAGCCTACACCAAAACCAAAGTCCAACCACACCCTCTTGGAAATCAAGTCCCTTTTGGAAGAAATAGGAGAAATCAGTCGCGTCAAAGCCCAAAACCGAGCCCAAATAAAAGACAACTAGCCTTGGAAACCAAGGTAAACTTGATCCTAATACACCTCAAAATCATGATATTAAATGTTTTAAGTGTCAAGGTAGGGGTCATAAGGGCGAACCAATGTCCCAATCAAAGAGCTATGGTGATTCAAGACAACGGCGAAATTGAGACTGACAAATAGTCCAATGTTGATTCTATGCCATTATTAGAAGATGTGGATGAAAAAGAAGAGCTTGCAGCTGAAGGAGATTTGTTGGTTGCAAGAAAATCTCTTAGTGTGCGAGCTAAAGAAGATGAGGAAGTATAACGAGAAAATCTCTTCCATACTAGATGCCTTGTGAACAACAAGGTGTGTAATGTGATCATTGATGGAGAAAGTTGTAGGAATGTTGCAACTACCATTATGGTGGAGAAGTTAGGGCTGCCTATTATTAAGCATCCCAAGCCATATAAGTTTCAATGGTTGAATGACAGTGGGGAAATTAAGGTAAACAAGCAAGTATTAGTCGCGTTTCGTATTGGGAAGTATGAAAACGAGGTTTTATGTGATGTCGTACCAATGCAAGCCGGTCATCTATTGTTAGGGCGACCATGGCAATTTGATCACTGGGTGAAGCATGATAGATTCACCAACAAATATTTTTTTTAGCTCAATCACAAGACGATTACTCTTGTCCCCATGTTACAGAAGCAAGTGTATGAAGATCAATTAACATTGCAAAGGGAGAGTGACCAAAAGAAAGAGAGCGAGAAAAAAAGAGAATGAGAGGAAAAGAAAAGGAGTGAAATTGAAAAAAATGAGAGAGAGAAAGTAAAAGAACTTTTATGCTAGAGCGAGTAAAATTAAAAGAGCGTTGTATTCAAGTTAGCCAATGATTGTACTTTTATACTCCAATTTATTTAATTTTTTATCATCTTCTAAAAGTGACACTAACCCCCCCCCCCCTCCCCCGATCTAACAATTACTGACACTTAACCCCCAAAGTTGGCTGATATGTTAAAACATTAACACGATGGTTGCATGTGCCTTTCACGTGGGCACCAATGGACAAAAATACACCAATCTATCCATTTAAACATAAATTTTTCAAATTACCCTCACCTATTTTATAAAACACCCACTATGTAGTTGAACATGAAAGAGGATTAACGGGTGTTTTTATAAAACAAATTAGGGTAATTCAAAACATTTATGTTTAAATTGATAGATTGGTGTATTTTTGTCCATTGGTGCTCACATGAGAGGCACATGCAGCCATTTCGTTAGTGTTTTAATAGATATGTCAACTTTGAGGGTTAAGTTTCAGTAACAGTCAGATCAGGGAGATTTAGTGTCACTTTTAGAAGACCGGGGGGGGGGGGGGGGGATATTGCCAAAAAGTGATTGTTTGAGGGGGTTTAGTGTTTTTTACCCAAGTTTGTAGAAGGCCATTTATGTAATTTTGGGGATTAAGTGATTACATCTAATAGTTTAGGGGCGTTTAGTGTCACTTTTGGAATCTTGGATTCTGATTATATCACTTTACCTAAATCAACAGGAAATTTATTTGTAGAGTTACATTTTGTGGACCCTTTAATACAATTACACTAATTTAGGTAAACTGATATAACGAATATTGCTTCTCAAATTAATAAATTAATGTCGGGTGTATTTGTAAAGTAATATTTATTTTGTGGGTTTAGTATTTATCTTAATAGTTATCATCCTCTCTCTAAATGTATTATTAATCTCTTTCTTAGTGGTGTTTGTTTGGAACTAGGCTGAACTTAATTTTGTACACCCCTTTTTATCGGAGTTATTTTAACTTTCATTTCTCACCACACACTATTTAATGAAATTAAGTGTTTTATCAAGATAGTTAAAACCTTTTAAATTTAAATTCATTTAAATTTCTAAATTAACAACACAACTCATTAAATAAAATAAGAATTATAAAGAAAAGGGCACATTTATTTATTTATTTTTAAGAAAAGGCACTCGTTTCTTTTTATTTAAAAACAAAAACTTAAGTTTTATAATTTGTTTTTAATACAAGCCATGGTAAAGATCAAGTGTTCGAAGGGAGATGTTATGGATGTTGTGCCCATTGGAACATGGGTCGGGCGCAGGGCACCAACTGGGCCCCCGGTTCGCACACATAGTAACAATATTGTACCCAACTTAGACAACTTGGGGTCACAGATGTGAGATTTTATCTTAAAAGGCGTCGTTATTATGCAGTGACACCTCTCCATTTATATACCTATGTTGAATTATACAATTTTTTCATGTGGGATCAATGATTTAAGCCAATCATTCTCAACAATGGACGCCTAGGGTGAGGAGTGACTTGGTGACCACAATAGTGGTTCTCCTCTTCAAGAGGATGGTTGCATCTGTTTCCGAAGTCATTCTCATCAACTTGCACTGGGTTGTTTAAAGAACGCGTCATTCTTATTTCGATATACCGGGTTCTTATTTCGTAAATCGTGTAAATAAGGGGCCGGATTCTGAAGAATCTTCTGTTGCATGATATTTGATGTCACATAGAGGAAAACCGATCGATGTGACTCCCACCTACGTTTTCAGTCATCTTATACTAATACGAAAAATATCATATTGTTTCTATAAAATTTATCACTTCACATGTATAATCAGGCAGTGTCGTATTGCCCAATAAAATCCGAATCGTATATAATTTCAAAAAGCATTATCCAATATATTATTATATCATATTTGGGTGTAGGTAAAAATCACTCGCATTCATTAAGACCCAATATGAACCAACTTGTTGTCCGGTCTATTTATGACTAAACAAACGAGTTTTAAAAGGGTTGGGGTTTCCCAAATGATTAAAGTGGGTTAAGTATCAAGTCCCGGTGTTCACAACATGTCCCCTCAAACACTCGATTTTGACCATTGTTTGTACTAAAAATAAAATGCGGACCATAAGTTATTTTGTAGAAAGAAAAAAAAAGGTGCCTTTTCTTGAAAACAAAAGTCCGTGCCTTTTCTTTTAAAAACAGAAAGTGACTTTTCTTTTTAATTGATAAATTAACAATTAAGGCAATGAATGTGGAGGAGAACAACACTAATAAAACCCAAGCATTTGTATTTTTCACTTTATGTTGGCGCTGAATATCTTAGTGTGTGCTCTATCCGAAATGTTACTCTACACCTTGAAATTGATAAATCTCATTCATTTTTGGAATGCAATTGATGTATCAGATATCACCATAATAAGTAAGTAAAATTGTTGACCATTGATTAGATTGGAATCAACTTTTTCTTATAAATTAAGCACATAAGTCTAAGCCAATCTGAATTTGTGATAGGGATACATATAAATACATAATATTTTACATTCATAAGATAACAATCTTGAAAAATCTAACTAACGCAAAATAATCTATAAGGTCACTTCTGTTGTATATATATACTAGTTGTGAATGATATAATTAATTTGAAGTATGTAGCTTAAGTTGGAGAGGCTCGTAAATTTGGCTCGGACATCCTTGACTCAAGCCTTGTGGACTACATATATTATAAAAGGTCTTTTATAAGGGAAATGATATAATAAATTTAGAATATGTAGCTCAAGTGGGAGAGGTTTAAGCCTCGTTATTTGATAAGGGCCTTGGGCCTTTGGACTATTTGGAAAAAATCCAATATTTTTGCTATTTAAATATTTTAATTATTTAATTAATATTCTGTTTATTAATTAGAGACAAATGTTTTGACCAAGTCTTTTGGAAATGATGGTTGTTAAGCATAATGTGTGATTCACGATTATCCAACATTAAGTTTATTATCATATTTTAATCTTAAGTGTTCACTTCAAGTGTTTTTTAGGATCTTAGTTGATCGACACACAGAAAGAAAAACTTCTAAGATAGTAAGTTGTATAAATAAAACTTGATATGAACATCAACAATATTGGTCTAAATATTATACCATAAGTAATATGTTTTTATACTATGCAGGTTTAATTAAGACATGCAGTTAATATATGTGGTAAAAATTACTATGGTGTTGGATAGGTAACACTCAAAAGCAAGTTGGCCAAAGCTCATTATATGTCGCATAACAGTTCTCCATTTCAATTTGGGACTAACTATATAATTGTACTTTGGCGGTACAAAATGTACAAATGTTCTCCGTTTCGGATCTAAATGTAAAAGTATACTCTGTTTTGGGCTTTAGCCTAGAAAAAAATTATTTGAAAAACCCACCGCACTTGTAAGAAAAAAAAATAGGAACTTAGTATAAACCCACTCATTTGCTATGTTTTACCCTAACCCTCTAAAGATTCCTTGGTCCGCCCCTGCTTTGCTTACTGCACAATATATGTCATTTAGACTATTTTACCAATGTGAAAAAGGAAAATTTCTCTCCAAATCAATTATTTCTTAACTTTGTTTCACTTGGATCAAGTCAAATAACAAACATCAATAAGAAAGTTATACCTTTCGCACCATATAAATAATAATCCCAACACTATGCAATATACTTCATAAAAAAAAGTCTTTGAATTAAAATATTTTTACAACGTTAAATTAATAAATAACATAGAATTCATACATGTTACATTGTTCAATCAGAATTATGACATGCATGTAGTACTCTAACCTAGGTTTCTTGTACTTATTCAATGAGGATTCATACATGTTACATTGTTATATGATAAATGAGCCCTTTTATATAGGCGTACAGAGGCATAATTTAACTATGATTAAAACTGTGCTAGATAACTATACTAGTGCATTTACAGTATTTATCTATGAATATTATGTTGTCTTATGTTAGAATTGTTCTTCCTTGATTATAGGAGTCCTTATCATTTGTACTTGGCTCATCTTTAGTATTCTTTCAATCCAATTCCGTATAGGGTATAGTTTAAGGGCTAAACAACATAATTTTTTCATGAAACTTGGTGGAGATGATATCTCTAATGAATAGATTATCTTTACAAATTTTTATCCAGAGATTTAAACCTGCAATGAGTGTAATAAAATTCGGATATATGTTTTCGATAATTTTTGTCCGTTGAAATTTTAGATAATTATTTTACCCACTTCTAAATTGTGGGGTAATTAGTAAAAATGACCCCTAAAGTTTAATCCAAATCCCTCGCTCATCTCTAAAGTTTAATTTTCAGTTGAAGCACCTTAAAGTTTCTAATTTTCTCTCACTCGGTCAAAACTGGACGCCTATTAAAAAGATGGATGAAAAACGCGCATGATTATCACAAGCCACTTTTTTAAGGGGCATTTTTGGATGTTTCAACCGAAATTAAAAACTTTGAGGATGCTTTAACCGAAATTAAAAACTTTAAGGATATTTAAACCGAAATTATAAATTTTAAGAATGCTTCAACCAAAATTAGAAACTTTAAGGATGGTTCAACTGAAAATTAAACTTTAGGGACGACCGAGGGATTTTGGTCAAATTTTAAGGGTCATTTTTGCTAATTATCATAAATTATTAAGAATAAAATTAAGTGTGAAGAAAAAGAAAAAGGAAATTATTTGTGAAGAAGCGTGTAGGTAGCAAGGCGGAGACTATGCCCCTGATTGGTTCAAAACTAAAAATCTAGGATTTTAGTTTTCTACCAAAATATCAACTTTACTTCATACTTTCTAAAATCCACTTCAGTTTACTTTCCCTCTAACAAAATTTTTAAGACACCAAAACTTGAATCCAAAAATTAAAATATATATTTGAAACCCACCCATCCAGATTTAAAAAATAAAATCCATTGTGACTATTTTTTGAATTTGTAAAAAAAAATCTAACAAAAACCAAATTCACTTTTACACCAACTTTCACACTTTCCAAAAACTCTTAAGTCAAAAACTCAACTAAAAATCTCAACCAAACAGGCTCTCTCAGTCGTTGGTTTTCATTATATGCATATTGATTTCTAGCTAGCATTGACCAAGGCTAAGACTAGCACCGTAAAGGTTGGAGTAGATGACTAAGCCAAATAATAGTAGAGTAGAGTAAGACTAAGACTTGTAGTGGTAAATTGTCATATTTTCTAGCTGACCATGACTAAAGACTAAGACTAGTAGTGTGTTGTTATTAACTTATTCTTATTTGTTTGTTTTTGAAATTGATACTATTTTGGAGCTCATATCTAACTTCTTTTTTTAGCATGGTAAGTAATTATATTTTTATTTTTTATATCGCAACAAAACATAGGTATAATATCTACAATTATTTTAATTAAGAAATTATGTTATGTTTATGCAATAGCTTAAATTTCGTTTGGAGATAGAATCTTCTAGCAATCTTAATATAGGCTTGCAATAAATGTATTCATAATATACAATAATTTTAAGCCTGTATGAAATGTAGAGAAACAATTTTATATATTATGCTTTTACCTCTATTATTATTTTTGAAAATTATTGATGAGACGAGACATGCAACTTAAAGGTTAAAAATAATGGTGCTGATAAAAGCACCCTTAAAAAATAGAATTGGTACCTATTAAAAATTTCCACCCTTAGTAACATTGCCCTTGAAGTAGCCTAGCAAGTTGTGAATTAGGTCGCCTTTTTAAATCCCATACATTGTTTGCAAGCTTTGCTTCATTGAATTCATTAATTTATCAAACCCTAGATCCCATAACATTTACTCTTACACATCTGCCTCCATGATTCCGGTGGATATTTTTCCCGTTAGATGACAAGCCCACCAAATATTAGCCATAGGTGAATTCAGGTCATCGCAAAGTTCGATCAAAAATTTGAAAATGCCCATAAAGTATGACGGAAGGGCTTGAATTAATCACATAAGTCTAAGTCAATCTTAATTTGCGATAGGGATACATATAAATACTTAATTTTTTACATTCATAAGATAACAATCTTGAAAATTCTATTTTATTGTTTTAGGCAAAATAATCTATAAGGTCACTTTTGTTGTATATATACTAGTTGTGAATGATATAATTAATTTGAAATATGTAGCTCGAGTTGGAGAGGCTCAAAAATTTGGCTCGGGGGTTCAACCCTTGTGAGCTACATTTATTATAAAGAATCTTTGATTGGGGGGAATGATATAATTAATTTGGAGTATGTATCCCAAGTGGGAAAGGTTCGAAAATTTGACTTGGGCATCCTTTGTTTAATCCTTGTGAGCTACATCTATATTATAAAATATCAAGTTTGGTCAAATTTATTCTCAAAATGTATAAGAATCTAATGGTTAAAAATATACATGTTATGGTGTGCATTAACTCTATAACATTGGATGAGTTTTATACACACATCAAGATGACACATTAAAGTTAAAACACTCATACCAATAAT
The DNA here is from genome assembly GCA_021464415.1 of Lonicera japonica. Classification (NCBI taxonomy): domain Eukaryota; kingdom Viridiplantae; phylum Streptophyta; class Magnoliopsida; order Dipsacales; family Caprifoliaceae; genus Lonicera; species Lonicera japonica. Next base: position 8,560,890 of record CM038471.1, on the reverse strand, counting down.
ATACACGCAATAAATTCTCATAAACTAATAATTTTTTCTATATTAAAAATGTCATAACTTAAAATAAAAAACCTAAAATTTAATAACAATTTAATATTTAAAATCTACTAATAAAGATCAATTAAATAAGATCCATCATGACTATAGGATTACGTAGAAAAATTAAAAATTATTGAGTAACATTTACCATCAATAATTAAACAAAGTAAACTCTAACACACCAATAATTTTTTTACATTAAAAATGCCATAACTTAAAATAAAAAAAAATCAAAATTTAATATTTAAACTTTACTAATCAAGAAATTTAATAAAAATTTAATATTTAAATATAATAATCAAGACCAATTAAAAAATATTCATCTTAAAATAAAAATAATTAATATTTTAAAATTTAATATTTAAACTTTACTAATCAAGAAATTTAATAAAAATTTAATATTTAAATATACTAATCAAGATCAATTAAAAAATATTCATCTTAAAATTAAATAAAATTCATCATGATTATAGAATTATGTAAAAATAAATAAAAATTATTGAGTAACATTTACCACCAATAATATACACAAAGTAAACTCTCAGGCATCGATAATTTTTTCGGACAATTAAAAACAAAGTCTTATTGTTGAAAGATTTTCACACTAAAGCCAAGGAATATTTTTTTTGTAAATGAAGGGCCTATTTTTCATTTTATTGATAAGATGACATGTGTCTTTTTTTTTTTTCATTGCAAAATGACATCCCAACCTTTAAAATAAACTAAAAAATATCAATATGCATTAAAATATGAACTATGAAATCCATATTTCACTTCAATATGAACTTTGCAGTCCATATTTCTAGTGCAAGGTTCGTATTGCAGTCTATATTTTACTGCAATATGAACTTTACAGTCTATATTTTTTGTGCAAAGTTTATATTGTAGTCTATATTTCACTGCAATATGAACTTTGCAGTTTATATTTCACTGTAATATAAACTTTACAGTCCATATTTTTTGTGCAAATTTCATATTGCAATCCATGTTTTACTGCAACATGAACTTTGCAGTTCATATTTTTGGTGCAGAGTTCATATTGTAGTCCATATTTCACTGCAAAGTTTAAATTACGGTATAAATTTATGTGCATAATTTCTCTGTTTCACTGCAATATAAACTTTGCAATCCATATTTTATTGCAATATGAACTTTGCGGTCTATATATTTTGGTGCAAAGTTCATATTGCACTCCATATTTTCCTGCAATATGAACTTTGCAGTTCATATTTTTGGTGCAAAGTTCATATTGCAGCAATAAGAACTTTGTAGTCCATATTTTTGGTTTAAAACCTAAAAGGGTATGATTGGAACTTGATAAAAATAAGGAGGGGGTAATTTAGGTAATGGATAACATGTTTTTTACTAATTAAACAATATTTAAATCTAGAAATTAGGTAGAAGGGCTTATTATACATTGATTTTTACCAAAAATCCAATGAATAATATTTTTTTGAATGAAGGGCCTATTTTTAATTGGTAATTTGAATGAAGGGCCTATTTTTAATTGATAATTAGTGTAAGAGGCCTATTTTGTTTTATATTTTAAATGAATGTATTTGAATAAATTTAAATATCATTTAATTAATAAAAACATGTTATGTATTACCTAAATTACCCCTTTTTATGAAATTTTCACAAAAAATATGGACTGCAAAGTTCATATTGCAATAAAATATGAACTGCAAAGTTCATATTGCAGTGAAATATGTACTGCAATATGAACTTTGCACTAAAAATATGGACTGCAAAGTTCACATTGCAGTAAAATATGGACTGCAATATGAACTTTGCACTAAAAAGATCGACTGCAAAGTTCACATTGCAGTGAAATATGGACTGCAAAGTTCATATTGCAGTGAAATATAGACTGCAAAGTTCATATTGCAGTCCATATTTTAATGCATATTGATATTTTTTTAGTTTATTTTAAGGGTTGGGATGTCATTTTATAATGAAAAAAAAAGACACATATCATATTATCAATAAAATAAAAAATAGGCCCTTTATTTAAAAAAAAATTATTCCTTGGCCTTAGTGTGAAAATCTTTCTCTAATAAGCCCTTTTTTTTAATTGCCCCTATTTAAATTTATTCAAATACCTTAAATTAAAATATAAAACAAAATAGGCCTCTTATACCAATAACCAATTAAAAATAGGCCCTTCATTCAAAAAAAACATTATTCATCGGATTTTTGGTAAAAATCAATGTATAATAAGACCTTCTACCTAATTTCTAGTAATTTTTTTACATTAAAATTGCCATTACTTCAAATAAAAAAATTTAAAATTTTATATATAAACTTTACTAATCAAGAAATTTAATATTTAAATATACTACTCAAGACCAATCAAACAATATTAATCTTAAAATAAAATATTTAATATTTAAAATATACAAACCAAGAAATTTAATAAAAATTTAATATTTAAATATACTAATCAGGATCAATAAAACAAAATCCATCATGACTACAGAATTATGAATTTAGTATTTAAATCCTCTAATCAAGATTAACTAAACAAGATCCATCATGACAATAGAATTATGTAAAAAAAAATAAGAAAAATTATTGAGTAACATTTAACACCAATAATATACACACAATAAACTTTCACGCACCAATCATTTTCTACATTAAAAATGTCATATCTTAAAATAAAAAATAAAAAATTTAATATTTAAAATCTACTAATTAAGATTAATTAAACGAGATCCATCAAGACTAAATAATTATGTAACAAAAATAATAAAAATTGTTGACTAACATTTAAAGACGTACTTTATGTGTTTATACATTATTGGTCATTTAAATATGTCGTTTTTAGAAGTATTCACAATATAACAGTAAAATTTTTGAACTATTTTCAAATCATACTTGTGAGCTACATTTATTATAAGGGGTATTTGATAAGGGCCTTGGGCCTGTGGGCTTTGGGGAAAAAATTCAATATTTTTGCTATTAAAATATTTTAATTATTTAATTAATATTTTGTTTATTAATTAGAGACAAATGTTTTGACCAAGTCTTTTGGGGATGATGGTTGTTACACATAACACGTGATACACGATTATCCAACATTAAGTTTATTATCATATTTTAACCTTAAGTGTTCACTTCAAGTGTTTTTTAGTATCTTGGTTGATCGAAACGCATGAAGGACTTCTAAGATAGTAAATTGTATAAATAACACTTGATATATATGTACATAAACAATATTGGTCTAAATATTATAGCATAAGTAATATGCTTTTATACTATGCAGGTTTAATTAAGACAGTTAATATCTGCGGTATAAATTATGCGTTGCATAATAGTTCTCCATTTCAAATTGGGATGAACTACATAATTGTGCTTTGAGAGTACCAGATGTATAATTGTTCTCCGTTGCGGATCTAAATATAAAAGTATACTCTGTTTTGGAACCAATCATAAAGTGCTAATGGGGAGTTTTATCCGTTCACCTCTTCTTCTTTTTTATGTCTTTGCTTCGTTGGCGAATCTAAAGGGAGACAGGGGGGGCTTTAGCCTAGATTTTTTTTGAAAAACTCACCGGCACTTGTGAAGAAAAAATAAGTTAGTATAAGACTACAAGTCCACTCATTTGCTAAGTTTTGGCTCAACCCTCAAAAAATTCCTGAATCCGCCCCTGCTTTGCATTATGCACCCTGTATGTTATTTAGATTGTTTTAACCATGTGAAAAAGAAAAAAAAAATATCTCTAATTCTTTCTCCCCTCGAGTAGAAGATAATATGAATTGCATTATAATTGATACATCAATTAATACTTTACTTTTATTCACTTGGATCGAGTCAAATAACAAACATCAATAAGAAAGTTGTACCTTTCGTAGTTCGTACCATATAAATAATAATCCCAACACTATGCATTATACTTCATGAATAAAGTCTTTGAACTAAAATATTCTTACAACGTCAAATTAATAAATAACATAGAATTCAAACAGGTTACATTGTTCAATCAGAATGATGACATGCATGTAGTACTCTAACCTAGGTTTCTTGTACTTCTTCAATGAGGATTCATACATGTTACATTATTACATGTAAATGAGCCCCTTTATATAGGCGTACAGAGGCATAATTTAACTGCGATTGAAATTGTGCAAGATAACTGTACTAGTGCATTTACAGTATTTATCTTCTATTTATCTATGAATATTACGTTGTCTTCTGTTAGGATTGTTCTTGATTGTAGGAGTCCATTATCATTTGTACTTGGCCCATCTTTAGTATTCTTTCGATCCAATTCCATATAGGGTATAGTTTGAGGGCAAAACAACATGATTTTTTCATGAAATTTGGTGGAGATGATATCTCTAACGAGTAGATTATCTTTACAAATTTTTATCCAGAGATTTAAACCTGCAATGAGTGTAATAAAATTCTGATATATGTTTTCGATAATTTTTGTCCGTTGAAATTTTGGATAATTATTTTACCCACTTCTAAATTGTGAAGAAGAAAATTAATTGTGAAGAAAAAGAAAAAAGGAAATTATTTGTGAAGAAGCGTGAAGGTAGCTAGGCTGAGACATCTAGCTACCAATGACTAAGGCCAAGACTAGGACTAAAACTAAGACTAGTCTGGTAAATTGTCATATTTTCTAGCTGACCATGAGTAAAGACTAAGACTAAGACTAAGACTAGTCGTGGTAAATTGTCATATTTTCTAGCTGACCATGAGTAAAGACTACGACTAGTAGTGTGTTGTTCTTAACTTGTTCTTATTTGTTTGTTTTTGAAATTGATATTATTTTGGAGCTCATATCTAACTTTTTTTTAGCATGGTAAGTAATTATATTTTTATTTTTTCTATATATCATATCGCAACAAAACATAGGCATAATATATACAATTATTTTAATTAAGAAATTATGTAATGTTTTGCCATACGCAATAGCTTAAATTTCATTTGGAAATAGAATCTTCTAGCAATCTTAACATAGGCTTGCAATAAACATAGTCATAATATACAATTATTTTAAGCGTGTACGAAATTTAGAGAAGCGATTTTATTATGCATTTACCCCTATTATTATGTTTTAAAAAATGCTATTAATGAGACGAGACATGCGACTTAATGGTTCAAAATAAGACCCTTTACTATTGAATTAATAATAAGTTTATTTTTTATTTTGGGTAATTATATTAGTACTCTACAAATGTACTCTAACACTCCAAAATTATTTTTAGCGACATTTTATATAAATCTTTTGGAATTTCCTTTGTAATTAAAAATTATTTTAAATTTTTATAGCACTTTTTAAAAAAAAGTAATATTATTGCTTTTTATTTTTTTAATTTTAAATTATATATACAAGTACATTTGCATTGTATGTGCGTCAATTTTTAATGGTAAAATTGTTCAAACACGTATGTCCATAATAAAAAAGTACAACACAAGTGGCATATCACACCCAAAAAAAAAAAGTGGCATATCACACCAAATATTATATAGCGATCTAGTTCCATTCTCATGCGTGCTCCTAATGGGGCACATAAAAAATCTACGCGTGAGGTATACTCTCAGGTCAGAGAAATAAAGACTAGGGTCAAAATTAGCAAAATACTAACCAAATAGTCTGGGCTCACTAAGTGTGTAATATATAAAATCAAAGCGGAATAATAAACACACATCAAGCTAAATAAAAAAAAATATACCAAAAATACTTTTCCAATTTTAATTATTCAGAAACCTTAGTAAATCATGATGTACTTTTCCAATTTTAATAATTCCGAAACTTTAATAAACCATTATGTAATTTGAGAAGAATTTTTATACCTGAACTTCCAGAATTTTAAGATGGTTGAATTTGATGACAAATTTTACTTTAATGGTGTATACTTTTAGCCCCCGAACATAATGTCTCAAATACGTTCAAAATTTTGAAAACTGAAATCTAGCACTTTGATGAAATTTTGATTAAGCCAAAATATTACAATTTTATACATATTTAGATGACTTAATATGAATGAATTTGACTCTAATTATCTAAAATTGGTAAGATTTGAGTTTTAATAATGAAATAGGATAGTATGTTTGTTTATAGTGCAACATGTCAAAAATGAACAAGAACGAATCTAGAATCAAATTTCGCTAAAATTAGTCATTATCGGTTAAATTTGAAGCTAAATTCAATTCAAGAAGTGAATCAGAAGAAAAAATTCCAAGCTCAAGTATGAAGGGAGTGGATGAAAGAGACTAAGAAAATCCGATAGAACATTCCCAAGCGAAGAAAAAATTATTTGAATCAAACCGAAAAAAATTTGGATGAAGAATAGATTCACCGCACGCAATGCCTATGTTCTAGTCAATTATGGTATTTATCCGTATAAAATTTGAAGAAAATATCAGAAATAGAAGTTGGAGAGCTCTGAGTGAGCTACTTGTAGGCAAATACCTTGCAACATTCAGAGGTCGGAGCGCAGAGTTATGGCTGAAATACGATCAGTGCGCCAGAGAATCGAATTTGAGAGCGAAAGAATACATAAATGCATGGTGCAAACATTTATCTAATGGGGTCCTTATCCTAGATGGCAAGTGGATTATTTTTAGCTTATAAATTCAAGGTTCTTGAATCTCGCGTAGAACACTAGAATTCATGTTTTCATAAATTTATCGTAACTTTTTCGTTTCTTGTCCGTTTTTGATGATCCACATATCAAAATGACCATATTTTCATTTTCCACAAAATCCCACTGATTTGGAGATTCAAATCTGTAGAAATCATAGTTAGGGGAATTTCTATATATTCTTATATATTGAATCCTATTGTAGATTACAACATATATGTGAGGAAGACTAATTAGACTAGGATACTACTACAAGAAAATAATACAATTATGGAGACTATACAATTCGAATCAACGAAGGATCCTATTTGAATAATGAAACCATTTACACGATGATGTGAACTGTGACCGTATTCTATCCAAGCAAGATGAATCCGCAACCTTTAGCGTATGAAGATGTAAGAACTTTGGAATCACGCGAAGTTAATGGAGGTGGAACCTCAACCCAATCCCAAAAACAAAAAAGAACCTTAGTATAGTTGAAGACAAACAATCAGTCGATGGGTTAATTGATTGCTAAGTCGAAGAACAACAAGAACCCTAACTCTAGCTGTTCGAGACGTTCTTAGAATGCAAGAGGTAAAAAACACTCGAAATTTAATTAATCAGAAGTTGCTCAAACAATAGCGTTAGCTCCTTTAAATAGGAGTAATAAAACCTACTAGGTCTAGGAAAATAAACAAAAACGAAATTATGGGTTTTCCACATAATTTGGGCCCAAACAAAGCTAAACATAAATTAAACAAAGCCTAGCCCAACCCATTTATCTAATACATGTTTTTAATCTCTTAGGCTGCTATTTGAACATCTTAAACTGGGCCTTTAAGCAATGTTTTCCATTCTTGAGCCCGATCCCCTTCAACGATCCTCCATACTTCAGCTTTGCTCATCATCTCTTAGACCATGGTCATAAGTGCCTCCTTGATCTTCTTGGCTCTGGCTCGAGTGATTGGGCCACTAGGAACCCAGATGGGATCTGCATAGCCTTCACTCCATGATCCAGCTCCAGTGTTATCCTTGAGCTCATCATTCCCCTCCTCTTAAAAATGAATTGTCCTCAATTCGTCATATGCACTAAGCGGACTTAGATCAACAATATTAAATGTAGTACTCACATTATACTCACCTGGAAGATCAAGTTTGCATGCATTGTCTTTTATCCTTTGCACAACTTGAAATGGTTAATCTCCTCTCGGTAATAACTTAGAATGCCTTTGAACTGGAAAGCGTTCCTTTCTCAAGTGCAGCCGAACCCAATCTCCTGGTTCAAAGACCATCTTTTTCCTTCCTTTGTTTGCTTGCTGCACATACTGCTCAGTTCTTCTTTCAATGTTTTGCCTCGCCTTCTCATGAATCTGTCTAACAAACTCAGTTTTCTTCTTGCCATCTAGGTTAGCATGCTCAACAGGTAATGGCAATAAATCTAAAGGAGCTAAAGGATTCAAACCATACACAATCTCAAAAGGAGAAAACTTAGATGCAGAATGAACAAATCAATTATATGCAAACTCAACATGAGGCAAACATTCTTCCCAATCTTTCAAGTTCTTCTTAATTATAGCACACAACAAAGTGGATAAAGTTCTATTTACTACTTTTGTTTGACCATCAGTTTATGGATGACATGTAGTAGAAAACAACAATTTAGTACCCAACCTTCCCCACAAAGTCTTCAAAAAGTAGCTCAAAAACTTTGCATCCTTATCAGAAACAATGGTTTTAGGCATGCCATGCAATCGCACAATTTCTTTGAAAAATAAATTAGCAATTTGTGGTGCATCATCAGTTTTATTACAAGCAATAAAATGAGCCATTTTAGAAAATCTATCCACCACCACGAAAATAGAATCATTCCCATGTTTAGTCCTAGGCAAACCCAACACAAAATCCATATAAATGTTAATCCAAGGGGTCACTGGGAATGGGCAATGGAGTATATAGACCATGTGGGTTTAACTTAGACTTTGATTTCTTACAAGTAACACATCTCTCACAGATTTTTTCAACATCTTTTTTCATGTGAGGCCAAAAGAAATGTTCTTGCAATACTCCTAAGGTTTTTGTTATACCAAAGAGCCCAATTAGACTCCCACCATGAAACTCTTTCACAAGCAACTCATGCAATGAACATTTAGGCACACAAAGTTTGTTTTCACGCATTAAGAACCCGCCATGCCTAAAGTACTTATCAAACGCCACTTTCTCACATGCATTAAAGATATCTCTAAAATCAGCATCATCACAATACAATTCCTTGATGTATTCAAATCCAAGCAATTTGGCATCTAAAGTAGCAATTAAAGCATACCTGCGCGATAAAGCATCTGCTACAACATTTTCCTTACCCTGTTTGTACTTGATCACATACGAAAAAGTCTCTATGAACTCTACCCATTTGACATATCGCTTGTTCAACCTTTGCTGTCCTTTCAAGTGCTTCAACGATTCATGATCTGTGTGAATCACGAACTCCTTCGGCCACAGATAATGCTGCCATGTATCCAACGCTCTCACAATGCATAAAGCTCCTTGTCGTAGGTAAGGTAATTTAAGGTCGCCCTACCTAGCTTCTCACTAAAGTATGCTATTGGCTTCCCTTCCTGCATAAGAACAGCACCAATACCATTTCCTGAAGCATCACATTCAATTTCAAAAGTCTTTGAAAAGTTAGGTAAAGATAACAAGGGGGCGTTACTTAGCTTGCTTTTAAGTAATTGGAATGCTTTTTCTTGTTCCTCTCCCTACTTGAACCCAACGTTCTTTTTGATCACCTTAGTCAATGGTGCTGAAATCCTTCATGAACCGCCGATAGAAACTAGCAAGTCCATGAAAACTCCGCACTTGTCCAACACTTGTAGGACTTTGCCATTTTTGAATAGCCTTTACCTTTTCTTCATCAACTTGAATCCTTTGTTCACTCACAACAAAACCAAGAAATACAAGTTTATCCATGTAAAAGGTGCACTTCTTCAGGTTAGCATATAACTTCTCTTTTCACAAGACATCCAAAACATATTTTAAATGAATTACATGGTCATCTAGACTCTTGCTATAAATTAGGATATCATCAAAATAGACCACAACGAATTTGCCAATGAATGATCTCAAAACATGGTTCATCAATCTCATGAAAGTGCTAGGTGCATTAGTTAAACCGAAAGGCATAACTAAGCATTCATATAAACCATATTTTGTTTTAAAAGCTCTTTTTCGTTCATCTCCTTCTTTCATCCTAATTTGATGGTATCCACTTTTCAAATCAATTTTAAAGAATATACTAGACCCATACAACTCATCAGGCATATCATCTAAACGTGGAATGGGATAACGATACTTTACCGTGATATTATTAATTGCCCGGCAGTCCACGCACATTCTCCACGTCCCGTCTTTCTTCGGCACTAGCAATACTTGCACTGCACATGGGCTCATACTTTCTCTCACATACCGTTTCTCCAGCAGCTCTGTCACATGCCTTTGAAGTTCCTTCGTTTCATCCGGGTTACTCCTATAGGATGGCCGGTTTGGAATGGATGCTCCGGGTACGAAATTAATTTGGTGCTCTATCCCTCGGATGGCTGGTAACCCGCTTAGTGTATCCTCTGGAAAGACGTCACCAAAATCCTGCAACAAAGAGAGAATAACATTAGGCAAAGAAGAATTTAGTTCGTTAGTGTTCAAAAGCGCTTCTTTGTACACAAGTACAAGAAATTGATTACAAAGCATCGCTCTTTTCACTTCACTAGCTCTCGCATATAAATTCTTTTGCCTCCGCTCAAACTTGCTCTTAATAGTCACTGGTTTTTCCACTCTACTTTCTTCTTTCTCAATTTCTTTTCTTTTTCCCTCACTCTCTTTCTTTTCCTCACCACTCACTCTTTTTTTCTTTTCAGCTCTCCGTTGCTCCTCCTCATTTTGCAACTTCAACTGATCAGCATAGGCTTGCTGTGACGATAAGAGTGCAAGAATGATTGTTCTCTTGTTCATCTCAAACGAATATTTATTGGTGAAGCCGTCGCTTAACTCTTCTATCATATTGACAAGGTCTCCCTAACAACATATGTCCGGCTTGCATGGGAAACACATCACAAAACACTTCGTCCTCATACTTTCCAACGCTAAAGAACGTCAAAACCTGCTTGTTCACCCTCACTTCACCGCTATCATTCAACCACTGCAGTTTATAAGGCCTTGGATGCGTAGTCGTGTGCAATGCTAGCTTCTCCACCATTGTCATGCTAGCCACATTAATGCAACTACCTCCGTCTATCACCAAGCTACCTACCTTGCCTAGCACTAGGCACTTAGTATGGAAGATATTCTATCACTGCTCCTTATCCTCCCTTGCCTGCACGCTAAGGGCTCTTCTTGCAACTAACAACTCACCCTGAATAGCGCTCTCCTCTTCTTCAATATCCTCCAAAGGTGGCATAGCTTCAGTGCCTTCTTCATCTGTCTCATATTCCCCATTATCCAGAAGCATCATTACTCGCTTGTTCGGGCATTGAGAAGATATGTGGCCTCTCCCTTGACACTTCCAACATATAATGTCCCGGTTTCGAGTAGCAGGAGTATTAGTAGTGTTAGGGGTTGCCTTAGCTTGATTTCCACTAGGAACTTCTGATTTTGAATCAACTTTCAGTTTCGGAGTGGTTACTTTGTCATCCCTTCTCCATGGACTTTGTTTCCATGGAGTAGAGTAAGAACTTTGGCTTGGCTTCAAACTACCCCCTCTTGAGCTGCCTCTCTATTTTAATTGCAGTGTGCACTATATCTTCAATCTCGACATACGACTGCAATTCAACCGCGTTGGCAATCTCCCGGTTTAGGCCACTCAAGAACCTCGCCATGGTAGCTTCTCTATTTTCATCAACCTTGGCCCGAATCATGGCCACTTCAATCTCCTTATAGTATTCAACAACACTACGATTCCCCTATGTAAGCCCTTGCAATTTTTGGTACAATTCCCAATAATAGTGATCTGGTACAAACCGCTTCTTTATCAACTGTTTCATTTCATCCCAAGTCTCGACAGGCCTTTCATCACTACGCTTTCGCTCTGTCATCAAGCGATCCCACCAAACAAGTGCATAATTTGAAAATTCAATAGCCGCCAATTTCACCTTCTTGGACTCGGAGTAATTATGGCAAGCAAATACCAACTCTACTTTCTTGACCCACTCAAGATAGGCCCCGGGTTCATTCTTCCTTTGAAAGGATGGAATCTTTATTTTGATATCATTCATGTTATTATCCTCCCAATTAGTTCCTCCACTAAATCGTCTACCATTCTGCCGTTTTGCGATTACCGAATCGACGTCGCTATCCCTATCGTCAAAGCTATCTTAGTAAAATTTATCAGGATCGTTCTCAGCCCTCCTTTCTCTAGGCTACAGTTTACCACTTCTTTGAGCACTACGTGATTGTTCATTTTGAGCGCTCTCAACTCTATCTACTTTCACCCGTATTTGTCTCAACTCCTCATCATCTCATCCACCTGCTCTTTAAAGCCACCCAACTCCTCTCTCATCATCTTTTGTAAGGTACTCGCCATAGCTTCTTGGAACAACTTAAGGTCAAAATTTGACATATTACTGCAAAACAGAGATTAGCACAATATAAAGAAATAAAAAAAACATTCCTCACTGCCCTCCCTTACGTGTTTCGCTCAGAATATGTCACTCTTGATTTTACCGCTCGTGTTTAGCTCTTAAAAATAGTGATATATCTCTCAATTTTCACCTTTCGGAACTTCAAACGAATCGAAAGCAAGAACTCTTTTCTTGGTTCCCGAACAGACCAATCACAACCCAAATAGATCAATTGTATGCTAGGATAAATGCGTTTTCACCAAGAACTTAAGAAACAGGAACCCCCAACGAATTATAAACACAATACGAAGCAAAAAGATCGAGAAAAATGAGCGAAAATTCAGTCTTGTGAAAACAGGATTTTTTGAATCCTTGGACCCTATAGAACCCAAATCCAAAAAGAAATAGTTGCGAATTTCAGGAATTTTTGTACTCGTTTTTTTTTATTCTGGGCCTCTCGACTTCTACTTTAATCTGGTGTAGTCGAAATTCCAGAATTCAAAAATTTAACAGAAAAATATGCAATTCGAAACTCAATTAAAAATCGCTTTAACCGAAACTTATGTGCAAGAACAGTCAATCGCAATCATGGCTTTAATCGTGAAACAATCAGTCGCAGCTAGGGTTTTTATAATTTTTGCAATACCAGCAACCACAAATATCAACAGCCGCAATATAAATTTATCCCAAAAATAAGGAAGTCGCAACAAGCAATTCGCGAGTCTAGGGTTTTTAGCATAACTAGAGGTTATTGTAAACAACAAATCGAAATCGCAGCCAAGAACCTAGGGTTCATATGGTATAATCAATACTTTTACCCTATCAGTTTCGAACCTTAACAGAACCCTAACAATCGCAGTATTAGCAGTTAAGAACAGATTCAAAAGCACTTAGCAAGAATGATTTCAAACAGATTGTGAATTGCGAGATTCGCCGGTAGGGTTCAATTTGTAATAACGTAGCAAACACGATCAGTTTCGTAATTACTTAACAAGAGCAGATTCGAGACTATGAAAACTTCGAAAAAAAATTAATTCACAGTCGAAAATAAGAACCCTAGTTTTAAGAAGATACAAATAAGTAGTTTACGAATTGAAGAAAACAGACAAAAAAATAGAGACAACGAAAGATAAAACCTAGATAGAAAATTTCCTCTGATACCAACTTATGTGAACTGCGACCGTATTCTATCCAAGCAAGATGGATCCGCAACCCTTAGCTTATGAAGACACAAGAACCTTGGAATCACGTGAAGTTAATGGAGGTGGAACCTCAACCCAATCCCGAAAACAAGAAAGAACCTTAGTATAGTCGAAGACAAACAATCAATCGATTGGTTAATTGATTGCGAAGTCAAAGAATAACAAGAACCCTAATTCCAGCTGTTCGAGACATTCTTAGAACGCAAGAGGTGAAAAACACTCAAAATTTAATTAGTCAAAAGCTGCTCAAATAATAGCGTTAGCTCCTTTAAATAAGAGTAATTAAACCTACTAGGTCTAGGAAAATAAACAAAAACGAAATTAATGGATTTTCCACATAATTTAGGCCCAAACAAAGCTAAACATAAATTAAACTTAAAATAAACAAAGCCTAGCCCAGCCCATTTATCTAATACATATTTTTAATCTCTTGGGCTACTATTTGAACATCTTCAATTGGGCTTTTAAGCAATGTCTTCCATTCTTGAGCCCGATCCCCTTACGATCCTCCATGCTTCAGATTCGCTCATCATCTCTTAGACCATGGTCATAAGTGCCTCCTTGATCTTCTTGGCTCTAGCTCGAGTGATTAGGCCACTAGGAACCCGGATGTGATCTGCATAACCTTCACTCCATGATCCAGCTCCAGTGCTATCCTTGGGCTCATCACACGATTTATATTCCAACATTCCCCCTCAAGTTGGAGCATAGATATTTATCATGACAAACTTGTTAATGGCATCGTGAAAGACCTTTCCGCATACAGTTATCATAAGAACATCAGCTAGTTGGTCTTTGGACTTGACAAACGAAAACTGAATGATCTTTGCATCAAGTTTTTCTTTCATGAAATGTCAATCAATTTCGACATGCTTTGTTTGGTCATGTTGTACCGGATTATGTGCTATCTCAATCACCGACTTGTTATCACAGTAATTGCATGGATCCATCATATTTGATTCCTAATTCTTTTAGCACATTCTTGACCCACAATAATTTCCACATGTCAAGCACCATACCTCGAAATTCAGTTTTAGCTCTGGACCTCGCTACAACTGGTTTCTTCTTACTTCGCCAAGTGACTAAATTTCTTTCCACAAAGGTGAAATAGCCCGAGGGGGACCTTCTGTTTACTTGATTCCCCAATCAAAGTTTGTATATCCCTTAACTCCGAGTTCACTTATTTTTTTAAAAAAAATGCCCTTCCCTGGGGAACCCTTCAGATATCTTAGAACCCGATATACATCATGCACATATTGTTCGCTTGCCAAGTTCATAAATTGACTGATCACACTTACATCATATGCTATATCTGCCCGCGTGAAAGACAAGTAAATCAAATGACCTATTAGCTGTTGATAACTTCCTTTATTGGTCGGAACGTCGTCTTCTAACATGCCAAGCTTGTGGTTCGCTTCAATAGGTGTCTCAGCCGGCTTACAATCAAGCATTCTGGTTTCGGTCAAAAGATCGAGCACATACTTTATTTGAGAGAGAGAAATCCCTTTTTTTGATCAGGCGACTTCAATTCCCAAAAAATATTTTAGTTGGCCTAGATCTTTCATTTCAAATTTCTCAGCTAAATACTCCTTCAATAATTTCATCTCGGTTGGATCATCTCCGGTTAGTACCATGTCGTCCACGTATACGATAAAGGCAGTGGTTTTTTCGTCTTTCCTCTTGATGAACAAAGTGTGATTGGAATTACCCTATTTATAGCCGAATGCCTTCATGGTTGTGGAGAATTTCCTAAACCAAGCCCTTGGAGACTGCTTCAGCTCGTATAGCGACCTCTTTAACTTGCACACCATGTCATTGTGCACAAGGTTCGGATTTACTCCAGGGGAAATTCCATGTAAAGTTCTTCTTTTAAATCCCCATTCAAAAAAGCATTCTTTACATCAAGTTGTTGCAAGGACCAATTGCGAT
Source organism: Lonicera japonica (assembly GCA_021464415.1). NCBI lineage: Eukaryota > Viridiplantae > Streptophyta > Magnoliopsida > Dipsacales > Caprifoliaceae > Lonicera > Lonicera japonica. The sequence goes on along the minus strand of CM038471.1, from coordinate 8,545,530 downwards.
TAACACCACTTGATATGAGTATACGTATCATGTTGATTTTATCAACTGGTGCAAACGTCTCTCCATAGTCCACTCTATATTTCTGTGTATACTCTTTTGCTACTAGCTGAGCTTTGTACCTGTCAATTTTTCCATCGGCTATGAGTTTCACCGTGTACACCCAAAGGCACCCAATGGTCTTATGACCTTTGGGTAGAGAAACCCATTCCCAAGTATTAGTTTTCTGTGGCGCTTCCATCTCTTTATTCATAGCCTCTCTCCATTTTGGATCCGATAAGGCATCTTGCACGTTACTAGGAATAGATATAGTAGATAATTGATTAAAAGTATATGCAAGCGATTTAGAAAATTCTCGGGATGACATATAATTGCTAATCGGGTACTTAACTTTGGCTTTTGGGTCAAGTTTATAAAATTTCTTGGGGACTCCCTTGTTTGTTCTCTGGGGGTACCTGGGAGCTATATTATTTTAAGATATTACAGGAATTATAGGGTCATAAAATACCTAAGGAGGAGCATTATGGGTTGACTCATCGGTTAATGGGGTTGACGTAGGCAATTCTTTAGTCAACATTGTTGGTCTGTCTTCTAGACTTAGCACTTCACCTAATTATTCTACTTCAGAAAATATTTCTCTCTCTTCGATATTTGATAGGTCAATACTAGTTTCTGGTTGTTCGGTACTCGTACCAAGATTCAGGATATCGACAATGCTTTTATGGAGATCGACAATGGGCAAATCAGTTAAGGAGTCGAGGTTGGTAACGTAACCATTCTCTTCATTCAAGCTCTCCCCCTAAAGAGAAGAGCCTGAGATAGTGCCTTTGTAGTATGGCTGTGATTCATGGAATAAGGCATCGAGTGTAATATGTAGCTTCCTCATTTGCTGATCATAGCACCGATATCCCGTGTGAAAGTTTGAATAGCCGACAAATATACACTTTTTTGCATAGGGATCGAGTTTACTTCACAAAACCTTAGGGATATGGGCATACACAGTACACCCGAATATTTGAGGCTCTAGGTTAGGTTAATGGGGTATAGAGAGGAGGGATTCTAGTTTTTGCTGCAGTGTTTGAAAATCAATGATGCGGGAGTGGGTCCAGTTGATAATGTAAGCAGCCAACTTCACTACTTCACCCTAATGGAAACGGGGTACATTCATGCCAAACAATATGGCTCGAACAACTTCCAGCAGTTGCCGATTCTTATGTTCGGCTAAGTCGTTCTGGTGCGGGGTGTAGGCACATGAGGTCTGATGACGGATCCCGTGTTGTCGCAAAAAATTACCAAAAGACATATCCATATTCAATGTCGTTATCCGACTGTAGTACACGAATCAGCCTTTGGTATTGGGTATTTTCCATTTGAAACAATTCTTGAAATGCATGGAACACTTCACTCTTTTTATGAAGTAACGAGACCCACGTCATACGCGTACATTCATCAATAAAAGTAACAAGGTAGCGAGCTCGCGATAAAGATGGAATTTTAGCAGGACCCCAAACATCAGAATGAATGACGGCAAAAGGTTCAAAACTTTTATTCATAGTGGGAACATATGGAATACGGTGGCTTTTAGCCAGTTCACAAATTTCACACTTAAAATGCAACTTATTAAAACTGGAAAACAAATGCGGTTTCAATTTCCTAAGATAAACAAATGAAAAATGTCCTAATCTATGGTGGCATAACCAAATGGTCTCGTGTACTAATGCTTTAGTGCTAACATTACTCGCTTGTTCGATATTAATCTCAACTCTAAATATTAAAGTTCGCCCCGTCTAACACCATAGCCAAGAGTCCTTCGAGTCAAAATGTCCTGAAAGAGACAAAAAAGGCCACAACGTCACCATACATGAGAGTGCGGAAGTAATTTGACTGACTGATAACAAATTATGTTCAAGAGATGGAACAACAAGTATAGTATCTAAATTAAGGGTATTTGAAAACATAATGGATCCTTCTCCTGTAATACAGCAAGTTCCACCATTAGCTGTGGAAATAATGCTTTGGCGAAAGGGGTGGAAGGATTCTAATTGACCGGCATCCAGAGTCATGTGATATGCTGCACCTGTATCAATAATCCAAGAACTATTCTTAGAAAGTACTGAAACCTTACCCACCATACTTGTGCTGACGATGTTGGCCGTTGGTGACGAGTGATCCTCCATGGTGCTAAGTAACATTGCCTGCCCATTAATATTCTTCCTTGGCTTTTTATTAAAATCCCACCATTCTGGATAATCAATAATTTCGTAACAACGTTGTTTAGAGTGACTTGTTTCACCACAATAAGTGTACACAAATCCACCAAATTTGCTCAAAGACTGATTGGTACGATTCTTCGAGGAATACGGCCCTGCAATTGACCGAGATGCTAGCATAACTGAGTTATCTTGCCGAGCTCCACCCATTGTCTGCTTTTTTTGGTACTCTTTTCGTACATATGCATAGGCACCTTTTAGATGCAATTTAGGATCTTTACGTAGAATTTCTCCTTGAACTTGATCAAAATCATGGTTAAGCCCACTTAAGAAGATATGTACACGCAGGCGACTCATTGTTGAGTGTAACAACAATATTCCTTCAATGGTGTCGTCCTGTGACGTAGTTTGGTGATCAATCTCTTGAAAGATGGCAACGAGCTCATTGTAGTAAGTCGGTAAAGGTCGACCATCTTATTTGGTGGAGAAATAGTGCTGATTTAATTTGAACAGGAGGGTCTCATCACTGCCATCATAGAATGTTTTAAAGATAGCCTCCCAGATTTTGTTGTTGTGGGAAGGCGGATAAAACGGTGCATCAAAGAGGGACTCATCGAGTCGATTAGCCAACTCTTTAGCTGATTGTTTTCGGTGACCCAGGTACCTAGATCTGGATCCCCTTTTATTGGTTTCTTTGTTTCGCCAGTAAGATAGCTAGCCTTCTTTCGTGCACTGATAAACATTTCCATCAACTGAGACCATAACGGCTAGTTCGTATCATCCAACATGACTCCGATAGGGAACGGATAATTGTCATGCTGGACAATATTATGGGGGGTGGGTGTTTGAGCTATTTTTGTTCTTTCGGTGGTCATGATCAATATGGTTATGGTTTCGGTTCGAATACGTATGAATACTCACAAGAAGACAATATGAATATGTAGAAAAATATGAGCGTGGTGTAGGATCGAATGCTCTGATACCATGTAGAAATTTGAGTTAGGGGAATTTCCATATATTCTTATATATTGAATCATGTTGTACATTACAATATATATAAGAGGAAGACTAATTAGACTAGGAAACTACTATAAGGAAAGAATACAATTATGCAGACTATACAATCCGAATCAACGAAGGATCCTATTTGAATAAGGAAACCAAATATATGATTTATATTGCAACAAAATATCAAGATTTTTAGAAGTCAGTAGGCTATTTATGTTACTTGCAGAATGCATAGCTTCAAAAATTGTTCAACCTGTGATTTATCTTTAACGCATGTTATTGTTTTTCGATTGCTTTAAAATTTTGAGTACTTGCTTGTTACATTTTAGAGATATGTTTGGTCAATTTGTGTATGATTTGATCATGTTTTGATTACTTTTTATTATTATGTTAGCGTAAATGCATAGTTAATGGTTCGTATTGAAAGCATGATGAATTAGTGTGTAATTATGGTTCAAATATGACTGTGGCTTCAATTTCTCAGAGGCTATAGGTCATTTAATAAGTTTAGATAGAAGTGTAACAGTTCATGCATTAAAAACATGAATTTTTAAAATTCTTGTTCGACTATTCAACAAAGAACTCGAAAAACCCTAAATTATGGATTTTTTCACTAACACTGATGAGGATGAATAGATGACGGTCCTTATCCCCTATTTAGCCGAGTGAGTTATCCAAGTAATTTAGAAGATTTAAGCTTTGTTTTGGTACCAATCCGGTACTAAAATAGTGCCATTTTTTGGCTTTTAACAAGTGTTTCAGAAAGGTTTTAGCGTATTTCTTGTGTATGCATAATTAAATCTTATACATTAGTTAAACGTTTGATATTAATTAAAATTAGTTAGACATAGTTTGTTTTTGTCACTTATTAGCATTATTAAGTGATAACTGACTTTTTGTGAAAATCATGAGTTTCGTTATCATAACTTAGAATTGAATGCAGCTTATATGAGTCTTGTCATGCACTTCTAATGAAATGCTCGTGAACTCTATGATTTGATAACTAATAAGTTAAAGGACATTTATTTTTAGTAGAAATTCAAGTCTATAATTGTATTTTGAACTGTCCGGTCACCCTATTTGACATGTCATAATTATAGATACCCCCTAACGCTTTTCTCTTATTTAGTCACACTTACTTTAATTTTCTTTCCCATCTATCCTTAGTTTGAAGTTACTTTTAGTTTAGGATTCTATTTCCTATTCCATAATTTCTGTTATCTTTTAGTTCTTTTCCTCTTTCTCCTTACTGAAAGTTTAACTAGAATAATATAATTCCCTTCCTTCCCTTTGGATCAACCTTGGACTTCCAAGTTCATACTATAAGCTGATCAACCACTTGCACTTGGGTGTATATATTACATGTTTCTAAGCATAGTTAAGTTATGATATGGTTTTTTTTATATCGTAACGAAACATATATAGTCATAATATATAACAATTTAAATTAAGAAGAGGTGGTGTGTTTTCTCATAAAACGCAACCATAATAAACAATTATTTTAAGCCTGTATGAAATGTAGAGATGTGATTTTAGACAAGTTTAATAATCATATGTATGATTATATTATTATATATGTAATGAAGATGGATTTCAACTACAATGAAACTACATCATACTTTTGATTTCTTATTTTGCCTTCATAATTGATTTTTTAATTAAATAAGCCAATGATGCGTTTATTATTCTTGTTAATTATTCTTTTCAAAATAGATGTATAAGAGTTGTATATGGTGAACATATCAAATGTAATGTGTTGCATACCTATAAATATATATGATATGGTAATATATATATACAAAATTCACAAGTTATCCTCCAAAACATGGTATGACTATTGAAACTCCAAATTATCGAGTACTCTAACACTCTAAAATCCATCATAAATATAAATAAAGTGTCCTTAAAAATTACAAACAAAGTGTTACTAAGGATCAAACATTCATCATCTCAAAACATAGATATGTATTCTCAAATAATTACATAAATGATTTACATAGTACTAAGTTCAATTCTTACCTAATTCCTCTTTTCCAATCCAGAACAATACATATATGACTTCAAATAGAGTATACGCGCTTATGCACTAATGGGTATTACCTAGGGTTTTTTAATACTAAAACATATAATGAGATTCATGCATCTATAATATGTAAATCACAATGAAGGTGTGAATAAATCAAAAAAAACTATAACTATTCAAAACCAAAAGCCCCAAGCATGTGTGTATCAACAAGTTCTTAAGAAAAGCCCCAATTTTCTTTAAAAATGGACACGCAACAAATAATATTTGAAATTAAGCCTTGGTAATAGTATTCCCATCAAAATGATTCCAATTCAACTCGGCCTTCAAACGAAAGTTGTAGAGGGAAAGTGATGAAACTCTCACCGCAAACGGGGACTCATTTGGACTTCGTATGAGAGAGTTATGGCCTCTCAAAGTTGGCCAAAAACTCATTTCGGCAAAAGTTCGATTTTTCATCGCGAGCCACCAACTTCAACTGTGGCTTCCCAAAATGCATTCCAACCATTCCCACATACTTAATATTATTAAAATAACTTGTTTGAAGTGTTGGATCAACAACAAAGTTTCCAGAACGAGAATCAACTCCTCAAACGGAGGTTTGGCCTTAAACAGGCTTAGGAGGGGGGATTGGCTCGGAAATGAAATACGGGGTGTTACACACATTCATATGCACGTAACCTTATTAATTAATAAATTAACAATTCATGCAATGAATGTGGAGGAAAAACAAACACTAATTAAACCCAAGCATTTACATTTGTCACTTTATGTAATATCTAGGTGTGTGCTTGATCCCAAATGTTACTCTACACCTTGAAATTGATAAATCTCCTTTTTTTTGGGATGCGATCGATGCACCTGATATCACCGTAGTTAAAAATTAAAATTGTTAACCATTGATTATATTGGAATAAAGTTTTTTTCTTATAAATTAAGCATATAAGTCTAAGTCAATCTTAATTTGTGACACGGACACGTATAAATACTTAATTTTTTACATTCATAAGATAAGAATCTTGAAAAATCTATTTTATTGTTTTAGACAAAATAATCTATAAGGTCACTTTTGTTGTATATATACTAGTTGCGAACGATATAATTAATTTGGAATATGTAGCTCGAGTTGGAGGGGCTCGAGAATTTGGCTTGGGGGGTTCAAGCCTTGTGAGCTACATTTATTATAAAAAATCTTTGATCGGGGGAATGATATAATTAATTTGGAGTATGTATCTCAAGTGGGAGAGGTTCGAAAATTTGGCTCGGACATCCTTTGTTTAATCCTTGTGAGCTACATTTATTATATAAGGGGTATTTGATAATAAGGGCCTTGGGCTCTTTGGAAAAAATCTAATATTTTTGCTATTTACATATTTAAATTATCTAATTAATATTCCGTTTATTGATTCGAGACAAATGTTTTGACCAAGTGTTTTGGGGATGATGGTTGTTACGCATAATGCATGATACACGATTATCCAACATTAAGTTTATTATCATATTTTAACCTTAAGTGTTTTGTAGTATCTTGGTTGACCAATGACCAACGCGCATGAAGAAGGACTTCTGAGATAGTAAATTGTATAACTAGAAATTAGGTAGAAGGGGCTCTTATACATTGAATTTCACCAAAACTCCAGTGAATAATATCTTTTTGAATGAAGGGCCTATTTTACTTTAGTGATTAGTATAAGAGGCTTATTTTATTTTATATTTTAAATAAAGGTATTTAAACAAATTTAAATACTATTTAATTAATAAAAAATATATTATGTATTACCTAAATTACCCCCTTGTTATTTTTATGAAGTCCCAGTTATACCCTTCTAGGTTTGAAACGTATTCATATTCCCTCGCGCGAAAACTGTGAGCCACGAAGCCTTCAATCGTGATTCTGAGCGTGGATCTAGGTTTTCAATTGCTATTGTATAAAGCTGTAGTCGTTCTCTGTAGCTCGTTCTTGAGTGATTCAATGGATTTCGAAGGTTTTTCAAGGTGATAATTTGTAGCTTTTTGATGTTTTTCTTTGTTTAGGTTATTTTTGATAGGTTTGATTTTCGTTTTACTGTTAGTGACGTTCGTTGGATTGATTTTCGTCCAATGTTATATTTGATTGTTGCTGTGAAAGTTAATAAGTTTTTCTACGATTTTTGTAAGAGCTGCATAGTTCAGTTTAGGATTAGTTATCTTCATTATTAGGTTGAGTTCGTTCAATGATATCTATGATTATTGTTGTGAAAGTATGGACTGCAAAGTTGTTATTGCATTGAAACAGAGAAACTTTGCAGAGAAAAATGTACTGCAATGTATGAACTTTGCAGCAAAAATATGGAGTGCAAAGTTCATATTGCAGTGTATTGTGGACTGCAATGTATGAACTTTTGCACCAAAAATATGGACTGCAAAGTTCATATTGCAGTGAATTACGGACTGCAAAGTTCACTTTGCAGTGAAATATGGAGTTTGCACCAAAAATATGGACTGCAAAGTTCATATTGCAGTGAATTATGGACTGCAATGTGAAGTTTGCACCAAAAATATGGACTGCAAAGTTCATATTGCAGTGAATTATGGACTGCAAAGTTCACTTTGCAGTGAAATATGAACTTTGCACCAAAATTATGGACTGCAAAGTTCATATTGCAGTTAGATGAGTAGTAGGTATTTAGCAAAATAGAGTTTGATGCGATGTTTATCGTTCTTATTTTCTTTGAATTTTTATAGGGATATTTCAAGTGGGGTCATTGCAATGATTTCTTTTAGTGGTAGTTCTTTTGGTGTTCGTATAGGGCTCGATTCTTCACTTTCCGAGCTCAAGGAATGTGTTTGTGAAAGATGGTCTGAGATTAATCATTGCTTGTTTGAAATGTATGTTATCCGTGATGAGAAAGAGATCGTTGTAAGCACCGACGAAGAAATTAGATGTATGATATGTGCTACTGTTATTAAGGGGGAAAATACCGTCAATGTCTTTGTGAGATTGGCAGAGTGTTCAAATTCCAATGCCGTGGCTAATGATACTTGTAGTGCATCAAGTGGTTCGGTAACTCGTTCAGACACCTCGAAGGTCTGTCAACCTCTAAAATCAAGTGTCTGGGCAAATGCAATAACTGGTGTCGGACAGAGATTTGAAGGTGGTGCAGAAGAGTTCCGTTTAAAGCTAAGGCAGTTTTCAATTGAGAGAGGTTTTGATTACAAGTTTATAAAGAATGATGCTAGGAGAATAACGGTTGTTTGTAGTAAGGATGAGGAAAGGGGATGTCAATGGAGGATTCATGCTTCACAGAAATTTAATCTACCGAACTTCTTTGTTATTAAAAGGATGGTTAGTGAGCATACTTGCGGTATCGGTTATAAGGATTTGAGAAAGCCGCCTATGAGTAGCAAGCTTGTGAAAAATGCTATTATGGACTTGGTTAGAGATAGGCCCCTTGTGAAGCCTTCGGAGATTATTGATGATTTTCGAAGGGACTACGGAGTTCGGTTGAGTTATTATTACGCTTACGCAGGAAGAGAGTTAGCTGTGAAGGAAATACACGGGGATGAGTCATTATCATACAACAACCTTGTTTGGTATTTGGAGGCCTTAAAGAAGACAAACCCCGGTAGCTACACCATACTTGAAGTCAATGAGGAGACCAATAAGTTTCAGAGATTATTTGTCTCATTTGAGGCTCAAATTTTTGGTTTTAAGTTTTGTCGTCCTCTATTATGCTTAGATGGGACATTCTTAAAAGGAAAGTTCAAGGGATGCATGCTAGCAGCTACAGGAATGAATGGCAATGGAGGTATGCTTATCTTTTTTTATCATTCGGTGCAAGCATGGTTTCATTATTCCGTGTTATTATTAGTATGTAAAAAAAGCATTAATTGTGAATTGATAATTATCTTCTTGTTTGTTTGATATTGTTGTAGAAATATTCCCTTTTGCCATGAGTGTTGTTGATTCGGAGACGGTGCAAAATTGGTGTTGGTTTTTGAACCATTTGAAGGTTATTTTGGCCAGTGACAGAGTTTTCACATTTATATCAGACAGGCATTGGGGTTTGGTGAAGTCGATAGCTGAAGTTTTTCCAAACTCTTATCATAGCTATTGTATGTGGCATTTGAAGAACAACCTGAGTACTTGTTTCTCGGCGAAAAGTAAGAAAAAATCGTTCATCTTGCAGTTGTTTGTGGATTGTGCATATGCCTCTACACGTCTTGAGTTTCAAAGTGCGTTTAATGATTTGAAAGGTGCTGCTGGAAATGAAATAAAAGATTTTCTACAAAATGCGCCGATAGATCATTGGGCAAATGCCTATTTCCCCGGACAAAGGTATGGAATGATGTGTTCAAATATTGCGGAAAGCTTTAATGGCTGGATTGTGAAAGAACGTAGTCTACCCATCACCTCGATGCTGGATAAAATTCGTTTGAAGTTGATGACCATGATGTCCAACCGACGTGAGAGTTCAAGAAGTTGGAACACAGTGTTATGCCCCGACATGGAAAATATTTTGTCTGAGAAGATTAATGCGAGCAAGACGTGGAAAGTTACGAAGTCAACTGATTTTGTTTTCGAGGTTCAAGAGGAAAAAAGTCATAAGGTGGATCTTTACTACCGGCATTGTAGTTGCAATGCTTGGAAGATTGAAGGCTTTCCTTGCAATCATGCGGTGTTGTCAATTCTGGCCGATGGAAAATGTGTTTATGATTTTTGTGATCCTTGTTTTTTTAGCGTGAATTATCAGAGATCGTACTCGCATGCGATATTTCCTATCCCTAATGCTGATAGGCCGAGAGACGTGACAAATGGATTGCATATTTTGCCTCCAGGAGTGAAGAGAACCGTGGGTCGTCCAAAAAGGAACCGAATTCCAAATACTGGGTCAAAAGCGAGGAAGTTGCGTAAGTGCGGAAGGTGTCAACATCTTGGGTTTCATAACAAAAAGACTTGTTCGGAAAGTATTCATTAGTTTTAGTATATGCTATGTACTAGTTGTTAAGTGCAGTTTACTTTTGATATTTCTTTTTGTTAATTTGAAGAGCTTGAAAAAATTGTTTTGTTTTTATTTGGATTTCTTTGAAGTTTTGATGATGGGAGATATGTGTTTGTTAGACATATATGAAATGAATGGTATGATTTTATTGTTCTTATCTGGATATGTTAATGTTAATTGCAGATAAAATGGACTGCAATGTTTATTTTGCACCAAAAATATGTATTGCAATATGAACTTTGCAGTGAAATATGGACTGCAATATGAAATTTGCAGTGAAATATGAACTGCAAAGTTCATATTGCAGTAAAACAGAAAAACTCTGCAGTGAAAATGTTGACTGCAATATGGACTTTGCAGTGAAATATGAAGTGCAATATGAACTTTGCAGTCAAATATGGACTGCAATATGAACTTTGAACTGAAATATGAGCTGCAAAGTTCACATTGCAGTAAAATTTTCACTTGAAAATTCCTGTTGGAGTAAAAAGGTGGACTGCAAAGTCCACATTGCAGTGAAATTTGCACTTGAAAATTCCTGTTGGAGTAAAAAGGTGGATTCCAAAGTTCACATTGCACTGAAATATGTACTGCAACATGAACTTTGCAAAAAATTCTGGACTGCAAAGTTGATATTGCAGTCAAACAGATAAACTTTTCAGTGAAATATGGACTGCAAAGTTCTTATTGCAGTGAAAATATGGATTGCAATATGGACTTTGCAGTGAAATATGGACTGCAAAGTTCATATTGCAGTGAAACTTGAACTTTGCACCAAAAATATGGACTGCAAAGTTCATATTGCAGTGAAAATATGGACTGCAATATGAACTTTGCAGCAAAAAAAAGCATAGTTGAAACCTTCTTTTTTCATAATCTGTGTTTTCCATAGCAGTGCATATTTGAATTAGCACAAAACAATTCCAAAAACAAAATGTAAATGGCACCACACACAAACATAAAAAAAGAATTTGCACAAAACCATGATTGGATATTACTTACAATTTCAGCATGGCTGCATATTACTTACAATTTCATTTGTGCAAAAGTAAACTTTGAGATTTAGTAGACTAATATGTAACAAATATCTAAAGTTCTATAAACAAAAAATATGATGTTTCTATTGTTGGTCATCATCCTTGTCGTTCTTCAAAAACTCTAATGTTTTCATTCTTTCGATATGGTCTTCGAGCCTCCAGCAATAGGGTATATCCGTCAATATTAACCAAACTATGTGTGCACGTTTTTTGGACATCAAATCTTCGTCCTAGAATTCTTTTGGGATCTCTTGTCCTTGGACAAGCCTTTCTATAAACTCACACACATAGAGTGCACAATCAACACTACAATATGAAAAGAGTTTAGTGTTAGTATTTATAAATTTGACAAATTTTGAAACAAATAACTTTTATATATATATATATTACAAAATTCTGTGTATTTAACTTACGAAAATCCTTGTCGCGGGCATTCCTTTGAAATGATTTTAGTGTTATCCTCCAGTACCGTCATCCCAAGGTAAAGCAGTTTCATATTGAGGATGTCTGTCACGGCTTGTTTCTAAATAAAATTTTAAAGAACAATAATAATTCAGGAACATGATTTAATAATCCTTTGAAAAGATTTAAAAATTGTTAAATCTTGTACCCTTACCATCTGTTTGGCATCTTCCAGGAATATGTTTTTCTTCTTGCCCCTTGGAGGCATTGTGTTGTAGTGTAACCATGTTCTTGTTCGAAGATCCAGGACAAGTAAAGTCCAGTGGAATCCGTGCTTGTCCTTTTTGTCTCTTGCGGTGTTCATCGGAAATAGTAACAGATTTGTTCTAGCATCGACTTCATTTATTGTGTCGTTCAAGAACTTCCTTGCATTTTTTTCATTAACATCTCTAACAAAAGTCTGTATTAACAAAAAAAAATTACTGAGCAAAGTAATATCATTATTGAAAGATTGGAAAAGTTGATTATTTTGAAGTAGTTGATTACCCATGTCATAGAGGAGAATATAATGCTTGTCGATTGATTTGGAAAGAATATCTTCTTCAAATGCATTGAGTACCAATCTATTATCTGTGTTCATGTAGCATGTGTTATTATTCAAAATGTGAACATAATTATATAAGAAAACCTTTAATTTTCTTTTTATGTATTACCTGTGTATCCACAAAACCATTGCACAGCAGGTCTTCTAACAGACTCGCTGTTATGTGGATATGGGTTTCATGTTTTTCCCAAGCAACAGTCCTGTATGATATTATAACATGAGAAATATAGCTAACTTTGTGGTGAGCAATTATTGTGCAAAATATGGACTGCAAAGTTAATATTGCAGTGAATATATGGACTGCAATATGAACTTTGCAGTCAAATATGGACTACAAAGTTCATATTGCAATGAAATGTGGACTGCAATTTGGACTTTCGAATAAAAATATAGACTGCAATATGAACTTTGCAGTGAAAAAAGGAAACTGTGCAAATAAATGTGGACTGCAAAGTTCATATTACAGTGAAATATTGACTGCAATATGAAGTTGCACCAAAAAATATGGACTGCAAAGTTCAGATTGCAGTGAGGATTTGGATTGCAATATGAACCATGAACAATAAATTTGTACTGCAAAGTTCACATTGCAGTAAAATATGTACTGCAAAGTTCACATTGCAGTGAAAAAGTAAAAATTTATAGTGAAAATATGGACTGCAATATGAAGTTTGCACTAAAATTATGGGATGGAATATGAACTTTCTTCTTTTTGCAGTGTATATATTCATTAATGATTTGTTGCAAAAGACAAGTTTTTTTGCAGTGATCATAAATATTGACAGAATAAATGATTAAAGAATTTACGTTGTATCTGCATGGTTGAAAAAGGTATTGATCAAATCTTGTTGATCTTTGTTGAAATACTTATATAATTTGCTCTTTTTGCTGATATTGGACAAGTCGATTTTTGTTGGCGATCCAGGATGAGCTTCATAATCTTCGACATCAATTGAGTCTTTACTACCAGCAGGAGGAATATCAGATTTTGTTTCATCAATTTTTTTTCCCTTCCTATCAAGTTTAAGCTTTGATTTTCCTGCTTTCTTCTTTTCATCCTTATCAGAAGTGTCTTCCTTTTCATCCTTCTTGGGGATCTCTTTCCTGTCATAGTAAATAAAAACATTGTCGTCTTTTGAGATTCTTGCCCTCTTCTTTAGCCTTAGGACGAATGATTTCACTGTTGGCTCTTCCTGCTTTTCTTGAAGATTACGTGGTGGAGTTTGTTTGGTGAAAGGTTCTTCAGCAGCTGTTAGACACTCAAAGTCAATGTAGTCGATTTTGTCATCGAATATCGGAGGGCTTTCAACTACATTGCTATCGATTAACTGCAGTTCCTTATTTGTTTTATGCTTTAAGAACCCGTCACTCTTTACTTGCATGAGAGTCTCCAACTGAATTACTCTTTCTAGAAGCTCCTTATTTTCCTGTGTTAATCTTTCATTCTCTTGTTTCAAACATTCAACCATTTTGCTTTCACTATTCTCTGGAAGCTTCTGTTCAGTTGGAAGATATGCTTCTTCAGTTGGAAGCTTCTGTTCCTTGACTTCCTTGAATTCTTCAGTAAGAAGCTTTTGCTCTGTTTCGGATACATCAGCAAGTACCTCCACCACCTAGATGTGTTAAAAAAGGGAAAGAGGGTGAAGATGTATTAAAAAAGAAGTTTCAATTATTAATAATCTGAATTAGTTTTGTGCTAAAACAAGTGTTTACAAAAAATATATACTGCAAAGTTGATAATTCAGTGAAACAGAAAAACTATGTACATAAAATATGGACTGCAATATGAACTTTGCAGCAAAATTTGCACTGCAAACTTAATATTGCAGTTAAATTTGCACTGCAAACTTCAGATTTCAGTAAATTTTGGACTGCAAACTTCACTTTGCAGCAAAATTTGCACTGCAAACTTCACATTGCAGTTAAATTTGGACTGCAAACTTCACTTTGCAGCAAAATTTGCACTGCAAACTTCACATTGCAGTTAATTTTGCACTGAGAAGTTCATATTGGAGTAAAATTTGGACTGCGAAGTTCAAATTGCAGCAAAATTTGCACTACAAACTTCACATTGCAGTTAATTTTGCACTGAGAAGTTCATATTGGAGTAAACTATGTACTGCGAAGTTCAAATTGTAGTGAAATGTGGAATGCAATATGGAATTTGCAGTGTGATGTGGACTGCAAAGTCCATATTGCAGTGAAAATATTGACTGCAAATATGAATTTTCGAATGAAATATGGACTGGAAAGTTCATATTGCAGTGAAAATATTGACTGCAAAGTTCATATTGCAGTGAACCAGATAAACTACGCACCAACACATTTCTCTGCAATTTGGACTTTGCAGTCTAAAAAATATATTCGTAATTAGCAAGATATTTTGTGTAAGTACCTTTTCACTGTCCAATTTGTCAAAGGAAAGCTTAGAGATAGCTTCTCTAGCTTGAAAAAGATTCCACCGAACAAATCTTGGTGTTTCTTCCTTGTATCTTTCAATTGGTTCAATTATTTTATAATGCTCACAGAACCAATACTGCAATTTTATGAAAAATAAATGTCAAATGAATGTACTACATTATCGTAGCTAATTTTTACATTAAAGTATTGAAATACTTACAAGAATTTGAAGGACACAGCCAGGAGTTTTGAAAGGCTTGTTGTAATATTTTTTGACGTTTTGCATCAAGTGGTTGTAGAATACTTTGGCCCATGCTATATTTCTTATGTTGTCAAAATCCTCTATGTGGGAAATGAAGGACCAGCCAACTTTACCTTGTGAACTGGCCAGGAAAATAGTGACAACCATGTGCAGTATCATCAACCTAGCAAAGTCTTCTGCAGGTTCCTTGCCTTCTTCCTTCAAGGTCTTAATTAATGCCGAGACAATTGCATCTTTCTTTATAATATTCATATCTTTGAAGTGTCTCTTGATAAATTTCGATTATGTTGCTTTGACCATTGTCTTTGGAAAGAGCACCACTTCGTTTCCTACTTTGGGCAGCCCAAAAGTGAGTGCAAAGTCATCGGCAGTTAATTGTATTAGCTTATCCCCCATAACAAATCCATCTTTCTCCAAGGAGTATAACCCCATAATTCGCATGATGGGCTTTGAGATTCTATCTATACTTTTGATATCTACTTTGTTTTCGTAGATAGCCTTGAAGAAAACCCCAAACGGTGTTCTCATGATTGCTTCAATGTGTGTTTGGGGTATATGATCTCTTTGTTCCTCAAGTAGTCTGACTATCGGCTGCAAATTGCAGCGAAATACTGTTGGCTGGTTATCAGAAGATGTCTTAGCCTTTTTCTTAAGGCTTCTCCTTTGTGCCTTTGATTTTGCCTTCATTTTCGATGGATTAGAAGATGTTTTCATCTTTCTAACCTTTGTTGGAGATCTTTGTACTGTTTCTGATGCTCTTTTCTTTGCCATTTGATTTTAATTGCGGCTTTATCCTTTGCTAAAAGATGTGAAAGCAAGGCTGTCACAAAACATTGAATGCATATGTAAAAAAATATGAACTACAAAGTTCATATTGCAGTTAAACAGAGAAACTATGCACAGAAATTTGCAATGCAATATGAATTTTGCAGTGAAATATGGACTGCAAACTATTGGGTTGAAATTTTCAGTGCAAACTTGACATTGCAGTGAATTTTGCACTTGAAACTTCCTGTTGGAGTAAAAGGTGGATTGCAAAGTTCACATTGCACTGAAATATGTACTACAAGCTTCATATTGTAGTGAAAATTGTACTGCAAACTTCACATTGTAGTGAAAATTTCACTGCAAACTTCACATTGTAGTGAAAATTTCACTGCAAACTTCACATTGTAGTGAATTTTTCAGTGCAAACTTCACATTGCAGTGAATTTTTGGACTGCAAACTTCGCATTGCAGTGAATTTTTGACTGCCAACTTCACATTGCAGTGAATTTTTCAGTGCAAATTTCACATTGCAGTGAAATTTTCAGTACAAACTTCACATTGTAGTGAAGTTTTTACTGCAAACTTCACATTGCAGTGAATTTTTGCACTGCAAAGTTCACATTGCAGTGAATTTTTGTACTGCCAACTTCACATTTCACTAAAATTTGCATTTGAAACTTCCTGTTGGAGTAAAAGGTGGTATGCAAAGTTCACATTGGACTGAAAATTGCACTGCAAACTTCACATTGCAGTGAAAATTGCACTGCAAACTTCACATTGCAGTGAATTTTGGACTGCCAACTTCACATTATGTGAATTTTTTAGTGCAAATTTCACATTGCAGTGAATTTTTCAGTGCAAACTTCAAATTTCAGTGAATTTTTGGACTGCCAACTTCACATTATGTGAATTTTTGGACTTCCAACTTCACATTATGTGAATTTTTGAGTGCAAACTTCACATTGCGGTGTAATTTTCACTGCGAACTTCACATTGCATTGAAATTTTTACTGCAAAGTTCACATTGCAGTGAAATTTGCACGGCAAACTTCAAATTGTGTTGAATTTTTCACTGCAAACTTAACATTGCAGTGAAATTTGCACTTGAAACTTCCTGTTGGAGTAAAAGGTGAATTGCAAAGTTCACATTGCAGTGAAAATTGCACTGCAAACTTCACATTGCAGTGAATTTTTCAGTGCAAAGTTCACATTACAGTGAATTTTGGTGTGCCAACTTCACATTGAAGTGAAATTTGCACTGCAAACTTCACATTGCAATGAAATTTTCACTACAAACTTCACATTGCAGTGAATTTTGGAGTGAAATTTGCACTGCAAACTTCCTTTTGGAGTAAATGATGTTCTGCAAATTTTACATTGCAGTGAAATATGTAATACAATATGCAGCAAAATTTTGGATTGCAAAGTTCATATTGCAGTGAAATACGTACTGCAATATGAACTTTGCAGTGAAATTTGGATTGCAAACTCACATTGTAGTGAAATTTGAACTGTAAACTTCAAATTGCAGTGAAATTTGTTAGAAAACATCAGAGAAATCTATGAAAATCATTGATACATCCTTAAACATAAAGTACGATACGAGGTGCGATGTGAACATAAAGTAGGAAATGAGTGTTTTAAGTGGTGACTAGAAACCCTAGCTATCATAAATAGTCGAAAAATGTGCAAATATTGCAGAATCGGTTACTAGAAAGCCTGATTCTCATCAAAAGCAGATGAACACGCAAATTATAAGCCCTAAAAAACGAGGAAGAGCGATAGGGAGAAACATAAAGCTCACCTACGATAGTATGATCGTCTTTGATGGTTTAAAAGGTGTCCGGCGGTATGAAAATTACGTCGACTAGGGTTTCTTCGGTGTTCTCTGTTCTTCTTCTTCACTGGTGTCGGTTTGTGTTACGTGGTTTCGAAGATGGTGGAATGCAGAATGAGAGGGAAAATGGGAGGGTAGTATTGTCCTTTCGTGATAAAGTGTATATTGGTAATTCTGTAATTGTTAGTTTATTTTAAGGGTTAAGTGGTCTTTTTGGTATGAAAAAAAATGACACATGTCATTTTATTAATAGAATGCAAAATAGGCCCTTCATTTAGAAAAATTTTATTCATCGGCTTTATTGTGAAATTTATTTTTCAATAAGCCCTATATTTTAATTGCCCGATTGTATAAATAGCACTTGATATATAAGAACATCAACAATATTGGTCTAAATATTATAGCATAACTCATATGCTTTTATACAATGCTGGTTTAATTAAGACAGTTAATATCAGCGGTATAAATTATACGTTGCGTAACAGTTCTCCATTTAAATTGGGACGAACTACATAATTGTACTTTGACAGTTCCAAATGTATAAATGTTCTCCGGCCGTTGCTTGGAACCAATCATAAAGTGTTAATGGCAAGTTTTATCCGTTCACCTCTTCTTCTTTTTTATGCCTTTGCTTCACTGGCGAATCCAAAGGGGGACAGGGTTAGCCTAGGAAAAATTTTGAAAAATCCACCAACAATTGTAAAGAAAAAAGAAGTTAGTATAAGACTACAAGCCCACTAATTTGCTAAGTTTTAGCCTACCCCTCGAAAAATTCCCGAGTCCACCCCTGTTTTGCTTACTGCACCGTATATGTTATTTAAACCGTTTTAACCATGTGAAAAAGAAAAATTTATCTCTCTAATTCTTTCTCCCCTCGAGTAGAAGATAATATGAATTTTATTATAAATAATACATCAATTAATTCTTTACTTATATTCACTTGGATCGAGTCAAATAACAATCATTAATAAGAAAGTTATACCTTTCGCACCATATAAATAATAATCCCGACACTATGCAATATACTTCATAAAAAATGTCTTTAAACTAAAATATTCTTACAACTTCAAATTAATAAATAACATAGAATTCAAACAGGTTACATTGTTCAATCAGAATTATGACATGCATGCAGTACTCTAACCTAGGTTTCTTGTACTTCTTCAATGAGGATTCATACATGTTACATTGTTACATGTAAATGAACCCCTTATATAGGCATACACAGGCATAATTTAACTGCGATTGAAATTGTGCAAGATAACCATACTAGTGCATTTACAGTATTTATCTTCTATTTATCTATGAATATTATGTTGTCTTCTGTTAGGATTGTTCTTGATTGTA
Source organism: Lonicera japonica (assembly GCA_021464415.1). Lineage (NCBI taxonomy): Eukaryota > Viridiplantae > Streptophyta > Magnoliopsida > Dipsacales > Caprifoliaceae > Lonicera > Lonicera japonica. Next base: position 8,526,653 of record CM038471.1, on the reverse strand, counting down.
GGAGTCATTATCATTCGTACTTGGCTCATCTTTAGTATTGTTTTGATCCAATTCCGTATAGGGTATAGTTTGAGGGCAAAAACAGCATAATTTTTTCATGAAATTTGGTGGAGATGATATCTCTAACGAGTAGATTATCTTTACAAATTTTTATCCATATATTTAATCCTGTAATGAGTGTAATAAAATTCCGATATATGTTTTCGATAATTTTTGTCGGTTGAAATTTTAGATAAATATTTTACCTGGCCCACTTCTAAATTGTGAAGAAGAAAATTAATTGTGAAGAAAAAGAAAAAGGAAATTATTTGTGAAGAAGCGTGAAGGTAACTAGGTGGAGACATCTCTCTCAGTCCTCAGTTTTCTTTAAATGCAGATTGATTTCTAGATACCAATGACTAAGGCCAAGACTAAGACTAAGACTAAGACTAGTCGTGGTAAATTGTCATATTTTCTAGCTGACTGTGGGTTGGGCAAACCCACACTGACCATGACTAAAGACTAAGACTAGCAGTGGGTTGTTATTAACTTATTCTTATTTGTTTGTTTTTGAAATTGATATTATTTTGGAGCTCATATCTAACGTTTTTTTGGCATGGTAAGTAATTATATTTTTATTTTTTATATATATCGCAACAAAACATAGGCATAATATATACAATTGTTTTAATTAAGAAATTATGTAATGTTTTGACATACGCAATAGCTTAAATTTCATTTGGAAATAGAATCTTCTAGGAATCTTAACATAGGCTTGCAATAAACATAGTCATAATATACAATTATTTTATGCGTGTATGAAATGTAGAGAAGTGATTTTAGACGCCCTTGATAATCATATGTATGATTATATTATATATATGTAGTGAAGATGGATTTCAACTACTATGAAACTACATCATACTTTTGATTTCTTATTTTGCCTTCACAATTGATTTTTTAATTAAATAAGCCAATGATGCGTTTATTATTTTTGTTAATTATTCTTTTCAAAATAGATGTATAAGAGTTGTATATGTTGAACATATCAAATGTAATGTGTTGCATACCTATAAGTGTATATGATAGGCTAATATATATATATACACAAAATTCACAAGTTATCCTCCAAATTTTGGTATGACTATTGAAACTCCATGTTATTGGGTACTCTAACACTCTAAAATGCATCATAAATATAAATAAAGTGTCCTTAAAAATTACAGACAAAGTGTTTCTATGGATCATATTAAAGTACTAAAAGACAAACTTAGAATGTCAATAGCCATATATAGGCAAGTTATATAGGTATAATTTGGTTAAATAAAGAATATTGGGATTGACGGTCTAATCATTGTTCTTAACATTTCTTGACATCATTCCCATGGACTGCATTAATTAGAGGAGGGTGAATTAAAAGAGGAACGGATTTTTGGAAGTAGTGACAAATAAATGCAAACAATCACGCGGCTCTAAGAAGTTACATGGTTTTGCAATAATGTGCCTACTCCAAACTCCAGCTTAGGTTTCCTGCTCTTCTTCAATGAGAATTCATATATGTTACATTGTTACATGATAAATTAGCCCCTTTATATAGGTGTAATGGGGCATAATTTAACTACCATTGAAATTGTGCTAGATAACTATACTAGTGCATTTACGGTATTTATCTTCTATTTATTGAGATTTATCTACGAATATTCCGTTGTCTTCTGTTAGAATTTTTCTTCCCTGATTGTAGGAATCCTTATCATTCGTACTTGGCTCATCTCTAATATTCCTTTGATCCAATTTCATCCAATAGGGTATAGTTTGAGGGCCTAACAAATTGAATTTTTTTTTTTGTGAAACTTGGTGGAGATTGGAGATGATCTCTCTAATGAGTAGATTATCTTTACAAATTTTTATCAAGAAATTTAAACATGCAATGAGTATAATAAAATTTTGTTATATGTTTTCGATAAGTTTTATCTGTTGAAATTTTAGATAATTATTTTACCCACTTCTAAATTGTGAAGAAGAAAATTAATTGGGAAGAAAAAGACAAAGGAAATTATTTGCGAAGAAGTGTGAAGGTAGCTAGGCGGAGACTATCTCTCTCATTTGTCAATTTTCATGGAAAACTTGATAAAAGATGGAAAGTGTGTACGATTGCCAAAGTTTTCCATGGAAAACTTGATAAACGATGAAAAATGTACATCTTTTATGGGTGTTTGATTGCCTAATTTTCTAGGCAATATAAGTTCCACCTAGTTCCTTGGTACAAATGGATGATTCATAAAAGTAGGAACTTATTTTTGTAGCCTAAAATAAATTCTAGGTAAGTTGGAAAATGACCCAAAGACCAAAAAATCTAATTCTAGATAGAGTGTAAGCAATCAAACACCAAAAATTAGAAAATATGTTATCGCTACAAGGAAAAAAGACATATTTTCCACCTATAAAATAAATGCAATAAAACACTTTTAATTGAATTGCGTAGAATAAAATTGCCTATAATTGAATTGCATAGAATATAAACATTTTCTACCATAATTCCATACTTGCAATCAAATACACCCTTAAATGCGGATTGATTTGTAGCTAGCAATGACTAAGGCTAAGACTAGTATCGTAAAGGTTGGAATAGACAAAGACTAAGAGCATATCTAATGGAATAACCAAAATTGAATAATCAAAATAACTTTTGATTATTCATCAGTGGTACTCTGCACTCTGCATAGTACCACTGATTCATCAGTTTCAACAATTATTCATCAGTGGTTACTTGACTCCATACAAGTAACCCCCTTATCTGCAGACAAGTGGTTAACTTTTGATTATTCATTTAATAAGTTGTTAAAATTAACAATGGAGGCATCCCCAATGGTTATTTTTTTTCTCGATAACCAAATTTGTGGGGTCTATTATATTGATTGGCCACAAATTAATAAATTTGAATTTTGTTTCAAAGAAAAGGAGGGAAAGATGATTTAAATTTGAAAAGATTCTCTTTTACCCAATAGAATTAATGGGTCCCTCATTTTGGTTATGAAAGAATGTTGTTAACTTTGATTATAAAGAGAGTAGATTTGATTATTGGCTAAAGGTTGCTAACATTTGATTATACTATTGGGATATTATTTTGATTATACCATTAGAGATACTCTAATAGAAAAGTACACATTTTCCATCTTTTACCAAGTTTTCCAAGGAAAACTTTGGCAGTCAAACAAACCCTAAGACTAAAACTAGTTGTATATGTTGTTATTCACTTACTCTTATTTGTTTATTTGTTTTTTTTTTTGTTTTTTTTGAAATTGATATTATTTTGGAGCTCATACGCATTATCTTAAATTTCGTTTGCAAATAGAATCCCCTTGCAATCTTAAAACATGCTTGCAATAAAACATAGTCGTAATATACAATTATTTTAAGTGTATGAAATGTAGAGAAGCAATTTTTTAGATGTTGTTACAAATTATATGCATATTTACAGGCACTAAAACATAGTCATAATGTATGTACAATTATTTTAAGCTTGTATGAAATGTGGACAAGCAATTTTTTATACATGCTTGATAATTATGTGTAATCAATTTTTTTTTTTCATGAAATTAAGCCAGTGACGCATTTATTATTTTGGTTAATTAATCTCTTCAAAATAGATGTATAAGAGTTTCGTATACGTATCAAGTGTCACGCTTTGTGTGTATCAAGCGTAGGCTAAAATAAATATATATATATACAATTCACAAATTAATGAACCTCCAAAAGTTGGTATCAGTATTGAAACTCCAAGCGACCGAGTTCTCTAGTTCTCTAAAATTCATCCAAAATATAAAGAAGGAAATGATTTTCTTATTTACAATTCTTACCACATATTCTTAATGGGTGCATTAAATGGGTTATACCATTGTTGTATCTTATAAAGGTACATCCCATGTAATGTATGTCAGTAAGAATACGTGGTAAGAGTACCTGTTAAATATAATATTGCTCTATAAAGAATAGTGATATAAATAATTTTTGATTTATAAAATAATATTTTTTGGTTTATACTAGGTGGCATCTGGCTAGATTTAGCCCAGCTCAACTAATCCTCATTCGCAGTGTTGTTGAGATTCGACCAGTAAAACTCCCTGTTGACCCAAAGCTATATCGAAGATGGTAGCTAGGTAACTGATGGGCTAAGTCTAATTCTAGTAAAATATGAATTTATTTATTATTATTATTATTATTTTTCAAACGGAAGTAAGTGCGTCTGCAGGAACCTCAAAGTTTCCGCCGTGACTAGAATTGTACTATAAAAGGAGGGAGTAATAGCTCATATTTTGTAGCTAGCGATAGATTAAGATCGAGCAAGACTAGTCGTAGAGGAGTTGTTATTCTTAATTTTTAGTTGAGAGATTGATCCACGAGAGTTCCATCTGTTCCCATATATCCACATATATATTTATATATATCTTCTTATTCTCACTCGCTCACTCACCCACTCACTGAAGCTTAAGCTTTAAAATTAACCAAAAGTATGGTAAAAATTGAAGAGGTTTCAGAAGTAGAAGCTGCCGCTGCTTCTTCGGCAGAAGATCACCATAGGTGGAAGTATGATGTATTCTTAAGCTTTCGAGGGGAAGATATTAGGAAGACTTTCATTGATCATCTCTACTCTGCTCTTGTAAGGAGTGGCATCTACACATTCAAGGATGACGAGAGGCTCGAAACAGGGGAATCAATCCCCCCCACTCTCCTCAAAGCCATCGAGGAATCGAACTTTGCCATCGTCGTTTTCTCCAAAAACTACGCTTCTTCGCCGTGGTGTTTAGATGAGCTTGTGAAGATCATGGAATGCAGTAGTAAATCACCAAAGGGACAAACAGTTATGCCAATCTTTTACGACGTCAAGCCTTCTGACGTACGGAAACAGGAAGGGTATTTTGGAGAAATGTTTAGCAAACACGACTCGGAAAAGGTCCAAATCTGGAGAAAAACTCTTACAGACGCAGCAAAGTTGTCTGGATTGAAATTTGAAAAAACCACTGATGGGTAAACTAATCTTACTCCTCTATTCTCATACTTCATAATTAACTTCAATTGTATATATATATTCTATTATTTATTTATTCCAGGTACCCTTTGATTGCAATTAAGTCTTAAATTATGGTCTATTCAGAAGAGATTTTAAATCTGTTTCATATCCAAATACTCCCCACCTTAGGGGTGCCGTTTGATTGCACCGAAGTCAGAAATTGTATATCTTATATACTAGGTAAGGTTGCGGCTTTAATATTGTAAAGAGATGGTGGTAATACCAATTTTGTCCCTCTAATTTTATTGAAAATATAGTATTAGTAATTAAGTTTAAATCTATACTATAAATAAAAATACGAAGAATTTAAGTATTTTTTCCCTTTTTTGTATAAACAAACATGATACACCCTTTGATTTTAAAGCACTATACCTCAGATTTTAAGGCACCGGACGTAAGTGTTAAATGAAGGGTTTTAGTACTATTTCAATTACAGTGAAACACTGCTTTTACTGATATACTATTAAAATTTCAACCTTATTTGGGCTCCGCGAGTTTACCGTCTATAAACTTCAATTTTGGTGTTTAATAAATTGATTTATATATATTAATCTATTGTTTTATTAATTCATAATTTAATTAATAGCTAAACTTTTAATGTACTCATAATCCTACACCAAATCTCAGTGGCGAAACATTATTGTATGTATTAGGCAGTTTTGGAAAAAAATAATTCTAATAGGTGATAAAATAGTATTTTGCCCAACTTATTTAGAGAAAAAACTTGCACTTTGCCCCTCTTAATTTATTTATTTTCTGCACTTTATAGTTAAGAGTAGCCCAAAATGCACTTTATTTTGGTATTTTTATAATTCAAAAATAATATAAAGTGACATTTCATGAATTTTAATAGCCACTTTTGAAGTTCTAGAGATCTTTTCCTGTAAATTTGAGTATGAAAGAAGAATAAATTTCACCCTAATTTATTAAAAAATAAAAATAAATTGCCCCCTTATTGTTGATCTTTGATCGACTCCGCCATTGCCAAATCTCACTCTATTTACTTTTTTGGTTAGGAACTAAGTATGCAACTCTCTTCCAATTATTTTTTTGAAAAGAAACAGGAGTTTCATTTACCACAAAAAAGAAGAATTACAAATCTTACTCTCTTCCAATAGATATCGCATCTCATTCAGTAAATCCTAATCTATGTCAACTACAAATAGAATTTCCGAAGTTGTATATATACACACATAAGCCATAGCACAAAACACTCACGGTTAGTTTAGCTCGGCAATTTTCATGTACGGTTAGATCTCTCTATTCATGTATACTTTTATTGTTAATAATTGTAAAAACGTGATGAATTTGTACTTCTTCATAGCAATCTCCTATGCCACATACTTGAATTACTGCCAACTTTATGGAAATTTAGTAACAAGATCGATGGACTTTTTATTTTGTTCTATACGACCCAAATTTAAATCAAGATTTGTTTTTTTATATTATGAGATTAAATTAATTATATTGGTATGCCAAACACAGGATTTTAAATAAATTGTAATATTTACCTTTGGTTGGTAATATTTAATTTACTCAAAATTATGTTCTAAATACACTAGAGTCTATATTGTATATACCTTTGTTTTCTAATTTGATTTTCCAAGAACTCTTTTCTTTTATTTATTTATAATTCATAATTAGATTCTTATTCTATTGTACCTTTGGTTAATTAGTAATATTCAATCCACTGAAAATTTTATTTTAAATTAGACTCGAGTCTACTCGAATATTAAATCGTACACACATAGTAATATTAATTATTCTAGATGGGTTACTATCTCTTTAGGTAAAAAGATATTATATTTATTGTAGGTTTGAAAAAATTAATTAATTGTAGGATTTGAAAGAAAATTAATTGAATAGAAATAATCGACAAAAAAATAAAATTAGAATTTAAAACATAATAAAAAAATTCAAATTAAGGTTGAGACTAAACTATATATATATTTGAAGAAAAAATAAGAACAAATTTTACAAGAGATAACAGAAGAAAAGTAAACTAAGAAGAGATCTATTAATCGATTTAATGTTAGTGATATATATATACATATAAAGTTACAGTTGCAATATTAAACTCTTGGGGTTCGTTTGATAACAACATGGGAGAAGAAAATAAAATCAATTAATTTTTATGAGAAGTTGGAAAATAAGTTAAAACATGTGGTGAGATGTTTTCTTACTTAATTTGTGGCTTTTTCTATAGAGAAATCTTCTTTGGTGGTATAGAAAGAAAAAAAATCACAAAAAAATACTGAATGATGAAATAAGCATGAAATGTAGAGCATATCATCACATGCCTCAACTTATTTTTCAACTTATTATCCAAATCAAGTATTTTTTATTTTCTTTTTCTATGTTATTAAACAGAACCTTGGAGATATATATACATAGGATTAAACTATATATCTGTGCGTGCATGCCATTGTATGAAGTCAGATTAATATAAATACCAATTTGGTTCAATCTATATATACACAGGAATGGAAAAAGGTTTGTTTATATGTGTAAGTTGGTGACGACATAATAATCTCTTATGGTTCTTTTATAGTGAGGTGGTTATACTATTTTTATGAGACGACTTTGAATCATGTTTGATTTTTCTTCGAATTGAAAAATTTGTAAAAGTTTTGTCCTTCCCATATCAAGTTTCTCTTTTATTCTTATTTTTATTTTCCAAACTGATTCGTAACATTTGTTAGGCCCTTGGGCAATTGTCACATGGTTAGACTTTAGCTACACCTCGTGCAGCACTTAACACTCCTTTAAACCTAATGAGTGGCTAAGTAAGCCTTAAACCAAATAAACATAAGGAAATTCTTACAAGAGTGGAGAGTAAGAGAAAGCTTTTTATTACACTAAAGAAAGCTTTACAATTCTTCGATAGTTACAAATAAGAAGTCCTACCTATTTATAGGATTTCAACTCCTCAATGGATGGTGGAGATCTAATATAATCAATGGTCTGGATCAACGCTCTAGAATATTCTAGGATTCTCTACAAATCTATACAATTCCATATAATTCTAGATTGTTCTCGTAAGTATACATATCATGATGTTCTGGAAGCTTCCAGGTATTACTCAACCCTCTCCACTTATTTAGCATACTCCAGTATGTTCTAGAACCTTCCACAACATGGTTTCCCTATTCTTCTCTAGAACATTTTGAAATATTCTTAAGCCTCCAGCATTGGCACCTAGCCTTGTGATTAGGACATGCATGCCAATTTGTTCTAGATTTGTTAACATGTGACATTCTTCCCCAATTAAGCTCGCAACGCCCTCGTTACAAATTCCTTATCGTTGTTGGGAGGCTCTTCTGCAATGCAATTTTTGTATAACTTAGTTGGCACCGACCTTGTGTTGATCTTTTAAAAGCTTCCTCATGTTCTAACTTTCTGATAAACGCATAATATTGTCATGCATAAGCTCTTTCCCAGAGTCGCATGACGCGTTTGTTGCTTTAATTATGCCTAATTATCCACTTATCTCGAGATTAGTGTCTTGGCGAGTTTTGTATCTAACATCGTCCCGCTAGGTGTGCTTTTGTTGTGTTTCTATGTGTTTATAGGCATAGGATGCAATGGCCTTCGAATGATTGATCAAGCGCTAGCCAAAAGCTACAAAAGTGCTGATTTAGAGAATTTCCAGAAGCATGATCGATCATGGAATCCCATGATCGATCATGGTGCAAATAATATTCAGGCAGAAGACCCCATGATCGATCATGGGTTGGCCATGATCGATCATGACCCTGGCAACTTGGCCATTTCACACCCAAAATGGGCTATTTTAGTGGTTCAAGCTATTTTAGATATTTAGTTAGATATTTTTCTACCTTTTAATATATATATTAATTCTTTTACATAGGGGGAGGGGATTATCTAGTTTTTACACATTTTTGAGAGTTCTAGAGAGAGGGGAGAGCTCACTTGTTGATTGTTCTTCATATCTCCATTGTAAGTGCTTAATTTGTAAGAATGATTTCTTCTTCTATGATATTTGTTCTTGCATCTATTATGGAGTAGTCTATTTCTAAGGTTACGGAGGTTGATTGTGATATGATTTTTGGTGATTAATGGCTCAATCCATATCTAAAGTTTGATAAATATTTGTGAATCTTCTTCTTCTTCATCATATCTTCCATTATTTCAAGCTTTCTAGGTATTTTCATATTAAGTTAAGACTTTATATGCCTTGTATATTTAGTTCTTGGTTGTTAATGAGCATACAACATATTTCTATGGTTTTAGAAAGCTTGTAGTCCCTTTCCCCCATCCATGGAGTTTTTCCCTCTTCATAGAAATTATGAATAGTTCTTAAAACTCCATAGATGGATTTTAAATTTGTTTAGCTTATCTTTGATTCATTTATTGATATATTGAGTGCTTCTTACACTTTATGTGATACTTAGACTCTTTATGTTCTACCATATGTGATAAACGATGAGTTGACTAATTTATCCCATAAACTTTATTCCGTTTCATTGTTAGGATTCACTTTATAATTTTCATTCTTTAAATCATGAGATTACTACACTTGCTTTATGTTAAATCGTTTAATGATGAGTTTGTCATATCTATCTTGGATTAGCCTCATCGGGAATGGGTTGCCTTGCTTCACACCCGTAGCTAAGAGGTAGGAATGATAACCCCGTCTTTGGTGGAATGTCGTTTGTCTCTTTCTCGATATAGCTTCAACTCGGGAATGAGTCGCCTAGCGTCGCACCCTTTGCTATTGAGAGATACACCAACATTCCCCATATTTTGAGAAATCTTGTGTTATAATCTTTGTATGAGCTAGTGATCACCGTCTCTTTAATCATAACTAACCTCCAACTACCTTAGTGCTTTCTTATTAAATTTCACAACCATTTTACATTTACGTTGTTCGATAACCATTTCATCTTACAAGAATCAGAAAACACTTTAATCCGTAATCCATTCCATTCCTTTTCACTTATCCCTGTGGTTCGACACTCGGACTTCCGAGACTATATTACAACTTGACGTGCCTGCACTTGGGCTCTATCGCAACGCGCTAATTCGGCTGCGTCAAGTTTTTGGCGCCGTTGCCGGGGATAAGGCAAAAAGGCGAATTTCGGGTTTTGTACAAAACCTTTCTGTAAGTATTTCTCTCCATTTAATTAATTTATTTTTCTCCCTTATTTTTGTTTGATTTTGTAGAATTCCCGAGGAGCGATTCGAATCGTTGTCCAAGCTCATGCAAGGGCGACTGTTTGTGGACATTCGAATTAGCCCTCCCACATCTCCAAGAATGGCAAACCAAGGTAGAAACGAGGATCTCGAGAGCGATAATGAAGGGGAAGGGGCCAACAATGTTCCTCCTGTTAGGACCATGAGAGACTACCTTCAACCGCCTCGGGCAACTTCAAACTCATGCATCGTGCTTCCTGCTGGTCAAGCCGGAGCATTCTCTTTCAAACCGGGTATGCTTCAACATATCCCTTCTTTTCATGGTATGGAATCGGAAAACCCATACTTGCACTTGAAAGACTTTGAAGAAGTCTGCTCCACATTTCGTGAGGCAAATATTAATGAGGATGTCATGCGTTTAAAGCTCTTTCCTTTCTCCCTAAAAGACAAAGGAAAAATTTGGTTAAATGCTCAAAGACCGCAATCAATTCGGTCTTGGCAAGAGCTTCAAGCGGAATTTCTAAAAAAATTCTTCCCCGTTCATAGAACCAATGCTTTAAGAAGGGCGATATCGAATTTTTCACCAAAAGAACATGAAAGCTTTTATAAATGTTGGGATAGATACAAGGACCTTTTAAACGCATGCCCTCACCATGGTCACGAAACGTGGAGCCTTGTTAGTTTTTTCTATGAATCTCTCACCCCTGAGATGCGTACGTTTGTTGAGACCATGTGTAATGGTCAATTCTTGAGTAAGAATCCCGAGGAGGCTTTATTGTATTTTGATGAATTAGCGGAAGGTGCTCAAAATTGGAACACCTATTCTGAGGAACCCAAAGCCAAAACTCTAGGAAGGGGTGGGTTGTACCAAGTGTCCAATGAGGATGACATGGGGGCAAGGTTATTCCAATTGTCTAAGAAGGTAGAGGCAATGGAAGCAAGTAAGCTTAAGGAGGTCAATGTAGTATCCTCGATTCAGTTGTGTGTCATTTGCGAAAATTCAGGACACACTACCGAGGATTGTCCTACCATTCCCGCTTTTCGGGAAGTCCTCAAAGATCCCGCCCAAGTCAATGTTTTGCACCAGTACAACCAAAATAGCAACCAAAATCGTAACCAAAATGATCCTTACTCTCAAAGGTACAATGAGGGATGGAAGAATCACCCCAATTTCAGTTGGGGAGGAAATCAAAGTCAGAACCACAACCAATATCATCAGAACCAAAGGCAACAACAACCTCAAAACTCTTTTGTTCCACCTCAAAATCAAAACCCCAACCAAAACTTGGAAGCTTTGTTAAGGTCATTTGTGGACAAAACGGATCGTGATGTAGGTGAGTTAAAAACTCAAATGTCTAAACTCACCACCGCCCTAGCTACTCAAGAGAAGGGAAAATTCCCCTCTCAACCTTTAGTTAATCCTAGAGGGCAAGTTCAAGTCATAGAGGGAGGAGAGTCTAGCACCAAGATAGAAGAACTCAAGTCCATCACGATCCTGAGAAGTGGGAAGGAGGTAGACAAGACTATTGTTCCTAAAACCCCCAAGGTGGCGGACATAGTTAAATCTACTATTGTTGAGGAGTCGGAGGTTGAAAAAGTTGTGAGTGAAGAAAAGAAGATAGAGGAAGAAAGACAAGGGAAGGAGGATCTTGAAAAGATCAAAAATGGGATCAAAGTCCCATTTCCGGAGAGATTGAACCAACCGTCCAAGTCTAATACCGAGATTTTGGATGTCTTTAGGCAAGTGAAAATCAACATTCCATTGCTTGACGCGGTCAAGCAAATACCTTCGTACGCTAAGTTCCTCAAGGACTTATGTACTACCAAACGAAGGTTGAATGTCAAGAAAAAGGCCTTTATGGCGGAGCAAGTGAGCTCCCTCATGCAAGGCACGAGAGCCCCCAAGTTTAAAGACCCCGGTTGTCCCACAATTTCGTGTATCATAGGAAATTGTAGGATCAAGAATGCATTGTTAGATTTGGGAGCAAGTGTGAATGTGCTCCCCTACTCGGTATATCAACAATTGGGGTTGGGTGAGTTGAAACCCACGAGGGTTACTATTCAATTAGCGGATCGATCCGTTAAGATCCCAAGAGGGATAGTCGAGGATGTGCTTGTCCAAGTCGACAAGTTTTATTTTCCGGTTGATTTCATCATCCTCGACATGCAACCTGTGTCAAATCCCACCAATGAGATTCCGGTCATTCTCGGACGACCATTTCTTGCTACTTCTAATGCCATAATAAATTGCAAGAATGGAATCGTGAAGTTAACATTTGGCAACATGACTCTAGAGCTAAACGTGTTCTCTTTGAGCAATCAAAGAGATGACGATGATAATGAGGAAAATGAACACGTGAACATGATAGAGTCATGTATCCAAGACCACTTTGTGGCAAATTTTGAATCGGAGTCAACGGAAGTTTATCTAACCACTTCCGATGAACCCGAGGATTGTATGCAAGTGTTTTCTTTGTCTGACAAACAGGTTGAATCTTCGAAGAGAGAGGAAAACACATCGTCGTCCACCAAAACGCACGAAGGAAAGATGGACCTTAAGCTATTGCCGAGCAACTTGAAATATGCCTTTTTGGGAGCTTCAGACACTTACCCTGTCATCATCTCGTCCGAACTTTCGGATGACCAAGAGGTAAGGTTAGTCCATTTGCTTGGTAAATACAAAAAAGCTTTTGGTTGGACTCTGGCCGACCTTCAAGGCATAAGCCCTTTGATTTGTACACATAAAATTCACTTGGAGGATGGGGCAAAAACATCGAGACAATTTCAACGCCGGTTGAATCCTAACATGCAAGAAGTGGTTAGGAACGAGGTGTTGAAATTGTTGGATGCAAAGATCATCTATCCAATCTCGGATAGTAAATGGGTTAGTCCAACTCAAGTGGTACCGAAAAAATCAGGTCTTACGGTAGTCAAGAACGAATCAAACGAGTTGATTCCGCAAAGAGTCACCACCGGGTGGCGAATGTGCATTGACTACCGTAAACTCAACGAGGCAACTCGTAAAGATCATTTCCCACTACTTTTTTTGGATCAAACTCTAGAAAGAGTAGCGGGCCATGAATATTACTCTTTCCTCGATGGTTTTTCCGGGTACAATCAAATTGAGATTGACCTAGATGATCAAGAAAAGACCACCTTTACATGTCCCTTTGGTACCTTCGCTTATCGAAGAATGCCCTTTGGTCTATGTAATGCACCGGCCACTTTCCAACGGTGTATGCTGAGTATTTTTAGTGATATGGTGGAAAGGACTTTGGAAGTTTTCATGGATGACTTTACCGTCTATGGTAAGTCATTCGACAATTGCTTAGCTAACTTGGAACAGGTCCTGGAAAGATGCGTGGAAAAGCAATTGATATTGAATTGGGAGAAGTGCCATTTTATGGTCACCAAGGGAATCGTATTGGGGCACATCATTTCATCGGAAGGAATTGAAGTAGACAAAGCAAAGATCGAACTGATTTCTAAACTTCCTACACCCAAGAATGTAAAAGATGTCCGATCATTTCTGGGACATGCCGGGTTTTATAGGAGGTTCATCAAGAACTTCAGTTCCATCTCCAAGCCAATGTGTAATTTACTCCTCAAAGATGCACCATTTGAATGGGATGCCAAGTGTGAAGAAGCTTTTGTCTCTCTAAAGCATATGCTCACCACTGCGCCGATTATGCAGACACCGGATTGGGGCTTGCCTTTCGAGCTCATGTGTGATGCAAGCGATTATGCAGTTGGAGCGGTTCTTGGTCAACGGAAAGACAAGAAACCGGGTGTAATTTACTATGCAAGTAGGACTTTGAATGATGCGCAAATGAATTACACCACGACAGAGAAAGAGCTCCTGGCAATTGTCTTCGCCTTGGACAAGTTTCGATCCTACTTGATAGGATCGCCCATCGTTGTCTTCACGGATCACGCGGCATTGAAGTACCTGTTCACAAAGAAGGATGCCAAGCCGCGACTTCTTAGATGGATACTCTTGTTGCAAGAATTTCATTTAAGCATCAAGGACAAAAAGGGAGTCGAGAACGTGGTGGCCGATCATCTATCTCGACTCACTTTCACGAACAACACCGAAGAAAGCCCGATCCAAGACTCGTTTCCGGATGAGCAATTGTTAGCAATCTCAACACTCCCATGGTATGCAGACATCGTGAATTATCTGGTGACCGACAAGATACCGAAGTCATGGGTTGCGCAAGACAGAAAAAGGTTCTTGAGGGAAGTGGGTCGATTTTACTGGGATGAACCGTACCTATTTAAATATTGTGCGGATCAGATCATCCGACGGTGCATCCCAGACGAAGAAGTGGAGAGAGTTCTGTCCTTCTGCCATTCCGAAGCTTGCGGAGGACACTTTTCAGCAAAGAAGACAACCGCTAAGATTTTGCAAAGCGGATTGTACTGGCCGTCGCTCTTCAAGGACGCACAACGCTTCTGCAAGGCATGTCAGAGATGCCAAATGCTTGGAGGGATCTCCAAGAGGAATATGATGCCTCTCAACCCAATTCTGATGATCGAAATCTTCGACTGTTGGGGCATCGACTTCATGGGACCTTTCCCATCATCCTACGGTAATCTTTATATTTTAGTTGCCGTAGATTACGTTTCAAAATGGGTGGAAGCCCAAGCGTGCAAGAAAAATGATCACAAAGTGGTGATCCGATTTCTGAAAGAACACATTCTTGCACGTTTTGGCACCCCCAAGGCAATAATAAGCGATGGCGGTACTCACTTTTGCAATAAACCGTTTCAATCATTAATGCAAAAGTACGGTGTAAATCACAAAGTATCGCTCGCTTATCATCCTCAAACTAATGGTCAAGCCGAGTTGGCAAATAGGGAGATTAAACAGATTCTAGAGAAAACGGTAAACCCGAACCGCAAAGATTGGTCGTTGAGACTGACCGATGCACTTTGGGCTTACCGTACTGCGTACAAAACAACTCTAGATATGTCTCCCTATCGTATAGTGTACGGAAAACCATGTCATTTGCCAGTAGAGTTGGAACACAAATCATACTGGGCAATTAAGATGGTTAAGTGCGATTTGACAAAAGCCGGGCTTGACCGTAAGTTGCAAATTAATGAAATTGAGGAGTTAAGAAGAGATGCTTATGATAATGCAAAAATAAGCAAGGAACGTGCCAAAATCTTTCATGATAAATCCATTTTGAGGAAAGAATTCAAACTTGGGCATAAAGTTCTTGTTTATGACACTCGGTTGCATCTCTTCCCCGGGAAGTTAAAGTCTCGTTGGACCGGCCCCTATGTTGTCCGTCACGTATTTCCTTTTGGGGCTGTGGAAGTTGAGGATCCCAAAACAGGCTTCGTGTTCAAAGTGAACGGTCAACGTCTTAAGCCGTTTTTGGAATTCCCAGTTCGAGAGGAGTCCATCCCTCTCGAAGAACCGACCTATGCCTAACAAGCATGGGTCGATTTTGTAAATAATGTTTTTGTTAGTATGTTTGAGTTTCAGGAATTTCCATCTGAGAGTCGGGTGTGATTGGGAAAGTTTGAAACAAGTTGAGGGGAAGAATTGAGGTGTAGAAGAGCAAGGAAGGCAAAGAGAAATTTCTGGCAGATTGGACCATGATCGATCATGCCCTCACCATGATCGATCATAGTAGAAATTCTCTCAAGAAATCTAGAGCATGATCGATCATGAAATCCCATGATCGATCATGGTATTGAAGCAGCTGGGCAGAGAGGAGCATGATCGATCATGGTTATACCATGATCGATCATTGTACAAAGTAATGACTGGGCAGAGCAACCCATGATCGATCATGGGTTGGCCATGATCGATCATGGCCGCGACTTAAAACAGGGGAACCGTAAAATCACGCCCATTTCTCACAAACCCTTCTCCCAAATCCATTTCGAGCTCTAGCCCTTTCTCCCCCATTCTTCCTAAATCTTTTCTAAACACCAATTCCATCTACCCCCACCTAGATTCAACCTTCAAATCCCTCAATTTCCAACCCCAATCATCAAACCCATCTCAAAAATCACCTTTTCCCTCTCTCATCACCATTTTCGAGCCCTAGCATCTCAAGGCTTCAAATTCCTCCTCTCCACCTCCTCTAAAGCATAGCACTCCTCCATTATGTCTTCCTCAAACCCTCCCACTAAGCCGCTTACCATTGAAGCCGCGAGAGGCGGCTATCGCGGATTTCGGAGCCGTCAAGAATTTGAGTGGTGGAACTACGCCTTCAAAACGAGGACGGTAGTGATAGAGAGGCCGGTATTCATCGGTACGCTGGACGATTTCCCCCAGCGAGCAACGTTTGAGCAATATCCGGGGTGGATTAACTACTTGCGTCAACCAGGTACTCAATGTAATCTCACCATTTGTCGTGAATTTATTGCAAGTTTGATTCAAGTTCCCGATACACCATATACATATGTAGCTCATGTTCGAGGCAGAACGGTTCCGTTTAACCTCGAAGTTTTGACTGAGATTACGGGAATCTCAGCTTTGCCACCTAATGCTCATGACCTCCCCTATTCGGACACTACCAACTATTTAGAGCCGAGGCCTAACGATCTAGCCACATTTCTAGCCGGTGAACCCAGAGAATGGATTGGGAACCAATTCGATAGGAGCCACATACGTGAGGGATTTAGAACTCTTTGGCTGGTAATTGCCAACGCTTTGGACCCAACTTCCCATACCCAGCACATTTACCCGTCTCAGGCTTATGTACTATACGCCATAGCAACGAACAAGCGCTGCTGCTTGTTGCGTCATATCATTGGGCGAATAGCGCGAATCATCGATTTGGTCGCCCACAATGAAACAATCAAATTTGGGTCGTTGATCACTAAGATCTGTTTGCGAGCGGGGGTAATTGAGAGAGCCGACGATGAGAAGAAAATGCCTAGGGCACCGCTGAATAGGTCCACCCAAACTCGAGCCGCTGGTCAACTGAGGAACAGGCCGAGTTCTTCCACAGCCGCACCACAACAGGGTGATAGCGAAGAAGAAGGGGCTGAAGAAGCAGGAGCGGATGTTCCGGGTACATCAAGGCGTAGAAGAAGGGCAAGCTCTGGGCCTGTGGATGACAATAGGGAGTTCATTAGAGAGCAGTTTGAACAAATGACTGCCTTGATCCACACCGGATTCGCGGGTGTCAATGAGAGGGTGGAGATTATGATATCGCGACAGGACCGTCTTCAAGCAGAGATAGCAGCCCAAGTCGAGGCAAGAGTTGCAGAGCAGATGGCAGCTCAGCAGGAGTTCATACGCCAGCAGTTCGAGGCGTTGTACGGTCGATTCCATCCACCCCCACCTCCCGACATGTGATGCGATTTGCCAAATCCTGAAAACTCTTTTATTAGTTATATTTACGCTTAGCTTTATTTTATTTCTTTTTGGGTTGTATTAGAACTTTGACATGATGTTAACTTTAAAACTTGGTTTTAATGATTGAATGCTATGGTTTTTGCTTTTGAATTCTAATTCTAACCCGTTTTGTGAATAGTTTTTGTTTATGTCTTATTTTTGTCTCATGGGAAGCAAAGCCAAAGTAGCCCTTCCGTGCGTTGTTATTTGTTCTCTTTTCATTGAGGACAATGTGTGTTTCAAGTTGAGGGGGGTACGTTATTTTGTGTTTATTTTGTTTGGCTTGCTATTGTTCATTTCCATGTGTAGTAGAATTTTTTTTGAGAAGTTTGAAAAGTGATGATTGATTGATTGACTTTGTTCAATGAAGACCATTGTTTCATTAGCTTTTGGCATGAATTCTTTGATCTAGATAGGAATTTGAATGATAATCTAAATTGCCTTGCTCCACTTAGTCTCATATCCCGTTATATTCTCATGCTCCACATGCTAGATTGCTTCGGTTGTTTTCATTTCGGTAATAACACTTAGATTTATTTTCATTGAGAGAAGAGAAATTTTTGTCCAAAAATAATGGAAGCTCTTTCGAAAAGATCCTCCAATGAGAGGACAAAAGCATAGCACTTTGACAACTTGGATGACTTTTATCATAATATTGACTTAAAGCTTCACTTGACTAAATCTTAAGTCTCTTTGTCTAATATTATGGATGGGTATAGGTTACCATATGGGAAAAGGTGAATAGCTTCCTTCAAGCTCCAATGAATGAGCAGTAATTTTGAAAAATTTCATAAGTGAGACCGCTGCCCCCCGTAGAGATGAAAACCGCCCTGAACTAATTTAGCAAAAATTTCCAAGAAAAGATAAAGAAAGTGCTTAGAATTGACAAATCTTGGAGTTTTTGTTTTTGAAAAAGTTCTCTCTTCCTTCTTGAATGTTTATGATTCTTTGTGTTTATATTGAATTGTTTGAATTGAAGTCTAGTATGTGAGCATTGGAGAATATGGGATTGTGTTCTAAAGGAGATAGGCGAATTATATGATCATTCAAAAGTCCGTCATTCTGGAAAATTGATAGTAATGCCTCTTGCTTTGCAAATTGAAACTTGAAACTTCATTCTCATCGTTCATCATGATCAAACTTCTGATGTTTGTAGGTATCATTTCTGAAAACCTTCACGAGATGCAACTCGTCTTCTATGGGAACTTAGAAGTTAACAATTTTTTTGTTTAGCATAGTGCTTTTGTAATTATATATTTTTGTCTTGCTAAGGGACTAGCAAGAGATAAGTTGAGGGGAGTTGATAAACGCATAATATTGTCATGCATAAGCTCTTTCCCAGAGTCGCATGACGCGTTTGTTGCTTTAATTATGCCTAATTATCCACTTATCTCGAGATTAGTGTCTTGGCGAGTTTTGTATCTAACATCGTCCCGCTAGGTGTGCTTTTGTTGTGTTTCTATGTGTTTATAGGCATAGGATGCAATGGCCTTCGAATGATTGATCAAGCGCTAGCCAAAAGCTACAAAAGTGCTGATTTAGAGAATTTCCAGAAGCATGATCGATCATGGAATCCCATGATCGATCATGGTGCAAATAATATTCAGGCAGAAGACCCCATGATCGATCATGGGTTGGCCATGATCGATCATGACCCTGGCAACTTGGCCATTTCACACCCAAAATGGGCTATTTTAGTGGTTCAAGCTATTTTAGATATTTAGTTAGATATTTTTCTACCTTTTAATATATATATTAATTCTTTTACATAGGGGAGGGGATTATCTAGTTTTTACACATTTTTGAGAGTTCTAGAGAGAGGGGAGAGCTCACTTGTTGATTGTTCTTCATATCTCCATTGTAAGTGCTTAATTTGTAAGAATGATTTCTTCTTCTATGATATTTGTTCTTGCATCTATTATGGAGTAGTCTATTTCTAAGGTTACGGAGGTTGATTGTGATATGATTTTTGGTGATTAATGGCTCAATCCATATCTAAAGTTTGATAAATATTTGTGAATCTTCTTCTTCTTCATCATATCTTCCATTATTTCAAGCTTTCTAGGTATTTTCATATTAAGTTAAGACTTTATATGCCTTGTATATTTAGTTCTTGGTTGTTAATGAGCATACAACATATTTCTATGGTTTTAGAAAGCTTGTAGTCCCTTTCCCCCATCCATGGAGTTTTTCCCTCTTCATAGAAATTATGAATAGTTCTTAAAACTCCATAGATGGATTTTAAATTTGTTTAGCTTATCTTTGATTCATTTATTGATATATTGAGTGCTTCTTACACTTTATGTGATACTTAGACTCTTTATGTTCTACCATATGTGATAAACGATGAGTTGACTAATTTATCCCATAAACTTTATTCCGTTTCATTGTTAGGATTCACTTTATAATTTTCATTCTTTAAATCATGAGATTACTACACTTGCTTTATGTTAAATCGTTTAATGATGAGTTTGTCATATCTATCTTGGATTAGCCTCATCGGGAATGGGTTGCCTTGCTTCACACCCGTAGCTAAGAGGTAGGAATGATAACCCCGTCTTTGGTGGAATGTCGTTTGTCTCTTTCTCGATATAGCTTCAACTCGGGAATGAGTCGCCTAGCGTCGCACCCTTTGCTATTGAGAGATACACCAACATTCCCCATATTTTGAGAAATCTTGTGTTATAATCTTTGTATGAGCTAGTGATCACCGTCTCTTTAATCATAACTAACCTCCAACTACCTTAGTGCTTTCTTATTAAATTTCACAACCATTTTACATTTACGTTGTTCGATAACCATTTCATCTTACAAGAATCAGAAAACACTTTAATCCGTAATCCATTCCATTCCTTTTCACTTATCCCTGTGGTTCGACACTCGGACTTCCGAGACTATATTACAACTTGACGTGCCTGCACTTGGGCTCTATCGCAACGCGCTAATTCGGCTGCGTCACTTTCCTTGGGGTGTGTGGTGTCAACTGACAAGGCATCATTGTAGTAGCTCTTTGATTTATTCTTGATCGATTATGACTTTTTTCTATTGTCTAGGAGATCTGTTTTGGTGTACTCTGTAATGCTCGTCACCCTTGTCTTCCATTTGAGTTGCAACTGTAGGTACGGGGTCGACTAGATTTATGTCTATAACCTCGAATATAATATTATAAGTTTTCCCATCTACTCTCTATTCCTTGAGTTGCATAACTGTAAGGGTTTTGGTGTTTCCCTTATTCCCTTGTTTTGTCGCCACCATTCATGAAATAGAATCTTCCATAATGTATATGGCGTTAGCAAAAGGACGAGGAAATGCCTTTGCCTTATCGAAAAAGTCCATGCCAAGCAATTTGAAAGTCATCCATCGGTACTATGGACATGTCAACCAAGCCATCCCATTCTCACATGGTTGTACGAACTTCCTTTGCTATGCCATGGATTAGTTTGTCGATGGAGTTCACTACCTTTAGGGATCCTTCTTCCTTTTTCACGTTAACTCCCAATATGTTGGCTTCTTTAATAGTTACAAAGTTGTGTGAGGCCCCCGTATCTACCCATGCTTGTGTAGCCACCCCATTCATCATGACATCTATGTACATGGGACCTTTGGTATCTGACTTTGAGGTCTTGGACTTGGCCTTGATTGTTCCAAGCATTTGGAAGGAACCCTTACACGTTACCTCTTGGGGTTCCTCATGTTGCTCTTCATACTTAGCAGTCAAGGCATTCAGGGCTTTCTTCTTTGGGCAGTCCATAGCATAGCAAGGACAATCACATGCTTGATGTCTGTACCTTAACAAGACAACTCTCCAGGGCTTTCTTCAAGTTATTTTAGATATAAAAGTCTCTACCTTAACGAGACAACTCTCCATGCTTGACAACATATCCTTCGATTTAGATGTATGCGTGCCCTTCTCTGTGTTACGATTCTTTTCTCGCCCATAGACCACCTCCATGTTGATAGCGACTTTGAAGACCCTTCTACGTGTTACGGTTCTTCTTTCCCACAAACCTCATCCATGTTGATTGCGACTTTTGAAGACGACATACTTTCCTCCTCACTTAAACGTTTACCCTCTTAGCACTCCTTTAAACCCGATTGGTGGCTAAGTAAGCCTTAAACCCAAGAAAGATAAGGCAATTCTTACAAGAGTGGAGGGTAAGAAAAAGCTTTTTATTACACTCAAGAATGCTTTATAATTATTGAATATTTACAAATAAGAAGTCCTACCTATTTATAAGATTCCACCTCCTCAACGGATGGTGGAAATCTAATCTACCGACGGTCCGGAGCAATGCTCCAAAATATTCTAGGATTCTCTACAAATCTATACAATTCCAAATAATTCTAGATTGTTCTTTTAAGTATAAATATCTTAATGTTCTGGAAGCTTTCAGGGATTACTCCACCCTCTTCGCTTATTTAGCATACTCCAGTGTGTTACCAAACCTTCCACAACATGGTTTCCCCATTCTTCTCTAAAACATTTTAGAATATTCTTAAGCCTCCACCATTGGAACCTAGTCTTCTGATTGGGATGTGCAAGTCAATTTGTTTCAAATTTGGCTGCACCTGACACAATGCTTCTATTATATTTGGTTTTATTTGCCTCGAATTTTGTGTAATTTTAATTTATTTTTTACAATAAGATTTTGTGTAATAAAATAGCTATAGCTGCTATCACATGGCTTGGATTGTAATTTTTATGATGCATCTACAAAATATTTAGTACAACGATTCTTTTATATTATGTTTTTGTTGATTCGTTATATATATCAGGCTTGGACATATTTTTTTTAACAGTTTATCCGATTCTCCACGTGTATTTATTAATGAGCTTAATGACCTATGTCAAACATTAAAGCCACGTGCAACGCAAGTGTGCAAAACCTACTAGAATAAAGTTTACAAAAATGTTGAACCCCTAAAATACAAACCATGTCATATATAATCGTTTTGTGTTTCTTTACTATATTTTCTTATTAACATCCTTTACAATTTACAGGCATGAATCGAAATTTATCGACCGAATTATCCAAGAGATTTGGAGTAAACTCCCATCTAAAATTAAAGTTGAAGATAAGGTTCTATTTGGAATGAAGTCTCGTATAGAGAAGGTGACTTCGTTGTTGGGTGAAGAGTCCAATGTTGGTCGCATTGTTGGTATATGGGGATTGGGTGGAATAGGGAAGTCAACTTTAGCAAAGGCCGTTTATCATCAAATTAAAGATCAATTTAAAGTTGCCTGTTTTCTTGATGATGTTGGAGAAGCATCAAAGAAGGAAGGTATCAGAAGTTTATAGCAGCACCTTCTTTCCAAAACCCTGGGGGTGAAGGATTTGCAAATAATGAGTGATATGGATGGAATTGCACTAATGACGACAAGGCTGCGGTCTACGAGGGTTCTTCTTGTTCTTGACACTGTTGATAGTTCAGAGCAATTAGAAAAGTTAGCTGGAAGTCATGAGTGGTTTGGTCGAGGGAGTAAAATTATAATAACAACTAGGGATAGAAAATTGCTTCTTGCGCGTGATGAGGTCCAAATACATGAAGCGAGTGTATTAGATTATATTGAAGCTACTAAGCTATTATGTTCAAAGGCCTTTAATGATATCTGTCCACCAGAAGATTTTAAGGAGCTCTCAAATCAAGTTATATATTATTGTGGATGGCTTCCTTTAGCTCTTGAAGTCTTGGGTTCCGCACTACGTTGTGAAGACTTGGGTATTTGGAAAGATTCAATGCGAAAACTAAGGGAAGTAGGCCCGGATGGAGGTATTCTTGAAAAACTAAAAATAGGTTTTGATGGTTTAGATGGAAGCGTGCAAAATACCTTCCTAGATATTGCATGTTTCTACAGAGGAAGGAAAGAAGAATGTGTGACAAGAATACTTGACAGTTTCGGTTTTTACCCAAAACTTTCCATAAGTATTCTCGTTCATAAATCATTGATACATTGTTCAGATGGTTGCGTTTATATGCATCAATTGATAAGAGAAATGGGTCGGCATATTGTTCGTCGAAATTTTCCTCGAGAACCTGGGAAGTATAGCAGGTTGTGGGATACCAGCAATGTTGAAGAAGTATTAACAAGAAGCACGGTGAGAAGTTCTTTAAACTATAATCTTCAATCCTCCATTTGAATTGTAATTAACAAGAAGTAAATATAATAATAAATGAATATATTAATAGTTATATGTATGTGTATATGTTTCTTCAATTACTAACTATATATACTGGATTTTGTTTAATTGTGGTTGTTAGGGTACAAAAAACATTGAAGGCATACTGTTGGACCCGCAACACATACTGCTGGATACCCACGAACAAGATTACAAAATTGAAATGGGGGCTGAAGCCTTTAGAAAGATGTCCAAACTAAGATTACTGGAAATTCATTACACCTACATTCCTGAAGAACCTTATTTTCTTCCTGATGAGCTACGGTGGATTGATTGGGACAAATATCCTTCAAATTCTTTGCCAACAATGTTTGAAGCATACGTTCTTGTTGGACTTCAACTACGTCATAGTAGGCTTAATCAACTTTGGGATGGAAGAACGGTAAAAATTTTCAATTATATATATATTACCTCCCTTTGATCTCCATCTCAAATTAAGCACGTATTCATTCTGATTTTGGCACTTTTTTTAAATATTTACACAATAACTTTTACCTAATCAATATGTGCTTAAGAATTAATTTTTTTTCTATAGTAGAATTTGGTGCATCAATTATGTCACACAATCGACTAACCTAGTTTCTTGTGAACATCACAAGCCTGGATGATTAATTAAAATAGAAGGCGATTTAAGTTAGAAAACTAGAAAAAGGTATTTCTCAAGGGTTGAGACTTATTTAAATTCTACTTTCAAGTATTGGGGAAAAGAACCAAAGATAATAACTAATAAGGTGAAAATTGGTATTGAAAAATATAACAATGCTTGCTATAATTTTTTTTTTGTTTGGTGAAATTTAAATATTATTTGATAAAATCTACGCAATTACAAGTTATTCAGTAATAAAACAACCATTACAGATATAACAACACCTGATCTATACACACAACAGAAAATGTAGATGCACCAAAGCCCACATTATATTTGATACGATTATAGAAAATATTTCTCAGCTTCATTATTTTTCTCCATGTCCAAGAAGCTTATGTAGGGCAAACACAAGTCCACAAAAATTGACCGCTTAACCCATGAATTGTCTTTCTCGCTAGGGAAATCCCATATATGTTTGGCTGTATTTGCCTTATTATCTCCATAATATTGCTCAAAATTCTTCTCTTCCAAGTCATCACAGTCACTAGGCATTAGTCCAGTAGATATAAGTGGAACTTTTTGTAAGTTTGGATATAACCTAGCTAGACATATAACCAAAGTATTTGAGTGACCTTTTTAACACCCTAGCTAAATTAACATTTGCCGCAGCTAACATCTTAGAAATATTTTATATAAAAAAGACTAAAAACTATGTTTAACCGATCAAATTTGAATAATTTGAAAACTTTTAAGATTCAACAAAGAGTACATATAGATTTATACGGTGAGGCTCTAGAAAGGGCTTCCTTCTTTTAACTAAATAATGGACTTCCTATTTTGATGAGGTAAATTGTTAAGCTTTTAGATGAAATTTGGTGGGAATGATCTTCATGATGAGTAGATCAACTCTATCAAATTTCATCAAAAAATTTAATTGGGAAGTAGGTGAACTAAAGATTGATATATATGTGTGAATTTATGGCCGTTTAAAATTTAGATTTTTAGATCACCCGCATCCCGGCTGAATTTTCTTTTGAAATTTGGTGGAATTAATGTTCATCATGGAGATCGGCCCCACCAAAACTCAACTAAAAACTCAACCATTTATCCCCCCGAAAAAGAGAAGTCCGTTCTTTTATTAAAAGAATGACACTTTCTGGAGCCTGGATATGTATATAAGTATATCGACTTTGTCATATTATAAACAAAATATTATATTTAAAAAAATTTAAAATTCAGAGTATAACTTTATAAGTTTGGGGTGAAAGATTAGATATAAATTAATACATATATAAGTTTAAAGCAAGCATGAGTGATATACTAGATTTTTAATTTGAGATGTTGAGAAAAGAAAGTGGTAAATTAATTTGAGAAAAATAAGGTTTAAAAACAATACATGTTAATAAAGAACATATATAGACAGTGCCTTCATCGATGGGCTGGAATGTTAAATAAGTAGACCATAATGAGTGCAACAGAAAAGTTGTGGTGGGCTGCAGCCCTAGTCAACCCACCACTGAATCCGCCTTTCATAAGACTAACTACTAATGTTGTCAATGTTTTGAAATATTAAAAAGTAAAATATTATTCTATTATTATTATTATTATTATTATTATTATTATTATTACATGTGTGGTTCATACTCTCTTATGAGTTTTGGTCATTTCGTACACATTCTCTTAATTTATGATTTTTTGAAAGATTGAGCCAAGTTCTTAGTTAATTTTAGGCCGTAGGAGTATGAAAAAAGTTAAACGAAAAAAAGTTACCTTAACATACCAAGCATAAAATAAAAAAATATATATGGTGATATAATTAATGCATGTTACAAGAGAAAAACAAATCCAATTTTAGTTAATTTGATTACGTACCTTGACCGAATAAAATAATATAGAAATTGTTAATTTTAATAACCCCGAACTTTTTTTTTTTTTTGCTGTTCTTATATAACAGAAGAAGAAGCTGAAAAAACTTAAATACGCCGACCTTAGTTATTCGCGAAACCTAGTCGGGATTTCACACTTGGGAGAGGCTTGTAATCTTGAGGAATTGATTCTTCAAGAGTGTACGAGTTTGGTAAATGTTGACCTGTGTATTGAATTTTTCAAAAAGCTTGTTTGCTTAAATTTGGCTAGGTGTGAAAAGCTTAGAAGCCTTCCAGAAGCTATTCACTGGAAATCTCTTGAGGTTCTCAATCTTTCGGGCTGCGTCAAACTTCAAAAGTTCCCAGAGATTTGTGAAAATATGGACAAATTATTGCAGCTACATTTGGAAGAAACGGCAATAGAAGAGCTACCCTCGTCAATTGGTTACATCCGCAACCTTGTTTTGATAGATTTACATGGGTGCAAAAATCTTGTGATTCTTCCGAGTACTCTTTGTACGCTGAAACGTCTAAAATCACTTGTTCTCTTAGATTGCTCAAAAGTTGAAAAATTACCAGAGGAGATGGGGAATTTGGAAAGTCTAGAGGAGCTTTTGTTAGATGGAACTGCTGTATCAGAGCTACCCTCCTCCATTGGATGTTTGAAAAATCTCAAGGTGTTATCCTGCTGCAAGAGCTCATCTCAATCACAGACTTCAGTTATCCAGTCTTTGTTTCAACTCAGTGGACGTCAAAAAACCACAAGGTGTTTGACGTTGCCTCCAATTTGGGGTTTAACTTCGTTAACACAGCTAAATCTCACTGATTGCAATTTGTTAGCGATCCCCGGTGATCTTGGGTCATTGTTCTCTTTGGAAGAGTTGCGTCTTGGAGGAAACAATTTTGAAAATCTACCAAGCCTCAATCGACTTTCTCAACTTGCACACCTTGAGTTGAATCGTTGCGGAATGCTTCGAGAACTGCCAGTGCTTCCGTCAAGAATAAGGAGATTGTTTGCAAATGACTGTGCATCATTGAGAGTCTCTGCGTATCGATTTGCCATGTGCAAAATAGGGTATGTTTGGTTCCAAAATTGCAGGAAATTGCTCGATAATGGAGGGGATGAGATTTTAGCTATGATGATATGGCAGCAAAAGCTTCAGGTTCTCTATTAACCTCTATATAAACACTTACATATGTATTCTTGGTGTAAGTATATATGTAATAGATATATATATATAGTGTTGTTGCTAATTGAACGGCTTCACTGTATTATCTTGGTCCATGCAGGGAAGCATGAAACACTTTAGGGGTATCCCTGAAAAGATCATACTTCCGGGAAGTGTTATTCCAGCATGGTTCTGCAATCACACTTTTATGGAGCATTCAGTTTTGTTGAAGTTTCCTCCAAATTCTAAATTTAGGGGGTATAGTTTTTTTGTCATTTTGGAAGTGAAAAATAAAGACAAATCATGTAACTTCCCTATCGGCGATGGCGAAACAAACCATCATGAGGATTTACGCTGGTCGGACCTGCGACATGATGGCCTGATAGCGGATTTTGGGGCGAAGTTATGGTTCACGGAGCCTGGTCATCACCACTTAATATGTTATCCATCAATTTACTGTTGTGTTTGGCTTGTAATCAATGCAAGCAGGTATGGTGCAAAAGAGTTTTTGCACCAAAACAGTGCATGCGGATTGGGTGCAAAAGAGTTTTTGCACCAAAACAGTGCATGCGGATTGGGTGCAAAAGGTCTTTTGCACCAAAACAGTGTACTCGGCGGAGGTGCAAAACATGTTTTACACCAAGTCAGTGTACTCGAGAATGGGTGCAAAATGTGTTTTGCACCTGGGCGGGTAAAAACTTTTTGTCTTGTTTTTTCACTTGGTATAAATAGGAAGGCTTATTTCTATTTTGAAAGACTTGAAAGAGAGTTGCTTTGTGAGAGTGGAAGAGAGAAAGACTTGTGCTTAGCTAGGGTTTAGCTAAGGTGAGAGGTGATCTTTGGAGGTTTGTTCCATTGATCTAGAGTAAGGATTATTGTGAGAGAATTCTTGTAAGTTCTTGGTTATCAATAAAAGTTGCTCCCTCTTGGTGGAAGACCCAAAGGGTTCCACAAAAACACGGTGTGTTCTTTCTTGCTTTATTTTGCTCTTGATTGTCATTGCTATTTATCTTCCATCTATATTTGCTTGAGTTTGTGTTGGTGATTCTTGGTTTGATCAACGATCCTATTGCTTGACGGTTTCCGCCCGCCAAGTGTTTGTGGAAATTCCCGAAAGGGATTTCTCGGGTTTATTGGTGGATTTGGGAATTGGTTATTGTTCCCACGTTCACAACAAGTGGTATCAGAGCATTTGGTTGGTGCCTAGTGTTTGGTATCAAGGTTTGGCTATTGGGTGCAAGGTTTGTGCGCCAAGTGTTCGATAAATGGCCGAAGGGACTCAAACCGGAGTTGTTGCAAGACAAGCTAGTTCTTCTACCATTGTAGGTGTTGGGAGCACTATGGAGGTTAAGATAAAGCCTTATGATGAGGTTATCAATTTCGGTATTTGGCAAAGACGGATGCGGGGGGTACTCGTCCAATCGAATTTGCAAGTTGCATTGCTTGGACTTAAGAAAAAGCCGCAAGATATGTCCGAAGACCAATGGAATGAGATTGATAAGAAAGCTATGTCCACTATAGAGATGCATGTGACCGACGAAGTGTTGAGAAACTTGATGTCAGAGAAGAATGCAAAGGATATGTGGACTAGAATGGAGGAGATGTACATAGGGAAGTCTATGTCCAACAAGTTGAACCTCAAGAAGCAACTTTTTAAATTGGAAATGAAGGAGGGGCAAGATTTGAACAAGCACATCAATGTCTTCAAGGCAATAGTGCATGACCTTGAGAGAATTGATGTTGTATTTGATGAGGAGGACCGCGCCTTATTGTTGCTTGCTTCATTGCCGGACTCCTATGATCACTTTGTTACCACATTGATATTTGGCAAGACAACGCTCAAGTTTAATGAGGTTGTCAAGAACCTCCAATCGCACGTGGCCATGAAAAAGGGAGGTAACGGGGCAAGCTCTTCATCAAGTGAAGGCTTGGTTGCCAAGAGTGGTGGTGGTGAACGAAGTGGGCGGTCAAGGTCACGGGGTGCCAAGAATAGAGGCACGGGTCGGTCTCAATCACGAGATCGAAGTAATTGGGAGTGTTTTAAGTGTCACAAGGTAGGCCACATCAAGAAGAATTGCCCGGGGCTAAAAGGTAAGAAGGCGGACGCGCCAAGGGAGGTTGCGGGAGTTGCGACCCAAGAGGTGGACCAAGAGGTTAACACCGATGTTCTTACTTGTTTTTTAGCGGATCAAAGTAGTGGGTGGATTCTTGATTCCGGATGCTCCTATCACATGTGCCCGAATCGTAATTGGTTCGTTGATTACACGGAATGTAATGGAGGAGAAATCTTCATGGGCAATGATGCTACATGCAAAGTTATCGGTATAGGCACAGTGAAAATAAAGATGTGGGATGGCGTGACCCGTACACTAAGTGATGTTAGACACGTACCCGCTCTCAAGAAGAATTTGATCTCCTTAGGCACGCTCGACTCAAAAGGGTGTGTGATTCAAGCCGAAGACGGGGCTATGAAGGTGAAGAAGGGATCAATGGTGATTTTGCGCGGCACAAAGTCATCGAACAACCTTTATAGGTTGAAAGGAACCACGGTGGTTGGTGGAGCGGCGGTTTCCACGGAAGCGGAAGGTGATGAGCTTTTGTTATGGCATATGAGGCTTAGCCACATGAGCCAACGGGGCATGGAGGAGCTTCATCGACGAAAATTGTTGAAGGGGGTCCATGGGTGCAAGCTCGATTTCTGCAAGTATTGTGTGATGGGCAAGCAAACTAGAGTTCGATTTGATACTGCGGAACACAAAAGCCGAGGTATGCTTGATTATATTCACTCCGATGTGTGTGGCCCTTTAGAGGTAGTTTCTTTGGGCGGTTTCAAATATTTTATGACTTTTGTTGATGATTTTTCACGTCGAGTTTGGGTCTACTACTTGAGGGAAAAATCCGAGGTTTTCGGAAAATTCAAGGAGTGGAAGGCTATGGTGGAAAATCAAACGGGTCGGAAAGTAAAGTATTTGAGAAGTGACAACGGAGGGGAGTATAAGGATGGAGAATTCGTGAAGTTTTGCAAGAATGCCGGCATCAAAAGGCACTTTACCGTGAAGAAAACTCCACAACAAAATGGAGTTGCGGAGAGAATAAACCGTACCATTATGGATAGGGCGAGAAGTATGAGGATTCATGCGGGTTTGCCGAAAACATTTTGGGCGGCTTGTGTTGATCATGCCGTATACTTGGTCAATAGGTCACCGAATGTGAATCTTGGTTTGAAATGTTCGGAAGAAGTATGGTCGGGGCGAGAAGTGGACTACTCTAAGTTAAGAGTGTTCGGGTGCCCGGTATATGCTCATATTCCTAGCGACGAGAGATCAAAGAATGACCCGAAGGCTCACCGGTGTATCTTTCTCGGTTTTGGGGGAGAGGTGAAAGGGTTCAAGCTTTGGGATCCGATAGCGAGAAAGCTTTTATTTAGCCGGGATGTGACATTTGATGAGGGGGCTATGCTTAAAGAACGGGAATACCAAGAGATCAATGATAACGGTGGGGTTAATACGGTCAAGATTCCAATTCTAGTTCCAAGTCCGTCGGTTACCGGAAGTGGTGGAGCATCTTCAAGCGGTAGTAGAGATGATTCTCATGAAATTCAACCGAATGACGACGCGATTGAGGTGGAGCTAGAGGAAGAGGAATCCGAGGAAAGACCGGGTGAGGTGGAGCCGGAACCATCGATAGCACGAGATAGACCACGACGGGCAATCAAACCACCCTCTAGGTTTGGTTGGGAAGACGAGGTCAACTATGCTCTTATTACAAGTGAGGGTGATCCAACTAGTTATAAAGAAGCCATTAGTGTCGAAGATAAGGATAGTTGGATGGGTGCTATGGTAGAGGAGATGGAGGCTTTACGAATGAATTTCGTTTGGGATTTGGTTCCTAGGCCTAAGGACCGGAGTATTATCGGTTCCAAATGGGTATTTAGGAAGAAAGAAGCAATCAACAAAGATGAAGCACCGAAATTCAAGGCACGGTTAGTAGCGAAGGGGTTTGCTCAAAAGGAAGGGGTTGATTATGATGAGATTTTTTCCCCGGTTGTGAGACACACTTCGATACGGGTTTTGCTTGCTATGGTAGCTCAATTTGATTTGGAGCTTGAGCAAATGGATGGAAAAACGGCTTTTCTTCATGGTGATTTGAAGGAGACGATTTACATGGCGCAACCGGAAGGGTTCAAGGAAGTAGGTAAGGAAAAATTTGTTTGTCGGCTTAAGAAATCCTTGTATGGACTAAAGCAGTCGCCAAGGCAATGGTACCTACGGTTTGATTCATTTATGTTGCGGATTGGTTATCGTCGGTGTGATGGTGATCATTGTGCCTATGTTCGGAACTTTGATGATGGCTCATTTATCTTGTTGATGCTTTATGTGGATGATATGCTTATAGCGTGTCGAGATATGTCAAAGGTGAAGGAGCTCAAGGTGCAATTGGGCCGGGAATTTGACATGAAGGATCTTGGGGCCGCACAAAAGATCCTTGGTATGGAGATTCGGAGAGATAGAAAGGTTGGCAAGTTGTGGCTTTCGCAAATGAAATATATTTCTCATGTCATTGAGAAATTCAATATGTCGAGTGCGAAACCGGTTTCTACTCCGTTAGCTCATCATTTTGCTTTGTCCACAAAGCAATGTCCTTCCTCTCTTGATGAGTGTGCCGAGATGTCGACAACACCGTATGCTTGCGCGGTTGGTTGTCTAATGTATGCCATGGTGTGTACAAGGCCGGATCTAGCTCACGCGGTTGGAATGGTTAGTAGGTATATGTCGAATCCGGGTAAAGAGCATTGGAATGCGGTTAAATGGGTTCTTCGATATCTACAGGGTACCAAATCCTTGGGTATAGTGTTTGAGCGAAAAGATGGGGCTGATAGTGTTGCGGGATTCGTAGACTCCGATTATGCGGGGGACCTTGATAAAAGAAGGTCAACCACGGGTTATGTGTTCACTTTGGCAAGTGGACCGGTTTCGTGGAGATCTATGTTACAAGCAACAAGCGCTTTGTCTACCACAGAGGCAGAGTATATGGCACTCACGGAGGCGTCGAAGGAGGCGGTATGGTTGAAAGGCTTAGTGAGCGAGTTGTGTTTGAAGCATGAGAGTATTTTGCTACGGTGTGATAGTCAAAGTGCGCTTTACTTGGCAAAGAATCAAGTGTATCATGCTCGCACGAAGCACATAGATGTGCGGTATCACCGAGTTCGGGATTGGGTTAATTCCGAGGAAGTCGTCCTAGAAAAGGTGAATACGGATGAGAATGCGGCCGATATGCTCACAAAACCGGTAACCGCGGAGAAGTTTAGGCATTGCCTAAAGCTTCTTAATCTCACTTCATGTTGAAGGAGGAGGGTGTGACCTTGGAGGTGTCGGGATAATCTCTAAGGGGATGCACGGTTCTTATCCCGAGGTGAAGCAATCGAGGTTGGCTTGGGATTACTCGCCAAGGTGGATATTGTTGTGTTTGGCTTGTAATCAATGCAAGCAGGTATGGTGCAAAAGAGTTTTTGCACCAAAACAGTGCATGCGGATTGGGTGCAAAAGGTCTTTTGCACCAAAACAGTGTACTCGGCGGAGGTGCAAAACATGTTTTACACCAAGTCAGTGTACTCGAGAATGGGTGCAAAATGTGTTTTGCACCTGGGCGGGTAAAAACTTTTTGTCTTGTTTTTTCACTTGGTATAAATAGGAAGGCTTATTTCTATTTTGAAAGACTTGAAAGAGAGTTGCTTTGTGAGAGTGGAAGAGAGAAAGACTTGTGCTTAGCTAGGGTTTAGCTAAGGTGAGAGGTGATCTTTGGAGGTTTGTTCCATTGATCTAGAGTAAGGATTATTGTGAGAGAATTCTTGTAAGTTCTTGGTTATCAATAAAAGTTGCTCCCTCTTGGTGGAAGACCCAAAGGGTTCCACAAAAACACGGTGTGTTCTTTCTTGCTTTATTTTGCTCTTGATTGTCATTGCTATTTATCTTCCATCTATATTTGCTTGAGTTTGTGTTGGTGATTCTTGGTTTGATCAACGATCCTATTGCTTGACGGTTTCCGCCCGCCAAGTGTTTGTGGAAATTCCCGAAAGGGATTTCTCGGGTTTATTGGTGGATTTGGGAATTGGTTATTCTTCCCACGTTCACAACATTTACCTCATGGATACAGACAACATTGTTGGCCTGGAGCATACGATTATGGGCTACCTACCTTTTTTCATTTGTCATGGGTGCATTGATTGCCGTTGGGAGGAGCTTGGTGAAATTGAGGTAGATATTAGATCGTTAAGCCCAGACACAGTGGTGGTGAAAAAGTGGGGGGTACGTCTAGTATTCAAGGAGGAGGAGGAGGAGGATGAGGATGATGATGTTGATGATGATGATGTTAATGTTGATGATGTTGATGATGATGATGATTATCATTCACCTATGACGTACGAGATGAAGTGGATGATAAAGCGTAGGAAGCAGGAGAGAAGAAGAATGAGAAGAAGAATAAAATATGGTGATGAATGACGAACCTTGATAATTTAATACCTAATTAATTAATAATATCGATTAAATAATATTTTTAACCAATCCTGGCTTAAGATAATGTTCTAAATTAATAATTCGCTAAATTTATAGGATGATATATTATGAAAACTTCATATATGTCTTATGTAATATAACTTATGTAATATATAAATTTATAACTTAATGCTTTATGCATTTCATGTGTCATTGTTGATTTCGTTATATGTATGACCAGTTGTGTAACTGTAGCTTTTGAGTACATTTAAATCTATTTATGCCTTTTGAGTACATGTAAGTTTATCAGTAGATTCTGAAGCTTAACTTGATTAAAGATTTAGTTAGCAAAGTGAAAAACTGAATACAATGTACAACATTTAAAAAAACAAAATAGTAACTTGACAAACTAATAGTAATTATTAATTTTTTGATTTAATATTCTCGAAATTATAGATTTTATTAGTTCCAAGACTAATAATTAGAGAGGTTTAAGTGTACTTTTCCTTAAAAAAAAAAAAAAAAAAAAAAAAAAAAAAAAAAAAAAAAAAAAGGCCCCTAAAATAAAGCCACATTAATCCTACTCCGCAATTTTGTAGATTTACTTGATTTGTTTCATTTCTAAATCTTTTGTTTTGGCAAATGTATTTGTGTCTCAAATTATTTATGTAAAATGTATTTGTAAAGTAAATTATTTTTCATTTTTTTCTTATGTATTAAGTATTTATCTTAATACGTATCATGCTCCCTCAATATATGAATCACCTTTTTAGCAGTGTGTTTGTAAGAGGGTGAAGGCTCCTAATTCAAATTTAAGGCTGCGATTTTTCTTCTTTTTATTTAAATGCTAAATAGGTATGGTTATTACTTAATACCAGTATAAAATTCATGCAATGCACGGGCATACAAATTTATTCTTGTAAGTTTTTATTATTTAAATAAATTAGTCTCTATGATTTAAAAATTTGTTTTAAGTTTTTACATTTATTTAGTTGTTTACATTTAATTTGATTCAAAAGAAGAAGAAATAATGAGCGTGAGGGTGGTAGCTAGAATCACGTGGAGGTGGCGGTGGAAAGAGGTGAAAAAAAAAGAGTAGTGTGTGTCATTAGAATAAGTCTGCCTTTATTATTTTTTTTGTCTTAGAGTATTGCCAAGCAAAGTGGGGTGTTTCAATAGCGCCACCCTTAATATTCTTTGCATCCCAAGAGATACATTGTTGTCATCTTAATGTGGTCACCAAAAAGGGGTAACATTAAAACTAGAATTTTTCGAAAATGGTATTAAACTCGAAGGACTACTAATTGAAAACGAAGGGAGTACTATAGATGTAGATGTATGTTGTGCATTTGGCAAAATACCATACTTATACAATATCTAATTAAATCGTCAAGTTATTTAATTAGGGCCACGTACAAGACTTTAATTTGTTATAATGAAAAAGTTATCTCAATTGGATCATGGATTTTAAGTTAATTTTAGCCACCATGTTTCTCAACTAGTGATAAGTCATGAATTGCTCTTTGACATAGGCAAATTTGGAACATATTTGTGGTTGGAAGTTACAAATGAGTTTGCACTGAATCTCCATTTACCCGCTTAAGTAGCAAATGTTTATCTCCATTTACCACTTAGCAACTGTTTTCCCCACCCCCATAGGAGTAGGCTAAAGATCTATGGCTTGTACTTGGATATTGTCAACCACAAATTAATGGCACAATGGTTGTTAGCACACTAAATAAAAAATTGGGCTTTTATTTTACTTTATTATTTTAAACATATATACCAATTTTGTGGAAATGGTTTACTTATGCTAAGATCGTCTTCAACATGTTTTATCAAAAAAATATATCCTTCAATGCCTAAAAATGGACCGTCCATCTTTTTTCAAAAGAGATGACTGTTCTTTTTAGAACGAAGTGGTGTACATAGATATAAAAGAAGATAAAGCCCACTTAAAAACATGATAAAAAAATTTGCGGATTTGGTTGAGACAAAAAGCACTCCCGATGGTAAAATCAAATCTACACAACCATGCATAGAGAAAGCAACTATTTTTTATTTTGGTCTTTCCCCGAGTTGTCCTATACACCACATTGGAAACACTATAAGAAAACATAGCTGTAATGAGAAAAAATGTTTGTTGATATAGGTTTTGCATCGTCGCAATAGTTGTATAGTGAGAAAATTTGTTTGTCGATAAACTTGTCGCACTAGCTCCCTCGTAACAGCTCTATGGCGAGGAAAAATTAGTTTCATCACAAGAAACGTAATGCGACAAAAATATTTCTCCACTAAAATGTATTCAATTCCCCACGAATATCGTTGTGAGATAGAGTTAAGTTTTGTCATCAGAAACTTTGGGCGACTTAAATATTTCTTCACTGAAAATTTGTTTAGTTTCTCGCAAATATTGTTGTTCCATCCCTCGTTATTGCTTTATAACAAAAAATTGACCAATCTCTCGTAATAGCTTTATGACAATAAATTCATCAATCCCGTGTAATAGCTTTATGACAATAAAAATTGATCAATCCGTCGTAATAGCTTTATGACGATAAAAATTGTGTTTTGTCGCACCATACATATGGCAACTAAAGTATTTCCCAGCTAAATATGTTATCCATTGCTCGCTAATATAGTTGCTAAATTTGTCATTATAAAGTTTTAAATGCAAAATTTAATTATCTCGTTACGGAATTGTAATGACATAATATTTTTTTGTTAAATGCATTAATTTTTCTCAATAATTCTGAAAACAATTAAGAGAAGAACTTGTTGCAACTAATGTTTTCACGACAAAAACATTTCATTTCCTCACTACACATAAATTGATGAACGAAACAAATTTATCAGTAATAAAGTTAAGTGTTAATAATATGTTATTATGATAAATTATTTCATTGCTACGCGCTCATAATTTTCTCCCATAACAACTCTATCATTATTTATATAACAATTCTAGCATAACTACGACACTTATTTCGTAAGAAATTATGGAATCAATAAACAATAAACCCAAGCAAAGTTGCATTCAATAAAATTATGTCCATCCTAACAAAGATATTCATGACAAATAAATAATTAAAACTAACTCGTAAAACAGTAACTTTCCACTAAATTGAATAACAAAAACTAGAAAAACTAAATGTCTGACTAAAAAATATAACAAAATGTCTTTATATAGATGGATCGGAAGGAAATGAACATTGGGAACCTTGAAAATTCTACACAAATTGAGCAACTTGATCAAGTTTTTGTTTCAAGCTTTCAATTTCCGCTTTCTTTTGCTCCTTTTCAGTATCTACTTCAAATGGTGTCAAATGTTAAGTGGTTGATTTAGATGACTTCAGTCGAGGGCCAAAACCAAGACCCTTCACGAACCCTAATCTTTTTCCTAGTACCTTGTCATATATTTCAGCCCCACTTAGTCGGTCACTCACATCCAAGCTTAGTTATTCGCTTTTCAATTTGGTCATTGCCTTCTATAAATTAAAAAAGAAAAAAAACTAGTTATAGTATAAGCAAAATAATATAATGTTTATAAAGTAATATAATATTTTATAAGATACTTACATAACGAGACTCTGACTCTGGGTTAATCCATCCAACTTCTTTTTTCCAATGCAAGTGGCGATAGAGTGAGATTCTTCCATTAGGTCCTTTAAGATTTTCTTCATCGACTTCCGTGCCCCCTATTAAAAAGAGTTCATATAAAGTGAATTAAAATTTTTAATTAATTTAATAAGAATAGAAATAATAAGAAATAGTTTTAAAATACTGCTCTTAAACGTTAAACAAATGACATTGATCCTCCAGGATGAGTAGATGGGAGTTTCTCTTGGTTCAAAGTGTTTATTATCGAACGCTTCTGCAAGTAATGAAACAATTTTCTTATGTCAGTAAAGTAATTAAATATATAATTATATGTATATGTATATGTGTGAAAAGTTATCTTTTAAGTAGTAAATAATTTGATACATACCTTAAATTTCTCAGAGCTAAAGAGTAAGCATAAAAACTCCCAGTCACCTTGAGATTCTTCTTCTTCAGGCTTATTCCGTCGAGCCTCCTCCAAAGAGATAAATTTTTTAAAATGTGTCTTCAGCTTATTGAGAAAGTTGGTGTATGGCTAGACATTGCCTTGTTCAAGTATCTCATGAATCTCATGACATGTGATTTTGAGACGTCAACGTCATACTTCGTCTGGGAAAGTTGAAATAAATTAGTATAACAATTTTTTAAAAAAGATTCATTTACTAGGGAAATATGTTACCAATATGTAATCAATCAAAATGTTCGTATCAGAAGCTGGGATAGCACTCCAAACATCTGCCTGTAGTGGTGTAAATGTCCGTACAACAAATCCCTATTTCATTAACAAAATGGTGGCTATTGGGTCCTGTGGGTCTACCATCGATCCTCTAGGGTAATTGTCACATGTAGCTTAGAACTTGCTGATCTATATGCATGTTCTGCTGCTAAACACCATGTTTTGCCACGAACATTTCTTAAACAATTGAAGGCTAAAAAAAACAAATAATAATGTATTAATTAACGTGAAAAATATAAAAGTAAATCGATTAATATATTTATACCATTAGTAGCATTTGATGCTCTGCAGTCATCGGATGCTCGAGTTATCTGTGGTCGTGGAACCAAAACAGTGGATGACACTCTTCCCCTAGCTCTGCTTTTACCTCCATCGGGGGCCATCTCTCAATGTCACAATTCTATAACAATTTTAATGTAACATCAGAATTCTAAATGTCATAAAGAAAAGAGGGGTAAAATGAGGCATCAGGTTGACCTAAACCTCCAAAGTATAAAATAAGACCCAAATAATATAAGTTTGTATACATGCAATGTGGCTACAAGAATAAAATCAAAGGTTTGAGTTCTCAAATTCTACATAAGTATATTTTAGTGGACTAAAAGTCTAAAAAGATGTTAATAAACAATGCTTTGTTGATGAGAAATAAAAAGAATATAAAGAACCAACATATTGGCTCTTAGATTAATGTTTATTCCCCTTAACCTGCATGAATGAACAATCGAAGATGTTTTCAAATTTTAAGGAAAAAGAAACCAACCATTAACATATATTAAACATTCTACCTTCCTTTTTCTTGTCCCGGGAAGGATTCTCTTTCTTTCTAGTTTTTTCTAATTTAATCAAATATCACAACTAGGAGTTTCATCATATCCTAGCAAATAAAACAATTATCTAGAGTAATTTCTGAAGCTACTATATCACAATTTAATAAAAAAATGTTTTTAGTACACGAGAAATTAATTAAAGTAATGTTTCAGCACATGAATAAATTTAAGGTCCTTTTGGTTCCTCGATGAAAGCACTACACCAAGAACAAAATGACATATTACATTAATTCAAAGCATATTTTAACACCACTAAATTTTTAAAATTGCATGTTGGAAAAAGCTGGTATATAGTTTAAACAACTTATATAAAGTCTACTTTGCATCATCCCAACAGAATTAAATGGAAATAGTTTGAATTTAAAAAACCGTTCTTGAACAATAATTTGTGGCTAGAGACGGTGAGCTTTCCGAACAAAAATTAGTTTTATTACAATGCGGCTCATGACAAAGATTAAAAGAAAATAAAAATTTTAAATCCTCATAAAATTGCATGCATGGTAATTGACATATATACTGTTTTTAGAGATGAATTGTATTGGTCAAAAGAATTAGATGAATAGATTTATTACAAGAGAGTTAAAAAAAACAAAAAAAGAAGGCTAAAATAATCTCCTTAGCTAGTTAGTTTCCTTATAAACCACATTTCTTACTCTCTAAACACCAACCATTTAATCCCTTTGTTCACAATATAATATATTTTCTTTTTTATTATCACCTCCACAATTCTTTCAGCTGCTTACAACTTTTTGCTCCCATGGCTTCTTAATACTAACCTACTTCTTAAAGCTTTCCTAGATATGCTCTTGATTTGAAAGTTTAGAGAGTTTTGTCACAACCCATTTGGAGTTAGTTCTGTTCTAGGATAGCTTATTCAATCAAAGCAAAGGTTTAGATAAGAAAATTTTTGTGTTTGGTGATGGAGTACTTTAGTGGGATTGCTATGGAGGGGGGTCAGATTGAATTGCCTCTGGGATTTCGATTCCATCCGTGTGATGAGGAGCTGATTAATCATTATTTATCCAAGAAAGTTCTCAATATCAATTTCTCAACTAGAGCTATTGGTGAGGTAGATATGAACAAGGTTGAGCCTTAGGAATTTCCATATAAGTTTTCTAACCCACAATTTCCCTTGTTTGTTTTTCTCTTTCTTTGATTGATTAATCTTTGTTGTTATTCTTTCGATTATGGAATGAAGGGAAGGTGAAAATGGGGGAGAAGGAATGGTATTTTTTTATGTGTGAAGGATAAGAAATACCCGACAGGATTGAGGACAAACAGGGCCATTGCTACTGGATACTGGAAAGCAACCGGAAAAGATAAGGAAATTTTCAAAGGAAAATCCCTGGTTGGGATGAAAAAAACCCTAGTTTTCTACATGGGGAGAGCTCCAAAATGAGAGAAAAACAATTCGGTCATTCATGAATATATATTGCAGGGTAAATTCTCCCTCCATAATCCACCCAAAACAGCAAAGGTATATGTACATATAAGTTCTTCCCCTGTTTTCCCTGCTTAACAACTTAAATGCCTATTTTTTTTCTATGTTTGTGTTTGTAAAACTTTATTTTATTTGTGCTGCAGAATGAGTGGGTGATTTGTAGGGTATTCATACGAGTTTTTTTTTTTTTTGGGGGGGGGGGGGGGGGTAAAAAGGTGCATATTTTTGGGCTAGTGAGATTGAATTCAATTATAAATTATATGGATCCATTTCTTCTACCACCGTTAATGGACTACTCTAGTTACTCTTCAAGTACCAAACCCAAATCACTTCACGTGTCATGCTTCTCCAATTCCATTAATATTCAAAAAACCCAAAAACAAATGATTGACTATTTAAGCAATCCAAATTACATGATATTCATATGGACCTGTTTAATTAATAGTTGTTCCAACATGAAATAGGCAAAGCAAGGGATGAATTTCAAGAGAGGGAATTTCATAAAAGAACAAAGATAAGTGAATAAAGGCAAAAAGCAGAGTTATCTACAATTGCACATACAAAGTATGGAAGTTTTAGAGAGTAGAAATCATACTGTATATAATCCAATTTTCGAAGGCAACTGTTGACGCAAGCTGCAAAAAAAAATTAACAATGGCAATTAGGGTGTATTTTGCATAAATTAATATATATGTGTGTAAGTATATATAGGGGGTGTACCTAAGGAGATTCAAACACGTGATCTCATGCTAACTGGATTGACCGCCCATAGGAACCCAGTGTCACCACTAGGCTAACCCACAATTTAGCAAGCAACTATTTTGAATATAGCTAACAATGAGGTATAAACAGAAAAAAAAATTCTTTAAAATGCTATTATGACTATAGGTTATAGCAATAAATAAAATATAAAACAAAATCCACACATGCTCATTCTTTTTCATGAGCAAAATTATAAATGTTGTTTCTATTTTTACAACTTGTATTCAAAGAAAATCTAAAATTGTGTCTTCTACTACAAAGTCCTCCGCTTATAATCTAAAATTTTCAATCTCCAAACCCCAACTATAATTTAAGATTTTCAGTTAAAATAACACAAAAGGATATCATATTGAACAACAAGCCAGAGAAATGTATGGAAAAAAGGAAGTATAAACTCACTTGTAAAACTATGATGCCCTCCTCTTCAGATGAAGCAACAACATCCCTACAAAAACAGCAAATAAGAGCACCAAAATGACAGCCATTGGTTAAAACTGGTATATTTCTTGTTAGTTGATACGTTTTTTGTCATTATCAACACCCCTGCTGGTTGTAGTGATGGCAGCAGTGGTGTTTTCCTAGAAAGATTTGGCGGAGGTGGTGGTCAAAGTGGGGGCTTCGATTTCCAGCTCCAATATTTTTGAAGCATTAGCATTATCTGCATCTGTATTTGTTGGAGCCTCCATCGACATCAATTCAACATAATGATCTTTAACGACCTGGTGATGGTGCAACAAAATTCAAAACTTCAATACATCTTACATATATTTCCTTAACTCAAACATAGAGACAAAGTACCATATATTTATGTTATATATAGAAATAAATTTCTCATATGGACCGATCCATACAAGCTGAACCTTTAGCGACAGTTTTTCGTTGCTAAAAATATCTCCCCAATGTTTTAGTGACAGAAAATTGCCGATAATGGTCCCAGTCCATACGAGAAATAAATCTATATCTAGATATCTACATACTACATATATATTTACACAAACTAGACATGTGGCACACTTGATGCACGTGTAATGTTGTTCACAATTCTTGCTATCTAATGTGTTTTTAAAACATTTTGAGGCAATATGAAAATGTTTGCTAAGTACGGTTAAGTGGCACAAGTTCAAAGTAATGGTCATGGGTTCAAATACTAGGAAAGTTATTATTTAATTTTTAGATTAAAGAAACATAAGTTTGTAGTTTCATGTATGTACTAAAGTGTTCCTCTCCCTAAATATGTAGTAATATATATATAGTTGGGCTCTAAAGCATATGGTCCTCTCCCACACCCAGCCTACTTTAGAGGATTCACTTATCCACCAAGAGTGTGTTTGACGCATCAGATTAGAGGGTTAGATTGAATTATATAATTAAAAAGCTTTAGTTGGATAAATAATTCGCCTGATACAGAATCCTAATGGACACTAAAAATAGGATGGGATTATCTTATCCTATCCCACCCTCTTATCCTGCACGTCAAATTCAGCCTAAAGGTTCCATAAAGAGGTGTAAACACCAACCAACAC
Source organism: Lonicera japonica (assembly GCA_021464415.1). Classification (NCBI taxonomy): domain Eukaryota; kingdom Viridiplantae; phylum Streptophyta; class Magnoliopsida; order Dipsacales; family Caprifoliaceae; genus Lonicera; species Lonicera japonica. Next base: position 8,483,901 of record CM038471.1, on the reverse strand, counting down.
AGGTTTATACCATTGCTAAAAAACAAATGCACCTCCACTAAGGTTCATATGACAAAAGGTAGGAAAGAACATACAACGGGACAAACATCCATCAATAAGGAGTGATGAAACAATAACTAATAACGAGTGATGAAAAGCTCTTAACAAACCAGATGACAAAGTAAGTAAAACAAAGGATATAGACGACAATCAACTTATAATGGACAAAAGAGGATGGCTATAGGATTCCTAGAATGAATGACATAATAGAATATAAGAACATATGATGAAGGCATGTATACACTAAACTACGAAATGAACCACCATAAAATTTGATGGTTATGGTGGTACAACGGAAGAAAAGATGCATCAATTGCCAACAAAAGTGATAATCTTTTAAACATGCTCTGATACCAAGTTGAACCTGGTGAGGAAGAATAAACAAAGAGAAACTAGAATACAAGAATCGAAGTTAACTCCCCTCGCTATGTCATCATCTATAATTCTATATAAGAGTTATATTACTTGTTAATTCCTCTTAACATTTACCCATATCTCATTTCTCCATTCCTTGTGGATCCTATATAATTTTATTTTTTTAAGTATATTGGTGCTCCAAAATATGAATTTCATTTTTCACTAACCACAACTACTCATCTCAATGTTACCTAATTCAGGGACACTTTGTTATGGTACTAGCCCAGTATCCGCTTCAATGGGAGTAGGCTTAGTTGGAAACAATTTCGGGTGGCAATTCATTTAGAGCATAAACTCAAGTCGAATACGAGACCTTGTCACCAATAGTTAGTTAAAGGACATTCATTTTGGTAGGTAGTAGTAGGCTTGGTTAATGGACACCCACTTTTGGACCGCATTGGTGAACAAACTAGCTAACCCTTCATTTTAAGGGTTTGGTTGATGGACTACACTTTGGACCACATTGCAACTATTTATAACTTTATAGTTTTATGTAGGTGAATTGATGCATCATGTACCAAAGTGAGACACGAGGTAAATTTTAAGGGGATGAAGAGTAATTAACTCGTTATATGATACTCAAGTAGGGCTTATATGATTGAGGCATTGAGCACGATTACATAAATACTCTCACACGAGTAAAGTTTCATACATAGTCTCAGTACAAATAAACCCTCTCTAGCTTATACTCACTAACAAGCATATAGCCCAAAGTTTAGCAAACCTCTGTAATAAATGAGAGGTTAAATGACCGAAACTCAATGTGGCAAGTTTCATTGTGGAATTGAAAAATAAAGAAATTCCTTATAAACTCTTCCATGACAATCATAAATCCAATTCCCCCTCTTCTATCTTAACCACTAGTGGCATTATCAAAGTAAATGTGAGAATTGCGAACACTCAATGATCCCTCCACATCCAATACAAAAGCAAAAGGAATTCATTTCACTAAAAGGAATTTCTCTTTTATTAGTCTTTTTCTGAAATCATAGAATTCCTGCCATGTACCTCAAGTGCAAACAAAATATATGAAGCGTTGAAATTTTCATATGAATTTTTTACTAGTTTTCTTTTTTTTAAAAAATGTTAATTCATTGATTTTTGGGGTAATTAGAGGATCTAGATGAAATAATATATAAATTGTGAAGAAAAATATTTCAATTGAGTCATTTTGTCCTAATTGGTGAAAAGTTGAGTATTGCTCACAAGAGCTCCTAGGTTCAATACTTAACACTACCAACTTTTTTATTCAAGCCTCAAGTGTTCTTACTTTAGTCTAACTTTTATCCAAGATTATAAAGTGAGATTAGATCCTAAAAATTATTTTTACCCCAAGTAGGACTTTTGTTGTTGTTGTTGTTGTTGTTGTTGTTGTTGTTGTTCTTATTATTATAAAAATCCATGGTTGAGGGTGTAGTAGAGGCAAAGTCACTTAGGGAGTTGTTTACTCCGGTTATTATTAATCCGCCTTCATACATCGTATTGCCTACCACCATTGTGGTAAATTTTGAATTTAGTCCGCAACTTATTCAACTTTTGCCTACCTTTAGGACTTGACCTAAAGGATCCTTACCTTCATTTAAAGGAATTTTTAGAAATTTGTGCAACTTTTAGATTTCAAAATTTCAACGATGAGTCAGTCCGTCTGCACTTATTTACTTTCTCATTAAAAGTAAGAGCTAAAGTTTGGCTTAACTCTTAAACTCCACAGTCAGTCATAAATTGGGAAACTTTGGTTTCAAAATTCTTAACTAAGTTCTTTCCCATGGCAAAAACCAATGAACTTAAAAGGCAAACTTCAGATTTTACCCAAGAACCAAATGAAAAATTCTATGAGAGTTGGGAAAGATTCAAGGACTTACTAATTAAAAGCCCCTCACCATGGATTTGAGGTTTGTAGAATTGTGTAATATTTTTACAACAGTTTAACTCAAAATACTAGAGGTATGATCGAGTTAATGAACAATGGTAATTTCTTAAGCCTTAGGGAAGATCAAGCGTACAATTTCCTTGAAAGTTTGTCTAAGAATTCTCAACAATGGGATTTTTCTTCCTGAAGAGAGAAAATTTGTCAAAATTCAAGGGCTAGCATATTTGACGTTAAGGAGAATAATGAGATTTGAAAGCAAGTAGATAATCTCATGAAAAAGGTTGAGACTTTGACATTGCAATTGTCAAATAACACGTCGAGCCCAATGCAAATGTATATGAAAAATACGTTTCCATCTTTTATAGGGTATTCGGATGGCATCCCTGAGCAAGTGAATTTAGTTGATGAATTTAGGCAACCAATGAGTAGCCCATTTGGACAGAGATACAATCAAGGTTGTGATAATCATTCAAATTCTTCTTATCAACTAAACCAATCCATGAACAATATAGGAGGTCAAATAATGAGCATGTCGCATTAAAACTCGCCTAGCTATTAGACCCCTATGCAAACATTCCTTCCCCAATAACCGTGACAACTATCAGCTATGTCCCAACAACAATTCTCAGCTTTGGAAGACACTTTGCAATCCTTTATGAAATTGACTTATCAAAAGCATTCAAGCTACTAATCCAGTAGTGCAAGAAGCAACTAGGTTTAACACCGAATCCAATACGAAGTTAAAGAGTCAAATGCGCCAATTAGCTAGCCAAATATGAGAGATTAAAGACAAATTTCCAAAACAACCTGAACAGAACGCAAAAGGGATAGATATTGTCATTATTGGCTCTAATTCATCATCTCAAGAGCAAGTTCAATTATGATCCTTCAGTCAAGAAAACAGGTTGATAACAATGTTCAAATGCTTAATGTTGAAGAAGAAATTCCCACCAAGAGTGTGGAAAATCCTGAAATTGAGAGTGACCCTAGGGAGACCCATCATGTTGCTGGCGATCCACCTCCTAAGAGTTTTATACCTAGAGAACCATTTCCACACAAGTTAAAAAGTCCCAAGAAAGTAGACCCAAATGGTGATATCTTAGGAGTGTTTAAGCAAGTGAAAGTGAATATTGCTTTTCTTGATGCAATTAAGCAAGTGCCTTCGTATGCTAAATTTTTGAAAGACCTTGTGACGATGAACAAAAAAACCACAACTCCAAATAAACCATTATTACCTGAGCAAGTTAGCTCCATTTTGCAATGTAAACTCCCTATCAAATTTAAAGACCCAGGTTGCCTACAATTTCCTGCAAGATAGGTGACAATTTTATCAAGCAAGCTTTGCTTGATTTAGGGGCAACCTTGAACTAATTTCCATATTCAGTTTTTAAGTAATTGGATTTGGGAAAGCTGAAGTTTACACTGATGACAATCCATTTAGCCGATAGATCTATTAAATTCCCTAGAGGTGTCATTGAAGATGTTTTGATATAGGTTGAGACATTTTACTTTCCAGTGGACTTTATAGTCCTTGACACAAAACCTGTTCAAAACACAAAAAGGCAAATCCCTGTGATTCTTGGTCGACCATTCCTCACTACAGCTAATGCGTTAATCAACTGTAGGAATGGACTAATGAAAATAAGCTTTGGAAATATCACAGTTGAGCTTAATGTCTTTGATAGAAGCAAGCACCTCCAGGAAGAGCAAGTTAGAGGTGTGAACATGATAGGTAGTTGGGTGTTTGATGGATGTGGTGATGAACTTGAAAAAGATTTTACAGCTTTGTTAGGAGATGAAATAAATGATCCAAAATTTTAAGAATAAGCAAGAAAAATGCTGAGAATGGAAGAGAAAGAGTGGGAAGTAGAAGTTTTATCTTTTTATTTTTAGAGATTGATAGCGATGAAGATAAATCCTCCGATGATATGAAGTTAGGGTTGAGTTTCCCGTTTAATCCTGGTATATCTGAGTCTCGTCTTATTGAATCGTTACTTTTAAAGGTATCTCACATGCCCTATGATTTCGTGTTTTTATTTATTGAGCTTTTTGAGTTAATTCATCCTCTTTATCCTCTGATCTAGAGCTTAATTTAGGTCATCGAAGCTTTAAGGTAAGTGGTTGGTTTAATAAGAATGTTTTTGTTGTGATTATTATATATGTTGACCTTCCACCCGATACATTTGCATTTTTTTTAATTTAAATGGATATTCTGCTTTTCTTTGTTCCATACTAACAAAAGTGCAGGTTTATCTTCGTCATTGAGCTTCAACATATCCAGGTGCTATCCTTCCTATCTTATTTATTTGTCTTATTACATTGAGGACAATGCATGATTTAAGTTGGGGGATGGGAACTAGTTACCTTATCATTCCATACACTTCACCTATTGCACTTTGTTAGAAAAATGAGTTAATTTTTTTGAATTATTTTAAAGGAACAATGAAAACTTATGCAATGATTCTTTGATATTAATTAGGATTTTCTTTCTAGCCAATGTGATAATGATGACGCATTCATCTTGATACTTTACATGTGCATGCTTAGTTCCCCTACTATCTTTATTAGTAGAAATTTTCTATCCTCATTATATTTTTGCACATATGACAACATTTACATTACTAGATGGATAAGTAAGCATAATTAAAATTTCCTGAAGAACATAAATGTGGAGACTGAATAACCCGTGAGAATTTGAGCCAATTTTCCTTTTTGAGGGTTTTATATCAACTCTTAATTTTTGAAAAGTGTAAATCGCTTTGTTTTAATTGAACACTAGAAAGGTATGTTCATGAGATGCAATTTTCTTTTAAGGATTCTTGACATTGCTTGAACCGAAGAACTATAGACCATAGGAAGTGACTTAGGCCATCTTTGGTAACATATATATTAGCCTTATCCTGCCTTCACAGTTATATCGCTAGTCACCCCTATAAGCCTTTCATATATATAGCCTTTTTTATTAGCCCGATATCCTTACCTACTCCAATTAGGAGTTCAAACCATATTTATGGCCTACCCTTTATCTAAGAATATGTTGAGTTTATTCATTTTATGTATGGGTAATAGTGAAAAGTTAGCTTGAAAAAAAATATGAAAGAAGAAAGTGAAAAAGGAAAAAAATATGAGGAAAAAAAAGTTATGAAAACTCCTCCAAATACAAAAGAAAAATAAATGTGTGAAAAAAAAGAGATGTGAAAAAAAAATAGAAAAAGAAATAGAGATGTAAAAGAAAAAAAAATAGAAAAATTGTGAAAAAAAAAAAGAAAAAGAACAAGAAAGAAAAAGCTCAAGTGAAGTCAAAGTTAAGTCCAAAATGTCAATTTTATATTTCAAGGTGTTTCTTAGATCTTTGAACTCTTATTTACCTTTCATTTGATAACCCTTACCTAAGCCTTACGTTACAACACGAAAAAGTCCTAACGATTCTTTGAATTATGGTTTTGAGGTGAGAGTGGCGTAAGGAATCCATTTATGCATTTCGCTTTTCTAGTGGAATATATCCATTCGTGAGACTCATGTTCTTTCATTTATAGCATATTTTCATATATACATGTGAGAGGCTTTTGAATTTGCATACATCTACTCTTTATTGCCCGCATATAATGAGAACATTTACACCTTATTCTCGAGTGTTTCATTTGTTGAGTGAATGCCATGTGAGGAATTGAGTCAAAACATAGTTTGGATGGGATTTGAAAGTTTACTTACTTTGATATCAATAATGTTATGTTTTTGTCAATTCACACACGTACGATAGGGATTGGTGAGAATGAAATGTTTTATTAATCTTACTAGTTTGAGAATTTTGATATTGCATATGTGTGACATTGTTCTAGCATGTGGATATTTGGATGTCTTTGTTGAGTTATTCACAATGGTGGAAAAAAGGGGAATTAAATTTTAAAAAGAACCATTTCATTCAGATTTTGTTGAAAATCTTGGACTTCAGAAAATAATTTAATTTTAAATCTTTGCTTTACTCGAGAACTAGAAAAGTCGAAGTTGGGATAATTTGATGTACCAAGAAATTGGTATGATTTATCATGTTAATTTAGACATTAAATGATATATATTATCACTAATTCTTATATTTTTAATGTATTTCAGGTGTTAAAAAAAGAATTGGAGAAGATTGAGAAAAATAGAGAAATTAAAGATTGTGAAGACACCTAAAAGTTGGTCAATACTTCCGAATGCATAACTTTTTACTCAAAACTCCAAATAATGCAATTCTTGAGCCTAATTTGAAGAGAATTTCAAAATTTACAACTTTGTAGTTCAGCATTTTTTTCAAATTTAATGGTCTCGGGATCCAAAATTGCGACACACAATTCAGTGACTTCTAATGGCGAAAAATCAACAAAGTAAACTCAAGTAAATAGGCCCAAGCCCACAAGATGTCAATTCCAACAAAATGGGCCAAGTCAATTGCCCATTAAAGAAAAGTTTCAACAAAGCCCAAGCAATCTAGCTACCTAAATTAATCTCCAATGGCTCATCAACTAAAGCACATTAAATCAAACCAAGCCCATTAGAATTATGGAGACCTAGTAAGTATAAGAATACCAAGCTGTACACAATTGCAGGCAGCAATTAGGCAGCACAGTGCCGAGCACTATCTCTTCTCTTAATTTAATTTTTTTTTCTTTTGCTTTGTTGGATTAAATTGAAGACTTGAAGATTGAAGGTTTATTTTTATTATTCAATTAATTTAATGCCAAGTAAGTTTAATATTTCTTTATTTTTTTCTGTTTATTTAATTTATTCCATGCTAGCGTAAATTTGTGCTAGGGTTAGGATGAGTATATTTAATTGATTCCCTTGCACGTGTTTATACCAATTGACTACCAATTTATTGCTTTAATGTTAAATAGAATTCTTCCTATTGGATGCCTATTTTAATTGATGAAAATAAAGTTGGATTCTTATTATTTTTTGTTGGATTCATCTTATGATTTGTTGAGAACGGATATATGGTGTGTTTTGACGGATATAATGAGTGTTTTGATTTTATACATAAGTTTGGTTGTGGAAGAATTACAATTGAATTTTATTAATTAATTAGACTTTATTGATTTTATTTTCAGCAAATAATATAGTCAAGAGACTAGATTATTGCGAGATAAAAGTAGAGTTTATGCGCATGAATACTGAGGAAGATGATATTAAATATATGATTTTGAAACCCTAGTCAATTAATTCATTAATTTTGTTATCTTGCTTAATATTATTTAATTTAATTCAATTACTTTAGTTTACTCGCTTTACTTTATTTTATTTATTTGATCATCATAAATTTCTTAGCTAAATTAGGAATTTAGTGAAAAGTTAACAAGACAATTATAAAACATACTGTTTAAGTCTCTGTGGGACCGACCTCGCTTACACATTACACTATAAACTGATTTGTGCGCTTGCGAGTACTAAAATTTATCATAACAAGTTTTTGGCACCGTTGCTGGGGACTCTAATTTAATCTTGTTAATTTAGTAATTAAATTTCCTTCTACTAGTTTTCTTCTTAAAAAAAAGTTAATTTATTTATTTTTGGGGTAATTAGTGCATCTGGACGAAATAATAGATAAATTGTGAAGCATATTATTTCATTTGAGGCATTCCGTCCTAGTTGGTAAAAGTTGAGTTTTGCTTACAAGAGCTCCTAGGTCCAACAATTAGCAGTACCAACTTTTTGATTCAAGCCTCTAATGTTCTTACTCTTTTAACTTTTATCCAAGATTATAAAGTGAGTTAGATCCTAAAAATTATTTTTACCCCAAGTAGGACTTTTGTTGTTGTTATTATTATTATTATTATTAAAAAAAATCCATGATTGAGGATGTAGTAGAGGCAAAGTCTCTTAGGGAGTTGTTTACTCCGGTTACTATTAATCCGCCTTCATGTATCGTATTGCCTACCACCACTGCGGTAAATTTTGAGCTTAGTCCGCAACTTATTCAACTTTTGCCTACCTTTTTAGGACTTGACCAAGAGGATCCTCACCTTCATTTAAAGGATTTTTTAGAAATTTGTGCAACTTTTAGATTTTAAAATTTCAACAATGAGTCAATCCATCTGCTCTTACTTACTTTCTCCTTAAAGGGAAAAGCAAAAGCTTGGCTTAACTCTTTAATTCCAGAGCCAGTTACAAATTGAGAAACTTTGGTTTCAAAATTCTTAACTAAGTTCTTTCCCATGGCAAAAACCAATGAACTTAGGAGGCAGATTTCAGATTTTACCCAAGAACCAAATGAAAAATTCTATGAGAGTTGGGAAAGATTCAAGGACTTACTAATTAAAAGCCCCCACCATGGATTTGAGGTTTGGAGACTTGTACAATATTTTTACAATGGTTTAACTCAAAATACTAGTTGTATGATCTAGTCAATGAATAATGGTAGTTTCTTAAGCCTTAGGGAAGATCAAGCATACAATTTCCTTGAGCGTTTGTTTGAGAATTCTCAACAATGGGATTTTTCTTCCCAAAGAGAGCAAATTTGTCAAAATTCAAGGGGTAGCATATATGACGCTAAGGAGAATGATGAGATTCGAAAGCAAGTAGATAATCTCATTAAAAAGGTTGAGACTTTGACATTGGAATTGTCAAATAACATGTCGAGCCCAATGCTAATGTATATGAAAAATATGTGTCTATCTTCTATAGGGTATTCGAACGGCATCCCTGAGTAAGTGAATTTAGTTGATGACTTTAGGCAGCCAATGAATAACCCATCTGGATAGAGATATAATCAAGGTTGTAATAATCATTCAAATTCTCCTTGTCAACTAAACCAATCCATGAATAATATAGGAGGTCAAATAATGAGCACATTGCGTTAAAACTCGCCTAGCTATCAGACCCATATGCAAACATTCCTTCCCCAACAACCGTGTCCACCGTCAATTATGTCCCAATAACAATTCTCATCTTTGGAAGACACTTTGCAATCCTTTATGATATTTGTTGACTTAGAAGGTCTTAATCTTATTTTGATAATGACAAAAAGTTAATCATGTGTATTTTACATGTATTTGGCTTAAGCCAATTTAACAAGCTCCATTGTTTTCTAGAAGTATCCCGAGAACTAAAACCAAAACCTTATCAAGTGTATTACCACTCCATGAGATTCTCTCCATCCTCACATGAACTAAAGCTATCATATATCAAGATGGAAAAGCGTTGTGATTTCAAGAGAATTATTTGTTTGTGAGTGATTAGGACTTTAATTGTTAAAGTTTTAGATATTTGATCATTTGGATTATTGCTCAAATCAGTTTTAAATTCACTTTGAAAAATTTCATCTCATTATTTGAAAAATTGGATCTTTCATTTAAATACATTTATCATATCATTTTTAAATCTAAGAAATCATCTATATATCCATTATACTTCCTACATCTCTTAAATATAGTCTTACAAGCAATTTAATGTGGGTTGGTGCAAGCCTTTAATGTGATTTGAGTGTATAGAGTGCCATAGGCTCAAAAGGCTTTAATGTGCTGTCAATCCAGGCACAACAACAGGTTGTTATCGAAAAACAACATGCTGTTGAGTACCAAATAGCTTGTTGTTCTTAAAAACAACATGAAGTTCTTCCTTGACAATTTGAATGAAAGAATTTTTCATCTCATAATTGCATCTAACGGTCATATTTTCTTTAAAACGACTATAATATGTCTTTGGGATATATATATATATACACTTGAAAAACACCTTCAAACTACATCATTCATCTAGAAATCAATCTTGAACTTCATCTTCATTCTAAACATTATTTTCATTGATTTCTAATAGCAAAATTTGTCTATTTGCTTTAAGCAATCTATTTATCTATCCTTTGATCAAATCTTTCTAACTCTAGAAGTGAGCTTCATCATTGTATTTTTACAAAATACTTTGATAGAGTTAGCAAACATCATTGGTGTGTATCACCATTCAATCCTTTATTCAAAATTGTGAGAGGTTTTTCTCATAGTATAATAAGAGTGTTTCTTATGTTGAGTGTGGTCAGAAGAATAACACTTGTAGAGTGTTGTGAGGAGAATAACACTTGTAAAGTGTAGTGAGAAAAATTACACTTGTAAATATTTGATTTTCACCCGGAAGAAAATCAGTTTTAGTGGAATTTCTCGAGGGCACTACTCGGGCGCGGACGTATGATCTAAACAACCGAACTGCATAAACAAAACATCATTGGCTCATTTGGTTCAATCTCTCTAAACTCAAGCTCTCTATTTACTTGTATTTATATTTATTGCATGATCTTGAGATTGATTAATATACTTATTTCCTTAATATACATTATATTAAAGTTTTGTTATTTAAACATTATTTGAAACTATTTTTAAAATCGAATTAAGTTTCAAAAACTCTATTCACCCCCCTCTAGGGTATTTTCTAACCTACAAAATTGACATGTCAAAGCATTCAAGGTATTAATCAAGCAGTGTAAGAAGCAACTAGGTCTAACACCGAATCCATTGCGGAGTTAAAGAGTCAAATGGGCCAATTAGCTAGCCAACTAGGAGAGATTAAAGACAAGCTTCCAAAACAACCTGAACAGAATGCAAAAGGGAGAGATATTGTCATTATTGACTCTAGTTCATGTGATTACGACCCTTCGGTCAGGAAAACAGGTTTATAACAAAGTTCAAATGCCTCATATTGAAGAAGAAATGCCCACCAAAAGTGTGGAAAATACTGAAATTAAGAGTGACCCTAGGGAGACCCATCCTATTGCTGGCGATCCATCTCCTAAGAGTTTTATATCTAGAGCACCATTTCCACACAGGTTAAAAAGTCCCAAGAAAGTAGACCCAAATGGTGATATCTTAGAAGTGTTTAAGCAAGTGAAAGAGAATATTCATTTTCTTAATGCACTTAAGCAAGTGCCTTCGTGAGCTAAATTTTTTAAAGACCTTGTGACGGTGAAGAGAAAAACCATAACTCCAAATAAAGCATTATTAGCTGAGCAAGTTAGCTCCATTTTGCAATGTAAACTCCTTATCAAATTTAAAAACCTAGGTTGTCTTACAATTTCCTGCAAGATAGGTGACAATTTTATTGAGCAAGCTTTAGTTTAGTTTGCTTTACTTTACGTGATAATTTCCTAAATTTGCTAAGTATGGTGATAATTTCCTAAATTTTACTTTAGTTTACTCCCTTTACTTTGTTTTATTTAATTTGTTTTATTTTATTTATTTGATCATCATAAATTTTCTTAGCTAGATTAGGAATTTAGTGAAATGTTAACAAGACAATTATAAAACATATTGTTTTAGTCTCTGTGGGAATGACCTCGCTTACACGCTACATTATAAATTGATTCGTGCGTTTGCTAGCATTAAAATTTATCACAATAGTTATGAACCTCCACTAAGGTTCATATGACAAAAAGTAAGATGAACACACAACAACAGGCCAAACACCCATTAACAACAAAGAGTGAATAATGAGTGATGAAATGCTATCAAAAAATGAGATGATGAAGTACGTAAAACAAAGGATATATATATATATATGAAAAATTACGAATAATGGACAAAAGAGGATGGCTATGGGATTCCTAGAATAAACGACCTCTACCAAACCAAGGGGAGAATCATGAAAAAATAAATAGATCATAATAGCAGAATATATGAACATATGATGTAGGCATATACATACAATAAATGATGCAATAAACCACCATAAAAGTTGATGAATGTGGTGGTACTACGGAAGAAAAGATGCATGAATTGCCGGCGAAAGCGATCATCTTTTAAACGTGCTATGATACCAAGTTGAATCTTGTGACAAATTATCAAATTAAATGTGACAAGTTTGAACACCCAATGATCCATCCACATCCAATAAAAAGGTAAAAATAATTCATTTCACTAAAAGATATTTCTCTTATATTAATGTTTCTCTTAAATCATTAAATTCCTGCCATGTACCTCAAGTGCAAACAAAATATATGAAACACTAAAATTTTCACATGAATTTTGAAAAGGTCAAAAGAGGGTCCATCACTTCATCTTCCCAATTGTTAGAGAAACTATACATGTTTATTAGCTACTCCATCGAAGTATGGAAGAAAGAACAAAATGCAATATAGGCTATATTATAAATTACGATAAAAAGTGGCAAGTACAGACCTCATGTGTTTCAGATGCTTGTATGTAGTCGCATATATATGTACTTTCCAGCCATAGAACAAAGACTTCTAGGAAATGAAAGGTTGCATTGCCTTCTGTTGGCAAATGCATATATTAATAGCCATTCCAGTCAAACCAGGGCAATATTATTGAACAATAATGTTATAATTATCCGGCAACATTGTATAATACTAAGATAGGGGAATTGAAAGCATGCATATATATGTTATTTGAACAATTTTGCATTTAAATTGAGGCGGAAAATGATTACAAGAAATTATGATCCAAAATTTTTATTGACAATCGAATTTTGAAAATAGATAGACCAACTAGATGTAGTGAACAATATGTCACCATATTCCTATAAAAAAATTGGAATATGGAATAATGTTGTGATAATTTTTAATACTCATAAGAGCACGAATTTGTTGATGATATAGAGCGAAAGAAAGGTCGATCCCACAGAGACTCAAATAATAAGTTTTATAATTACCTTGTTAATTTTTCACTAAATTCCTAATCTAGCCAGAAAAAGTGGTGGAATAAAATAAAATAAGTAAAACAAAGCAAACCAAAAAAAAAAGTAAAGGACGAAAATTAAATAATATTAAGCAAGATAACAAAATCAATGAATTAATTGACTATGGTTTCATAATCATATATTTAATATTATATTCTTAATTGTTCATGCGCATTAACTCTTTTTCGCAATAATTTGGTCTCTTGAATATATTATTTTCGGAAAATTAATAAAATCATTTAAGTTTAATTAATCCATAAAATTCAATTATAATTCTTCTACAGCTAATCTTATGTATTGGGTCAAAACACTCACAATATCCGTCAAAACACCCCCTATATCTGCTATCAATAAATCATAAGGTGAATTCAACAAATCATAATGAGAATCCAACTTTATTTTTTATCAATTAGAATATAATAGGCATCAACAAGGAAGAATTATTTTTAATATTGAAGCATTAAATTGGTATAGTGATTGGAATTAATTAATCATAACCCTAGCATAAATTTACTTGGCATTAAATTAATCCAATAAATAATCTTCAACCTTCAAATTTTGAATGAAACAAAAAGGAACAAAAGAAAAATTTAAGAAAAGAGAAGAGAAGGACGTGATCGACATTGTGCCACGTTTTTATAATTGATAATTGATTAATATGATTGCCAATATTTCTCTGAGGTTCCAGCTCACACATGGGCTAAGTATGGGCCCATAAAACATTTGTGCAGCTACTCCATTTGGGCAATGGCTCACTATAATGCCCCATTGTTAGTTCACTGGTTAATTCCACTCTATTAGCTTAATTTGTCACAAATCCCGCTTTGGGTAATGATTTTTAGATCCGGGATAACTTTTATAGTTTGAACACTTTTAGCATGTCTCAATAGCATATTCATACTTGTGTGAATGTGTGACGCCCCGAATCTCGTTATAAGGTTTAGGCCTCCAGGACCTAGTTAGTCACAGTGCCGTACGCGACGGCTGGTTTAAATTAATTAAAATTAATCTACATATATAAAATAATAAAAAAAACACATCCAATTTTAAAATTTGATTTAGAAATTTTTTGGCATGTGGAGTTCGTAAAGTTAACAAACCAACATATAAATAAAAAAAATGGATTTCTCACTATAAATTAAACCCCATATTTATATTATTATTTGTCTGCTTAACATAATCAGTGTCCATATAATACAAATCCCCTAGCGAGGTCCCGATCTAAATTAAGAAAACTTTGCAGCGTATACAACAATTATACATTAAACAAAATATAAGTTTAACTATACTAAGTGTTTGAATATATATTGTACATAAAATATGAGTCGTCTTCAGATGACTGCAAGTTTTTATGGTCATCAGAGGTGTCTATTCGCATACTCGTGCCGTCCCAAGGAAGTACGTGCAAAACTGTTTAGAAAATGTGAGTGAGCCAAACACGGACTCAATGGGAACTATAAGGCTTTTGAGTAAGAAAATACATTTAAGAACACACATGCAACGTGCTATATGAACGTAGTTTAAATCATATTTGAATGCATACGCCATATATATATACATACATATGTACCATATTTGCATATAGAAAATACTATATCGATATGTGTGAAAATCATATATATGCAATGCACACCAAGTATTATCCCAACCCCGAAGATACAATAAAGGATATATCATCAAAATGATGGAAAATCACAATAACAAAGTATCCCCAAGATAAGGGAAACCGTAGTAATAAATATGTATTCTCGAGATATAAGTAAACCATAATGAGAAATTATAATCATAAGACAAGCGTAGGCACTAATCTTGTAATCATTAACCTCAAGTCTCACTTACTAAGTTCATATTATACAATCTTCTCATATTATGCATCTAGGATTTCCTCACCTGTGCACAACAACTGCGATCTAAACCCCCAAGCTAGGTCCTCCCGTGGACCACCTAGATGTGTAGGGTACGCAACTCCAGAAAGTATTCCCCAAAGAATATACCCATACATAATACACACATGTACATATATATATATATATATATATATATCAATCCATATTTTTGTAATTCATACGGTAGCATCATTGTTGTATTTAAAACAAACATGCCAAGTCCGTTAACTAGTGGCCTAGTAACGATTTTACCATTTAGTCTGATAAATAAGGGAATTACTTTAGGATACAATAATTCAGTTCTAAGCCAAGTAGTAAGCATAATTTATGTCGCTTGAAATCCATATAAACTTCCCTTTTATGTTCTCAATGCATGGATCCTTCAAAATGGATATAAATATGTCTAACGTAGTTACAGACTGCCCACATACTCAACAAATCTCATATTATTGAATTAGTGGTCTAAGTACAACAATAATATTACAAATATAAATGAATATAATCAAATCATGCTTATAATCCATGTATGACTCCATATATACGCATATCGCAATTTAGTTATTCGTTATGATACCAACTAGTGAGGGTTTTATATGAATATTCATCAAACTTAACATATGATTGGGGATTTACGCATAATAATCAACTTAGAATGCTATTAAGCGCATAACAACTCAAGAATCAAAAAGAATCAAGCCCAACCCCCATAAATATGACAATATTATAAATCATATACAATCTTTCAAATATGGTTTGATTTGAAATAAGAAATGTGTAATAACTTGAAAAGGAGTTTGAATAATAGTGTTCCCACATTATTGAAGCTTTATCCTGGAAGATTGAGCATATAATTGACCCGAAATCAAGCAATACCGAATTTTCCCTAAAAACTTGAAACCCTAGCCATGGTGGAGATGAGGAAGATAAAGAAGATAATGATGATTTGATGATGATTGGTGATGATTTTGGATCTTGTTGAAGAGTAGACAAATATTTCTTAAAATCTCACTCTGGTTGAGCTCTCACCTTTCTCTAGCCCTCGCAAAGTGTGTTGGGTCGAATGGGGGTAGAAAAGGGATGAAAGGGGATAAATATCTAGTCAAAACAAAACATTTTACCTCGCTGCCCAGCTCTGATCGATCATAGGCAAATTTGCCTGAAGTCATGTTTTGTTCTGCCTTTATGACTCCTAAAATGATGTTGTCTTAACTCGGGCTCAGCTCGGAACTTGTAGAGGGGAATGAGATGAAACTCTAGCTACAAACAGGGAGTCATTTGTACTTTGTATGAGAAAGTTATGGCCTCTCAAATTTGGCCAAAAACTCATTTCGGAAAAAGTTCAATTTTTCACTGTTAGCCACCAAATTTGACCACGGCTTCCCGAAATGCATTCTAACCATGCACGCATATATAATATCATTAATATGAGTTGTTATAAATGTCAGATCGACTATGAAGGTTCCAGAACAAAAATTGACTCCTCTCACGGAGATCAAGCCTCAATTACGTTCAAGAGGAGGATAAACACGGAAACAAAATACAGAGTATTACAGGATGAGCGCATAGCATTTTGGATGGTTTGGATAAAATTTGAAGTGTTGAAGGCTATATTTGGACTTATCGATTTTTACAATTTGCACACTTCTAGCGTGGCACATTCTTAATTTTTTTAGCGCTTAAGGTTAATTGGCTTGTGGACCAAGCACTGAGTTTGGGTTTCCTCTTTTTACTGACTTCGGGTAGTGGCTTGGAACGACATGGTGTTAAGTGAATTACCTAAGCCCTTGGGCTGGCAACGGTCAAAATCTCGACACAAGAATATAAGATATAACCTAGATACGCGATTTGTCAAAGAAAATAATTCATGAACACTAGATAAAACTTTAAGCACAAAAGAATTGTTAATCGTTCCAATAATATAAATGGTATCCAAAAATATGTGAAAATAAATCCATAGCCAAATGTCATCATTAAATATTTAATTTATTTAATTTATCATAAATCAATAATCTAAATAGTTGGGGATCATCCCAGTAAAACACGTATATCACCATAAGTTTAAAAATATAATTAAAGTAAATATAGCAATTTAGCTTGATTATATTACAAATTGAATAGCTTTTAAAATAGTAGTTCCACTCTAGCCTCGAAAAAGTGTCATAACAAGGCTTCATTATATAATCTTGACCCACCAGATAAGAAAAATAGTAAATTGGTGACAGTCATCGGCCTTGAGATATATGAAAAATATTATGATCATTCTCAAAAGAATTATAAGCATCATAAATCTCATCATTCACATTGGGCTCAAAATAAAGAGAGTTAAAATTCAAAACTTCAACATTATGCTTGAAATTCTTTAATGGTGTAAGAAATAAATTAATGAGATCAATCTCATCTTGGATCTCATAAAAATTCAAATTCATTGATTTATCAATCACATCTAAGGTCTCATTATCATGCAAAAATTTTGGGTCCATTATTACCATACTATTTTCAAAATGACAAAGATTGCTTGAACCTTTATTTAAGAAATTATCAATGTTTTCCTCTAATTCATTAGAATTAATATCATGAAGAGAATCAAGAAAAGCACTAGTTTCACAAGATATACCATCATCAATTGGACCGCATGCTTTTAAGAAATCTTCTAATGATATGTCATTAAAGTTCACATCTTCTTTTGAAGAAAAACAATCAACATTATTTTTGAAAAAATTATCTTCCACTAGACTATCAATTAAATTAATTTGACCAACACATTCATCTTCGTAATCTAAGGATGTTTCAGTTACATCAAAAACATTAAGTTCGGTAGTGAGATTGCCAAAAGATAACTTCATCATACCATTTCGACAATTTATAAGGGCATTAGATGTAGCTAAAAATGGTTTACCTAAAGTTACTACTATTTGCCTTTTCATATTAGGAGTATGTTGAGTATCAATAACAACAAAATCAACTAAAAAGTAAGCTGTGTCAACTTTAATCAAAACATATTCTATGACTCCTCTACGAATTTTTATAGATCTATCAGCCAATTAAAGTGGTGTATAATTTAATTTTTCAAGTTCTAATTTCTCATAAACAGAATACGGCAAAACATTTACACTAACCCCTAAATCTAGTAAAGCACACTATGTATGATAGTCCCATATTTGATAAGATATAGTAAAACAACCTGGATCTTTATATTTAATGGGAATTTATATTGAATTATAGAGCTTGCTTGTTCAGTTAAGAATGCCTTTTTAGGAACATTAGTTTTTCTCTTTTAAGTTACTAAATCTTTAAGAAACTTAGCATAGGAAGGGACTTGCTTAATTGCATCTAGGAAGGGTTTATTAATATAATTTCGCTTAAATACTTCCTGAGTTTCTTTAAACTGAGTTTCCTTCTTGTTGTCTTTTAGTTTTTAAGGAAACGGGGGTTTATGCACAATTTTTTTTAACTTCACTTCTGTTGATTCATTAGGGTTAATGATAGGATTGGAATCTTTTATTGGAGTACCGTTTGACTCTTTAGGAATACTTTCTTCCTTTTTTCCTCTACTTCTTTTTCATCATTTATTGTCATTCTAACTTGATTATCAATTTGACGCCTTGATCTAAGAGTAGTGATTGCATTAACTTACCCTTGATTATATTTAAAAGGAATTTTGAATATGATTAACATTATTATTAATGGCATATCTAGGGTAAGGGATAGGGATAGGCTGACTAAGAAATTTGCCTCTTTCTCTTTCCACCTACTGTTTGCTAATTGACCAACTTGACTTTCTAGCTAAGTTATCGATTGAATATTTATTAAAGTAGTATTTCTTACCCTCATTCATAAATGATTTGAAACTATTTTCTAGAGATGAAAATTGTTGCTGTGTAATAAAAGATGGGAAATTATTCATGTTCACAAGAGTTCTAAAACCAGGTGGAGGGTTATTATTATGATTTCCCATATTATTAATTGGTTAATTTTGGGACCATGAAAACTATAATGATTTCTCCACCTGGGATTATAAGTGTTTGAATAAGGATTGTGATTTCGCCTATATTCAGTCAAAGCATTTACTTGTTCTAGATTGTGTACAGTGTACCCTAACATAGATGGACTCGATGGGGTGACATGCATATGATTAATATAATTAGAGCATACTTCACTTTGCACAAAGTTGATTAGGTTATTAGACAGTCTCATCATTAAGGTTTTTATTTTTTTTATTTAGATCATCTAATTGTCTTATAGTTTCCACATCCTCATGAATCTAATAGACTCCACTCTTTTTAATTTGTGATCGAGTTCCATGCCTAGAAAAATCCCATTGTTGAGAATTTTCGGATAGATCTTCTAAGAATTGATAACCTTCATCTTATCTTGTAAACTTAAGAAACTACCCCATTCATCGATTATATCATATTTCGATTAGTTTGTGAGAGAACATTATAAAAATATTGAATTAATCTCTAAGTCTCAAAACCATGATGTGGGCACCTAAGTAGTATATATCTTTAAATCTCTCCCAAGTTTCAAAGAATTTTTCATTATCTCCTTAGCAAAAATCAATTATCTTTCTCCTAAGTTCATTAATTTTAGCCATAGGTAAAAAATTTGCTATAAATTTAGTAACTAGCCGATGCCACGTGGTGATAGAATGTGAAGGTTAAGATTAAGAATTTAGCCAAGCTTTACCTTTTTTTTAGGAAAAATGGAAATATGTGTAACCTAACAGATTAATCTAAAAAAATTGAAATTTAAAAGTAGAGCATATTTCTAAATGGTCTTTTATGTGAAGATAGATATCTTCCATCTTTAAGCCATTAAAATTAGGGAATAATTGGATTACTTGCGATTTTAGTTCAAAATGAGCAACAATAGTGGTCGGTAAAACAATACACAATAGAGGATTAATAGACATGGGAGCAAATAGCTCTTTTAAAGCCTTATTATCTTTACGTTCCGCCATCTTTAATTTTTCTTCAAATAAATGATTAATCTCTAAATTTTCTATCCTAATAAGTCTTACTCTTCCTTGTTTCCAACAAACGCTCACAAACTGAACAATTCTCTCAAATATATTTTAATTTTTAATTTAATAATAATTATTATATTAAAAAAAAAATAATAAAATAAAATATAAAAATCCCACTTGGGTAAAAATAATTTTAGGATTAGATCCCAGTACTTTTTGTTATTGGACAAAAGCTATAAATAAAGATTTAAGCATATTAGAGGCTTAAATCAAAAGGCTTAAATACGGTGTTAGTGCCAAGTATTGAACTCAAAACCTCTTAAAAAGTGAAATAATACATTACCAATTATGACAAAAAACCATCAAATAATTTTTAGTTTACCATTTATATATACTCTTTTGTCTAGAACCACTAAATACCCAAAATTTCAATTAATTAACTTATTTTTTTTAATATAAATATAAATGTTGACCTTAAAGTCAATTAATCTTATTTTGATAATTACAATAAGTTAATTATAGTGTTATTTAAAGGTTGTTCCAATGATGATAGCCATTAGCCGATATCTTTTCCAACCAAGTGTGACGTCAAAAACCGATATAGTCCAAACTCTCACACAAGCTCCACAAATGCTTTCACTCACAAGAAATGAACTCAAATGATCTCATGTGCTTCACAAAGAATCAAAACCAAGAAAGGATCAAGAACATCAAACAAGTAAAGATACGCACAAGAAAATCAAGCATCACGAAGACTCGAATTATCATTAAATGGGAGTGTGCTTAGATTTTATGTAAAGATACTTTATTGTCAAATTCCTATAGTCAAACATATTCATGCATCTTTTAAAGATTGATTCAAACTAGCTTGAAATTGAATTTATTTGAAAACATCATTTTACAAAAACCGATTTCAAAATAAATTCATATTGATTTTAAATGATCATATTTTAAGTTATAATAAAAATGGGTATCTTAGAAACATATATTTGAGGTTCAAAAATCATTTGACTTTTATTGGAACTAAATTATTAAATTGGAAAAATATTTTTATTTTTCGTTTAAATTCGCTCATTTTTTGCCCAGTTTTAATTAACGGTAAAATGGAGGCTTCCCGAACTCCGATCATTTTGAAATTTTTACAGTAGTTAGACAACATCTCCTGGAAATTTTGACTAAAATTTGAGCATGATCCAACGGTCAAATTGGGAGAAATTAACAAAACAGTTTGAATTTTTATTGTCAAAACTAGCTGTTGGAAAGTTTGAAAATGTATACTTTGGAGCCAAAATCTCTCTTAATCATCCCCACGGCCATATGATTTTGTAAGCTATAAATATGATGTCTTAGACATGTTTTTAACACACTTGAATCATTCTACAAAGTTATTTTACATATATACAAAATTATTCAAGTTTGAAAGCTAGAGCATTGATCAATCTTTTTCTCTTTGAGCTTATATTCATTGATCAATTTTGATATCTCTTAGTGTGAGCTTCATTTGTAATTTGATATACACGAGAGCTATTGTACATTGGTGTTTGTCACCAAAAACTTGTTCAAATCATTTTTGTGAGAGGTGTATCTCATAGAATAGCAAGAGGGATTTCTTGTGAGAGTATTGAGGGTGTTTCAATACTTGTAAGAGTGTGTGAGAAGAATACACTTGTAGAGGTTTGATCTTCACCCGGAAGGAGATCGGTTATAGTGGAAATTCTCGGGGAACTAACCGAGCGCGGAGTAGGGGGAACAAGCCGAACGTGTGTGGACAAAAATTTTCGACTTCAAATTGGTTCAATTTTCTTACTCAATTTTTTATTATTGATTGTTTAAATTGTTTGAGATTACTTATTTATTTGTCTTATACTTGATTGTTTATTTGCTTACATTCTTGATAAATTTGTTTAGTAAATTATTTTACTTAAACATTTGCGAAAAGATTTTTAATTCCGCATTAAGTTTTTAAAACCCTATTCACCCCCCCTCTAGGGTATTTTCGACCTACAATTGGTATCAGAGTTGTACTCTTATTTTGATTTAACAATCTTAGAGTTTACGATCATGTCTACATATCAAGGAACCGGTCTTTCCGAAGGTCTCTCACCCATAGACCACCTCTATTTGATGGTAAAAATTATAGCTATTAGAAAATAGAATGAGTATATTTTTACAATCTAGTGATTTTGAAACAATGAGAGTTGTAGTTGAAGGACCCTATGAAATTACCAAAAAGAGATGATAGTGGAAAAATTGTTCCTAAAAAAATGTCCGAGTATGATGAAAATGATATTAAGAAAATTCAATATAATGCTAAAGCCTTAAATGCTTTAAATTGTGCATTAAGCATGGTGAATATAACAAAAATTTTAGTTGCAAAACGGCCAAAGAAATTTGGGATAAACTTGAGGTTACCTACGAAGGAACCATTCAATTTTAAAGATGATAACATAAATATGCTTGTTCATGATTATGAATTATTTAAAATGGAGCCTAATGAATCTCTTGCTTCCATGTATAGTAGATTTTCTATTATTACTAATGATTTGGATCTTTTGGAAAAGTTTTATTCTAATGAAGATAAGATAAGAAAAATCTTAGGATTCTTCCAAAGAAGGGGCGACGAGAAAGTGACGGCGATTCAAGAAGCCAAGAATCTCAAAACGCTAAGCATGGATAAACTCTTGGTTCACTTAAAACACATGAGAAGGGAATTGGCGAGAGAAGAAGAAAGTGATTCAAAAGCCAAAAGGTCACTAGCCTCAAAGCAACTCAACTAGATGATGATGAGGAGTTGATGATAGAAGATGAGGATATGGCTCTTCTTTCTAGAAAATTCATAAAATTTCTAGCTAAGAAGAAGAAATTTCAAGGAAAAGAAACAACTTTGATCCTTCATCAAGAAGAACAATGACCGATCTATTCAACCAAAAGTTGAAAACGAGGAAGAAAAAGAAGTGTTTCCATTGCCATGAACCAGGGCATTTCAAAACAAAATTGCCCGGTTAGAAAGGAAAGAAAGAAGAGATAAAAGAGACAAAGCCTTCAAGCAAGTAAGACATGCACTTAAAGGCATTGGAGTGAGTGATTCGAGAAGGTGAATCAATGGCGATTCTAGCGACGAAGAAAGAAACGGCAAATCTTTGCCTTATGGCAAGAGACGATGAGGTACACTTTTTATGACTCATCTAGTGATGATAATGCATCCATTAATAATGATATACATGATGAGAATGACTATGAAGAATTATATGATATGTTTGATGAATTGCATAAAAAGTTTAAAAATTTGTCTAAAAATGTATGCTAGCCTCAAAAAGGAAAATTTGATATTTCTAGCAAGTGTGAAAACTTTGAGAAAAAGAAAGAATGCATTGTTGAAAAATGAAAACAAAACTTTGAAGAAAGGAAAGGAGAAAGAAACTCAAACACACATTTTATTAGAAAATGTCAAATTAAAAGATCAAGTGGATGACTTAACTAATAGTCTAGCCAAGTTCACCAAAGGAAAGGATAACTTGGATAAATTATTAGGAATGCAAAGGTATGTTTTCGATAAAAGCCGGTTTTGCTATAACCAAATTGACAACCAAAAGACTACAAAAACTTTTTTAAAACATACACACCTCATGATTCCACTCATCTTTGTTATTTTGTGAAGAAATACTCATTATGTGGATCATTTGTTTTTATCGAAATGAAAGTTTTCCTAAAGGAAGCTTGCTTGGATTTCCAAAAGGAACCATTATGTTTGCTAACCCAAAGGCACCCAACACATTTTGGGTACCAAAGGAGAAGTTACTTAAAGTTATGGTGTAGGGTGCTTGAAAGCCAAAGGTAGCAAAACCAAGTGGTTCTTGGATAGTGGTTGCTCAAAGCACATGACGGGAGACAAGAACAACTTCTTAAGTCTTATTCCCAAGAAAGGAGGAAATGTGACTTTCGGGGACAACGCCAAGGGCAAAATCATTGGTATAGGTAAGGTTGGTAATAAATCTTCTTATATTGATAATGTTTTACTTGTTGACGGTTTAAAACATAATTGCTAAGTATTAGTCAATTGTGTGATAAGGTTATGAAGTTATTTATAATCGAATGTTGCATTGTAAAAAAATATTAGTGATAATTCTATCTTGTTTGTTGCTTATAGATCAAATAACGTATATACTCTTGAATTGATGGATTTATCTCAACAAGATTTAAATGTTTATCTGTGTTAAATGATGCTTCTTGGTTATGGCATAGAAGATTAGGTCATGCTAATATGGATTTAATTAATAAATTATCCTAAAAAAGAATTAGTTAAAGGATTGCCTAAACTAAATTTGCTAAAGATAGAATTTGTGATGCATGTCAACTTGGTAAACAACACAAGTCTTCTTTTAAATAAGAAAGATATTACTACTACTAGACCACTTGATATGTTACATTTGATTTATTTGGACCTAATTCGGTTGCTAGTTTAGGTGGTAAATTATATGCCTTTGTGATTGTTGATGATTTTTCTAGATTTACTTGGGTATTCTTTCTTGCACATAAAAGTGAAACACCTCATGTATTTGCTTAATTTTGTAGAAAAGAATAAAAAAGTTCAACTGAAAAAGGTTGTTTCTATATTATACATTTCGAAGTGATAGAGGTAAGAAATTTGATAAATATGTTTTGAATATTGAAAATTTTGA